>JAZFAU010000329.1:267500-615000 GCA_037178615.1 Dione vanillae | reverse complement strand
ATATATATATATATATATATATATATATATATATATATATATATATATATATATATATATATATATATATATATATATATATATATATATATATATATATATATATATATATATATATATATATATATATATATATATATATATATATATATATATATATATATATATATATATATATATATATATATATATATATATATATATATATATATATATATATATATACATATTTATATCGTATAGAATCATTTTTTTTAAATTTTGACAAGTATTTTATATTATATAAGGTGTCAACATTAATGTATATAAAATACCAAAAAAGTTTGGCACATCTGCATATGTTATATAATTTAAATATACTTTTACCTATAAAATAATTAGAAATTCCAATAACCTATAATATTTATAATGTGATGGTCACAGGTTCAAATTCAATGTATATAAAAAAGAATTGCCTTTTAAATATCACATCTGTTCAATTCAAGGTCATAGATTAAAAAAAAGAAAGAAAATAAAAACAAAAAAGTGAAAGTATACACTTTTATTTCTTGCAAACTAGTACAATTATTTAACAACTTATTTCTACATTACTGAAGAGATGTGAGGGGGCGGAGTCCTATGGCAAGGGCGGGGCGCCTTCGCTGTCGTCGCGCGACTTGGGGAAAACAACTTTAATGTAACTCAGTTTGTTACTAATTCTATTTCTATCACTATACTATATATAAGTTAATTATTCGATTTTTGTTTTCCAGCTTCATGCTGTATATGTAATCATTACCCTGAGATAAGGCGGAGCTAATCTAAATTAGGTACATATATATAAAAATCTAGACCACGATGACTTAATTGCAATTAACAATAAACGTTTTTAATTCATATTTTTGTTAATTTCAGTTAATTTTAAATTTAATGATTGTATTTTATCAATCAATCAATAACATTTTATTATACTTATTAAGTAATTATCGGCCTTATCATATAGTATGGTATACTCACAGGCAGACTGACAGCGCGTCGCACGGGCGCGGGGGCGGGGCCGGGCTCCGAGGGGGCGGGGTCTCGCGCGGCCACGCCCCGCATCACGTCGAGGCGGTACCGCAGGGCGCCGCCCCCGCCGCCGTCGTCGAAGGAGGCCTGCTGCAGCAGCGGCGGCCGCAGCTCGCGCACGCGGCTGCCTGTGGGGAGCGGTCTCGTTACTACCCGGTTGTGTGTTGTTTAATACCCGGTAATATGTATCAATAAGGTTTCACGCTTTATCCCGCATATGGCAGGGTAGGCAGAGGTAATCTAGTGTTAAGACACTCCGTTCTTCGCCTTTTCGCTTTTAGAGGCATTGCGTGTTGGCGGAACTCAACGCCGCGCTTTGACTACCAGAGCGAAGGAAATGGAAATGAAAATTTCCACCCCCTACATTAGAATCAAACCGTTTACGTTTACTCACATATGCTAGACCTTTGCACCATGATGATTTTTATTAAAAAAAATTATAATTACAATTTCTTCTAACATTCTTAAAGAAAAACACATTTTTTTAAAATAAATATATTTTTAAATTTAAATAAAGTTCCCGACCTATAGCAGGCAGCGTCCAACATCGAGGCAGAGCGGGCTGTAGGCGAGGGAAGGCATCTATCCCGACGTTGTGGAGGCAACATTTCGACGATTTGGCGGGTTTTGCCTCCGTCGCCTCCATCGCTAGTGTCTCCTTCGCCTCCACTACCTCCGGGTCGGTTTGTTCTGTTTGTTTGTCAGTCTTCTCTTGTTTATCTGCCTGTTAAGAGGTTTTTTATACATTAATATGATAAAGACATAAATAGTATCTTGAGTTTTAGCTGGAATGAATGATTTAGCTTATTCTCTTATTTCAAATAAATATTCTAAATATATATACACCTTGTATATGGTGTAAAAATAAACACAAAGTTGCAACACTACAAAATAACGGTAAAATGAAAGATCAGTTTATTTTTGGAAATCAAATGTGAAACTCAATGTAGGACAGATAGTAAGATTTCCACAGTTAAACTTAATTCAAGACTATGAGACCATTCAAGTATTGCGTAAACTGATTTATTCCAATTATACCACCCCTCAATCCACCTTCCCCTCATGGGAATCGAACCCACAAACCGTCGCGTTTACTCTGCGTCACGACGATCTTTAATTCTACAACACGTTTGAAACAAACTACAGCGAGCAATACGTGAACGGCCTCTACAACTAAAGAGACAAAGTTAGTCAGAGCTAGAGGTAGAGGTAGAGGTAGAGGCAGAGGCAGGTCACCTCGGCGCTGAGGTTGAGTGCGCGCTGCGTGTGCGTGTGCGTGTGCGTGGCGGGCAGCTGCGTGCGCGCCGCGTGCGAGCAGCTGGACAGCGCGGACGCGCGCGCCAGGCGGTGCTCCGGGGACTTCGAACGGGAAATGCACATCACTATCAATGTCCACGCAAAGGCGGGACTTGTACGGTTTAGTACCAACAATTTGAAAATCGGTACCTACTCAAAGTGAGGTACGCAACGTAAGGGAACAAAACGGTAACTACTTCAAAAATTAAAAATTTCAACACTTCGTTTAATTTTTTTTAATTTATTTATTTTTATAGCTTCACGCTTTTATCCCGCATATAGCAGGGTAGGCAGAGGGAACTGCAGGAACCATATGTACCTAGTGTTAAGGCACTCCGTTGCTTAGTCCCTGCTTTCTCCGTCCCCGCTTTCCGCCTTACTCGAGGCATTGCTCTCAAGCGTCGCATTTACAGGCAGACGCTTACACCTCTGCGACACGACGGTCCTCTAAGCAATAGTGTTCATTCCAATATATATATTACTAAATATAGTCGAATTCTCTCGACGAGCTAGTTTTTTGATTTTACCTAAAACTAGAACAAACTATGGCAAAAGACCGATAATATTTGCAGGAGCACAACTGTATAACAAGATACCATCCCACATTAAAAATGTAAACTCCATTAACGTATTTAAAAATGGCTCATTATTTATTGTGTGTCAAGAGAGACGACAAGTTATGAAATAATGTGTCACATCACTACTTAAATTTATTAATCTGTAGTTTTCTTTTTTTTTACTTTTCTTTTGTATGTTCTCAAATTAGTGATGTGTCTTAAACCTGAATCCACAACTCTCACCTGCAGCTGTTCTTGCTTCCACTCGTTGTCCGTGGTCTCTTCGGAATCGTCAAACTGGGACTTCCATAAAGACACTAGTGTTAGAGCACCGCCTTTAGTCACCTGTTAGATAATATTAGAAATATATATATATATATATATATATATATATATATATATATATATATATATATATATATATATATATATATATATATATATATATATATATATATATATATATATATATATATATATATATATATATATATATATATATATATATATATATATATATATATATATAATATATATATATATATATATATATATATATATATATATATATATATATATATATATATATATATATATATATATATATATATATATATATATATATATATATATATATATATATATATATATATATATATATATATATATATATATATATATATATATATATATATATATATATATATATATATATATATATATATATATATATATATATATATATATATATATATATATATATATATATATATATATATATATATATATATATATTATATATATATATATATATATATATATATATATATATATATATATATATATATATATATATATATATATATATATATATATATATATATATATATATATATATATATATATATATATATATATATATATATATATATATTGTTTATTCCTATTTGTGCCGCCCCCTGCGATGACCCCCGCGCGGGTTGTCGTAGAAAGTCTTGTGCCAACTCCCGGCGCGAGCGGTTAGTAGTAGTTAGTAGTAGTTGTCGAGAGCCTTATTTGATTTCCCTTTTGTGTATTCCCTCTTGATATTGAACCTGACAAAGACAAACTTACAAAAGATAATAGTGAAAGTAACCCCTAGCGAAGAAGACTAATGTGAAATATACCACGGCGGCCGGGAACAATCAGTGTTTGTGTTGTGAATTATGAAGATAAGGTACTGTACAATTTCTATTATCCTAAAACCGACTATAAAGTAAATAATTAATAAATAACCTCCACTTCAGCACGCTTCCACAATTGCTGACCCCTACCCACTATTCAATATATATTTTCTGGTAGCAGAACGCGGTTCATTATATTCATTATATACTACTATATACATTTTCTGGTAGCAGAGCGTAGTTTTCATCCCTCTGGGTCCCCCTTGATTAAAGCGTGGTTTCACTAGACAATATACATTTTCTGGTAGCAGAGCGTAGTTTCATGCCCCTGAGTCCCTTTGATTACAGTGTTATTTTCCCGTTTTGGTATTTTGGCTCTTAATTTGGTACCTAACGCATAATTACAATATAATTGATTTCCTAACCTTTTAAAACGTGTTCGCATCGAGTTGTTTAAAAAATAATGTTATATGAAATTTTATACATATAATATTGAATATATAATTGTGTAGGGTGAATGTATAATGTGTAAAATATATAAATAAATATTGACTATAATTTTATATATTAAATATAAAATATAATAAGTACACATAATATGGTTACATATATTTTATAATATTACGCCTATACGTTATTACCTATCCCGTTTTAAATTATAATTGAAGTTAGTTAAAATATTTTAATATAATTTCCTTAAAAAACTAACTTACTTTAAAATATTATCCCTACACTTTTATTGTTACCCTCTTTTTTTTTTTTTTTTTTTTTTTTTTTTTTATTTAAATGAAGCTTAAGCCTTAATTGTAGTCATATTGTATATCATATTATTTTGTTGTATTGCTATATATGTAGATGCGACGCGTCCCTGAACTTGACCGTAACTGGTTTCTTATCTCGCCAGCTGTTGTGGATTCATTGTTTATTACGAGTTTATTATTTTTTTTAATATTTTAGTTGAGTTATTTGTTTACTTGATTTCTGATTTCGCCCGTTGGTAGTGGGTTCATTGTTTATTACGAGTTTATTATTTTTTTTAATATTTTAGTTGAGTTATTTGTTTACTTGATTTCTGATCTCGCCCGTTGGTAGTGGGTTCATTGTTTATCACGCGTTTATTAATTTTTAATATTTTGGTTCAGTTATTAGTTTACTTGATAATTTAAAATGGCTACTCATGATGAAACAGTAAAATGTTCCTTATATACGGAAAGCGCAGAATATAGAAAAAATATAGGTGTGATACGCTTTGTTTCCGATTGGATTGCCGATACCTCGGAACTTCTTGGCACTTCTGAAATACCTAGATTATTAGTTAGGTTCAAGGATTTAGATTCTCATTGTAATTTATTTGTAAACGCGTCCTCAGTGCTCCTGGGTGGGTTAGACCCGGCTATCGATTACCAAGAAATTAGTTATGTAAAAAAAGAAGTGCGTTTAGTAAATAAGAAAATAGACGATCTCCGGGTGCGTCAGTTAGAGTTGTGCCCACCTGCTCCCGTAGTTGATCCTGTCCTGGCCAGTACACCCGTAAGAATGAGTAGTAAAAATATTACTGAGCGAACTCCTTATAATAGATTACCTGATTTACCTATCCCTAAGTTTGATGGACGTCCTGACTCCTGGATAAGTTTTATTGATCAATTTGACAGTGTAGTAGATTCCCAACACCATTTAACCCCCACAATGAAATTACAGTACTTGGTTGGATCCTTGGCAGATGAACCTAAGCGGTTGTTGCTACATTTAAAAATTGAAGAAGGCAATTATGAAGTTGCTCGTGAGTTGTTGAAACAGCGGTATCACAATACACGGGTTCTTGCTGATACCTACATAACCCAAATACTTACCCTGCCGGAGATTTCGAATAAATTTACAGGTTTGCGCGCGGCCTTTTTGAACCCCTTGTTAACTGCCTATCGCTGTTTAGAGCGTTTAGAGTTACCCGTCTCCTCATGGTCTTATATGTTAGTACATATATGTTTGACGAAGCTTCCCTCTGATTTGAAATCCCGTTTTGAGCGTTGTTATGGCGGTGACGCTAATGAATTACCTACCTTTAAAAATCTTATTACCTTTTTGGAAGACGAATGTCGTCACCATGACAACGTTGGCAACACCTCCCTTGTAGATTCTAACCTGACGAAATTTAAAAGTACTGTACCTAAACATACTTACTTTGCGGCTCCTCCCTCCCCTATATTAAATAATAGAAAAAAAATGTTACCTGTAATGGATAATAGTAAAAAATGTTACCTGTGTGCTTCCTCTTCCCATTACCTCCGTGAATGTCCCGAATTTAGAGCTATGAATCCTAGAGAAAGATCGGGATTTGTAAAACATTCCCGGTTATGTTATAGGTGTTTGGACAAACATTCAATTCTTATGCAAGCGGGACTACAAATGTTCAACCTGCGGTCGCTCATCCCATCACACTATGCTATGTTTTAATGATTCCCGTAACCCAATGTATCCTACCTCATCCAATCGCAAGTATAATTATAATTCCAAATTTAATAAACGCAATTATCCGCGTACCTGTCCTGCTTCTACCCGCGGTCCCCATATGGGCGGGGGCCAGCATAAGAAATATTCCCCTTCACAACTCCAGCGCTCCCCCCAACGACATTCCCAGAGAGCTTCTCCCCCCAGAGAAAATGATCCGCCCCAACCTAGACAGGTTGAAAATAATATAAGATATCGTGATAATTCCTATAATAGAGAAGATAGACCCACATAGCTAGATACTTGTATTACTCCCCCTTCCCCTTGCCTGAATATCTCACCCAATTCCCTTATATTATTGCCTACTGTTAAATTACACGTTAAAACTGCTAGTGGTTATTATATTGAAGCGCGTGCCTTATGTGATACCGATGCCCAGGGTTGCCTCATTACAACCGATCTTGTTGTTAATTACCTCAATTTGACCATCTCCCCCTCCTGTGCCCCTGTACGTGGCATAGGTAATATTCCTTTAGTGGTTTCCCGTGGTTCTATTTCCCTGTGTTTTAAACCTTTGTATAATTCCTTCCCTGAGGTGTCAACCTCTGCTATAGTTATAGATGTGATTGCCGGTACGCATCCTGAGTTTGAGTTCCCTGAGTCTGTGTGTTTTCCTAATAGTGATTTTTCCCTTGCTGACCCTACCTATAATAAGCCTGGCCCGATAGATATACTATTGGGTGCTGACGTGTTCGGCGCGCTTTTAATACAAGATAAAATATTTAACTTTAACGGCCTTACTGCTTTATCTACAATCTTTGGTTATATTATTTGCGGTCCAGTCGCTGCCGATTATGGTGAATTAGAGCCCCCCATGACTGGAATATCCTTACCTGTCTCATCGAGAAATTCTGGAAAGTTGAAGAGACCCCTCAAACCATGATTAGACCTTAGATAACGATGGTGAGATTTATAAATAAAACCCGAAACTTACCCGTTGAGCTATCTGTATCCTTATCGCGTTAGCGCGTAGCGTTTCCTTGCGGTCTTCCCTAAGACGACTCTCACTCTTTCTTGACAAAGAAGGAATCATCAGAGTCGGTGGTCGTTTATGAAACTCCTTTAACATTCGAGGAATTAACTACAATTTTTGCTAAAATTGAAGCGGTATTAAATTCCCGGCCGTTATGTCCCTTATCTAATGACCCTAACGATCTAGAAGTTTTGACGCCTGGTCATTTTTTGATTGGCCAACCTCTTAGTGCTTTGCCGGAGTATCCCTATAACAATGTAAAAATTAATCGTTTAACCCGTTTTCAAGTAGTGCAACAGATAACTCAACATTTTTGGTCGCGGTGGCAGTTAGAGTACCTATACACTCTGCAGACTAGGCAGAAGTGGACTGATCCAGTGAATCCTCCAACAGTAGGCGAGCTAGTCCTCATCAAAGATGATAATTTACCCCCTTTACAGTGGCGACGTGGTCGCATTTCCCAAATTTATCCTGGTAAAGATAGCGTTGTGCGTGTGGTCGATGTTAAGACATCGACAGGTATCCTAAAGAGAGCCTTAACCAAATTAGTTCGTCTACCTATTAGTTAGCTACTCCCATTTTCTCGTAAACATTAGATGTTTAGGGCGGGGGCTATGTTTATTCCTATTTGTGCCGCCCCCTGCGATGACCCCCGCGCGGGTTGTCGTAGAAAGTCTTGTGCCAACTCCCGGCGCGAGCGGTTAGTAGTAGTTAGTAGTAGTTGTCGAGAGCCTTATTTGATTTCCCTTTTGTGTATTCCCTCTTGATATTGAACCTGACAAAGACAAACTTACAAAAGATAATAGTGAAAGTAACCCCTAGCGAAGAAGACTAATGTGAAATATACCACGGCGGCCGGGAACAATCAGTGTTTGTGTTGTGAATTATGAAGATAAGGTACTGTACAATTTCTATTATCCTAAAACCGACTATAAAGTAAATAATTAATAAATAACCTCCACTTCAGCACGCTTCCACAATTGCTGACCCCTACCCACTATTCAATATATATTTTCTGGTAGCAGAACGCGGTTCATTATATTCATTATATACTACTATATACATATATATATATATATATATATATATATATATATATATATATATATATATATATATATATATATATATATATATATATATATATATATATATATATATATATATATATATATATATATATATATATATATATATATATATATATATATATATATATATATATATATATATATATATATATATATATATATAAGTAAAAAAATAAATAAAAGTCAAAGTGCAATAATACCATTCAAAACAAAAAGTAAAATTTACGACCATATTATTAAAAATCACAGATAAAAAAACAAAAGTAGAAGTGACAAGTATTTAACCAACTATTAAATGATGAAGAGTAATGACAGGTAAATGACAACCAAATAACTAGAAAGATTGAAAAAAAATAACTAGAAGTGTCAATTAACTAACTCTTCACAGATTAAAAATAAATAACTAGAAGTGTCAATTATTCAACCAACTGATCACAGATTAAAAAAAAACTAGAAGTGTCATTTAACCAACTCGTAGATGACGAAGGACAGAGAACAAGAGTGTCAACAGAAGTGGTACCTGCTGCAGCGCAGACACGTTCTCGTCGTCCATGACCGCGAACTGCGTGTAGCTCTGGTCGGCGCGGGCGCGGGCGGCGCGCCGGCCTGCGGGGACGGGGGTTCGATATAAGCGACAGCAAAAGGAACACAGTTTAGGTTTTTATAATAACAGTTATAAAAAAATAACAATAAATATTAAAAAAAGTAAAGAGTTAATTATGATTAATATTAATTCTACATGTTATGTAATAATATTACTACAATTAATATTTATGATAAGAACATATAGTATAAGTTCAAAAAGGGTACGGACCAAGTGTCTGTGGAGTCAATTATATTTAAAAAAAAATAATAGTAAAAGTCTAAATCTATTTTACCTCTTTTAAAGTGTGTATCAGAGTGCATGCTGTCCACGTCTGCCACTATTCTTGGACTACTTGCCTCCCCTGGAAATTATTATATATAAATATATACAAAAATAACTAAAAAATATCTAATTTTACCACATAAAATTTCTTTTTTAAAAAATTAAGACTTTCTTTCCCAAGATGTGGAAATTTTCTAATATTTAAGGAAAAAAGACAAGGAACTACTTACATACATCTATGTTAAATAAGTCTTAAGTCTTTGCGCAGTGCATCTTTTTATCTCTACTCAAGCTAAATTATAATATATAATATCCATACATTAACATGGCTGCTTTTGCAATATGTAAGCAAATTTGAATCTTTTATATCACGTCCAAAGTAAACAACAGGTCGACTCTATGTACTATTGATTTCACCAATGCTTTTGATAAATTGCATCACAATATTTTAACTACGTATGTACGTGCATATGGAATTCCTGATTTATTACTGTCTCGGTTCTACTCATATCGTCCTCACAGAGTTCAACAGGTAACAGTTAAGGACCACACGATGGAATCGTGTATCGCAACTGTAGGTGTACCTCAAGGATCTCACCTAGGACCTATAGATTTTTCTCTTTTCATTAACGTTAGACCAGAACGTGTGCGATATAGTAAATGTTTGATGTTTGCGGACGATCTCAAGTACGTGCGTATGTTACGTTCCCACACTACCTAACTTGTTCAATATTGCATTAGATCGGAGAATTTTAGCGGCATGTAATTTTACACTTAAAAGCATTTTCTATGTATTCTTTTAATTAATATAATTTCAACTATATATTAATAAGTAATTTCAATTATAAGACACTCTTGTCTCTAGCATCGAGCAAGTAGTCACCTTTTTAGTTATAAGATAGAATGTAATATTTTTTTTTATTAAATAAGTTTAAAGATTTGGTTTTTTTTGGATCCTCCGCTGCCACCGTACTTAATTCGTACAGTATGTACAAGTTTATTCGAAAAAAAATATTATAGAATTTAAATTTATTTATAATCAAAACCTCAAAGAACGCTACGTCATTAAAATCTCAGGTTACTTATTAACAATAAGCTAGCTACAACCAAGGTCACCAGCCTCAAGCATGGCACACTACACTGACCGGCCAGCGAGGGCGTGGCGGGCGCGGCGGCGGCGGCGGCCAGGTCCTGCACGCAGGTGGGCGGCGCCGTGACCACGCGCAGGCGCAGCAGCGCGGGCGCGCCGGCCGGCTGCGGCGCGCGCGCGCGGCACGGCGGCACGCTCTGGCGCTCCGGCCGGGGGGACGCCTCCTGGGGATGAGAGCACACGTTCGAGACGACGGTCTGTGGTTCCGATTCTCGTGAGGGGAAAATGGATTTTTCCATTTCCATTTTCTTCGCAATGCCTCGAAAAAGGCGGAAAGCGGGGATTGAAACAGCAGAGACTAAGCAACGGAGTGTCTTAACACTAGGTTCCTGCGGTTCCCTCTGCCTACCCTGCCATGTGCGGGATAAAGCGTGAAGACATAAAAAAAGATATTTGTGTGAGGAAGACAGGAATCCAAACTAGGTAAAATCTGTGTTTTGGAATGCTATGATGTGGAAACAACATTCGTGCAACTTAAATTTGATTGATTGATATGTCAGGGTAGAGGATTACATTTCGAATTATATTCATTTTCTAGTTCAAATAGAACAGAGAAGAGAATTTAGAAATTGTATCGTTAGAGCTGCGACAGAGGTATGTGATGTTGGAGGAAGATTCTTCAGCAAGAAGTGTGATGATTGGTAGGATGATGTAAGTGAAAGATGCTGTAGAAAGTATGAAAAAAAAACAGGATTAACATATTGATTAAGTCTCGAGTAAAAATAAAAGTGTGATAGAACTTAAAATTTAGAGTGTAAGCTGCTAAAACATCAAACAAAAGCATGATAAAGATGACAGGTAGTAAAGATGAAATACGAGAGAGAAAGAAAAAGAACTTTCGGGAAAAGGCGAAATTTTTTTGACAACAAGTCAACAATTCTCGGAGTTGTTCGTCAACCTTTTAAAAGAACGGAGTGTATTCGATGGACCATGAAGTATTAACCGACAAATCACACATTTTGCAGCAATGGGCCAAATCCTACAAGGAAGGGTATCAATATGATGACCCTTTTGTTCTCGACGCTGTTATACATCAGTGAAACGTGGGTATCGTAGAAGAGAAATGAAAGAAAGATGAATGCTGTGGAGATGTGATCTCTTCAAAGGATATGCGGAGTCAGCTCAGCTCACGATACAAGATGGTAGGTACCAGCAAGGATGTCACAGAGAGGATGAAGAAGAACGAGCTCAGATGGTGCGGGCGAGTGGAGATAAGGAGGGAATAATAGAAATGATATATAAAGTAAAGTGAGTGATGAGAGAGATAAGAGGCTCGATTGACTTTCGAAAACACAGTATCGAAGATACTGTAAGAAGGTCACGTAGCGTGGAGTAGCGTGGAAAACATTTATGAGGAGGTCAATGAAAGTGGACGAAGAGAAAGAGCTCTCCGTTCGAAGCTAGGAAAGAAATACCCAAGACACTATATAAAAATGGTAAGTTCCTTAATTTATAATAATTTTGCTAATCTATTAAGCTATTTATTCATAGAAAAATCACTTATATACAAAATATGTAAAATCATATTTTATACTATAAAAATTAATTATTTATTACATTATATATATATATATATATATATATATATATATATATATATATATATATATATATATATATATATATATATATATATATATATATATATATATATATATATATATATATATATGAATAAACAAATATATATACATATACATATACATATACATATACATATACATATACATATACATATACATATACATATACATATACATATACATATACATATACATATACATATACATATACATATACATATACATATACATATACATATACATATACATATACATATACATATACATATACATATACATATACATATATATATACATATACATATATTCACCTTGGCATGTCTGTCCGGCGACGGCGCCGGCGTGATGCGCGGCTCCACTTCCTTCTCCGGAGTGGGCTTGTCTGTGGTCGACTGTTGGGAAACATTTATTTTCTATACATGTTTTAAATATTTTTTTTATAGCTTCACGCTTTATCCCGCACATGGCAGGGTAGGCGGAGGGAACTGCAGGGACCATACGAACCTAGTGTTAAGACACTCCGTTGCTCAGTTCCTGCTTTTTTCCATCCCCGCTTTCCACCTTTTTCGAGGCATTGCGTGTTGAGTGGCGGAACTCAACGCCGCGCTTTGCCTTAGTTGCCAGAGCGAAGAAAATGGAAATAGAAAAATCCATCTTCCCCGACTGGGGATCGAACCCAGAAACCGTCGCGTTTACAGACAGACGCTTACGCCTCTGCGCCACGACAGTCATTTTAAATATAATATGACAAATATCATATACAGGGTATTTATGTTACGGCGACCTTAATTGAAAGCATAGTATTAACTAGCCTTTATAAAATAACGATTTTTTTCAAACAAAATAAATAATTAAATTATTGTTCCAAAATAAAACGCCATTAGTTATGACGCGAGCGTACACTGTACTGTCAGAGTGGGACGGAGATATATCTCTTTCTCATTCGGTTATTTTTTTAATGAAAGGTGACAGATTGACAACGTTCAATAGTATTGTTGTAGTACGAGATGTTTACGTCATTTGTATTTAATGATGACTACCTCACGCGTTACACAGCGCGTGTAAATATAGTGAAATGGAAAAATGATCATGTACCTAAACTATTGATAATTCTCAATTAGTTTTTTGTATATAGTCCTGAAATATTTTACCCTATAGGTAGTTTTGATTAAGACCCGGTATTATTAGCTACGCCGATGACAGCACGGTGATTGAGAGGTACATGACCAACTCGCGAGCTAGTTCAGTGGAAATACGGTCCTTGAGAGAGTCCATGATTGAACGGGTAAACTTAACTTTGCAGTGGGTGTCCGATTGGGGTGACGCTAATCTTGTTAAGTTTAATCCCTCCAAAACAAAGGCATGTCTTTTCTCCGCGAAAAAAAGTAGCTTCGACTTAACGCCCACGTTCGAAGGTGTATCCTTACCGATTGCTGACCATCTAGGGCTTTTAGGTATTATCATCTGCTCTAACCTGAACTTTGGCCAACAAATTGAGTCTATGGCACAATCTGCGTCCAAGAAAATATCAATTCTCTCGAAGGTTCGGCAGTACTTCAGCTCTGAACAGCTACTTAATCTTTACACTGCTCAAGTTCGATCTTGCATGGAGTACTGCAGTCACCTCTTGGGTGGTGCAGCCAAATATCATCTGGAGGCTTTAGACTCAGTTGAGCGAAGAGCCCGTCGACTAATTAATAATGAAAAGCTCTCAAATAGCAGACTACACACTCTTGAGCATCGTCGTCAAGTCGCCAGCTTATCGGTTTTCTATAGGATGCACTTTGGAGAGTGCTCAAAAGCTCTCTTCGAACTGATTAAGCCTTATCCATTCCTTTATCGGACAACTAGGCGTAGGCAAAAGTTTCATCCTTACATGGTTGACATACCCAAATGTCGAACTAAACGTTTTAGCAGCTCGTTTTTGGTGAGAGTCGCCAACATTTGGAACGACCTGCCTGCGTCTATTTTTCCTGATAAGTTTAACCCTGGAGCCTTTAAGAGTAGAGTGAACAGGTTTCTTCTGGACGAGCGTGTACCATCTTCGTCTTCAGTCTTCATCTACACTTTCCATCAGGTGAGATGGGAGACAAACGCCTGTTCCATTACAACTATAAAAAAAAAAAAAAAAAAAAAAAAAAAAAGGTCGCGCTGTTATATACACCTGTATATTAAACTCAGATAACCGGTTGCGTTAGCGTAAAGAGTTCGGTTTTTTAAATATATTATATGAGCCTTTAGCAATATACCAAATTGTAATACGATAATAAATAAAATTATAAAAAGAAATAAAAAAAATAAATTGAGGACCGTCGTGGCGTATAAGCGTCTACCTGTAAACGCGACAGTTTGTGAGTTCGATTCCCAGTCGGGGAAGATTGATTTTTCTATTTCTAATTTCTTCGCTCTAGCAACTAGGCCAAAGCGCTGCGTTGAGTTCCGCCACTCAACACACAAAATCTCGAAACGGCGGAAAGCAGAGTACGGAGCGCCTCAATACCAGGTTTCAATGGTTCCTGCAGTTCCCTCTGCCTACCCTGCCATGTGCGGGATAAAGCGTGAAGACATAAAAAAACATCAACGCACGTATCCATTGAGGTGCGGCAGCGTGGGCGGCGCGGCGGGCGCGTGCCGGGGCGACGCGGCCGCCTGCCTCGCCCTGTCCCGCTCGCGCTCCCTCTCCCTGTCCTTGTCCCGCTCGCGGTCGCGCTCCCTATCCCTGTCCCTCTCCCTCTCGCGGTCGCGCGGCTGCGTGTCCGTTGCCGCGGCAGTTGTTGCTTCCGTCTCGGGGCGGCGACGACTCTGTGCGTTTAAATCAAATCAAATCAAATCAAATCAAATCAAATCAAATCAAATCAAATCAAATCAAATCAAATCAAATCAAATCAAATCATTTATTCATGTAGGTATCACAGATACACTTGTGTACTTCAATTTTTTATCTACTACCATTTCGGAAATGTACTTTGTCATGGAAGAGAAGAAGTGGTGAAAAAAAGAACTTAGTTCATAAATAGTACTAAAGCAATAATAATGGTACATAATAAAGATGACTGAGATTTCACCACCATGTTTATTATTACGAGTGTGGATTGATTATTGAAAAAAAGAAAAAGACTCGTTAAATTTTCAAACAAAATAAAAATTTACAAATAAAACTTCACAAACTTAGGTTTCCAAATGTTGTCGAATTTTTATAGAGCATAAGTTATATTATTTTTAAAATTCGACACTATTATACTGGCTTATATTACCTTATCAGGCTGGTGGTCTGGCGAGGGCTGGTGCTCCACGCCGGTCGCCAGCGCGGGGCGGCGCGTGGCCGGCGCCGGCTGCGGACACCACACGAATGACTTAGAACACACACTAAAGGGGGGGTGGAGGGTAGGTAGGGGTGGGGGTAGTGTAGATGTGTTAACTAACTAACGGCACATACTAACGTGGTGGGGGGAATGGAGGGGGTGGGGTAGGATGGGAGGTGACTCACATTCTTCTCCTAGGGGTCACACGACTGACTTAGAAAACATGCTAACGAGGAAAGAGGAGTGGTGGGGGTAATGGAGGGAATAAGGGTGAGGAAATAAGGGTTGTATTTTTTTCCCAGTCGTAGGGGTCGGCGTCCCGTATGCCGCACCTCTCTCAGAACACAACCGACACACACTCTAACCTAGAAAAGGGAGGGGAGGTAGTGGGGGAGGCGGCGGAGGGCAGGGGTCGAGACTCACGTCCTTCTCCCAGTCGTAGGGGTCGGCGTCCCGGATGCCGCGCCGCTTGCAGCAGCGCTCCAGCAGCGCGGCCAGCATGGCGTAGTCGGGCGCGTCCGCGTACTCCAGCGCCTGCACGTGCTCGAGGAACTGGCGCAGCTCCGACGGCAGGTGCTTCAGGAGGAGCCGGTGGTCGTACTTCTCCTTCATCAGACCCACCTGGCGCGATGGAGGGCACACGTAGAGATATACAATAGCATGAGTAAAATATATTATTGTATTTAAACACCCTGTAGCTATAGCCTGGTTTTATACTTTTATCTTTATACTTTTATGAGAGCACACGTAGAGATAGACAATAATTATATAAAATAATTAAAATTACTTAAAACATCCTGTAGCTATAGCCTCAGAAATGAATTTCATTTTCATCCCAACCCTGGCCATACACGTACAAATCCATCCACTTTTTGAACCAACCATATCACTGTTAAAAAAAACTAAAACTGACAGCTAAGTTAATATCATCATACCTTCAACACAAACGATCGACTCTACAGAGATGCTAACAACGAAATACGTGGTATAAAGCATATAAAAATTTCGGCGAGGCGTGATAAAGAACGGATGGCTCAGTGGGGAGAGCGCTTACACGGTTCACAAGAACGCGGGTTCGAGTCTCGCCGCGACTTATGCTTTCTTTAATTATTTACAGGAAACCACCGTGACATTAGGCCAAAATTTACCTCCTAATAAACCAACAGCCCTAGAACGTTCATCACCCCCACCCACCACCTACCTGCTCCTTATCCTTAATCTTCCTCCAAGGCAGCTGTCCGTTGACAAACTCCACCAGCATGTAGAAGAGAGACCACAGGTCGTCGTGGCGCCCCATCTCCTTGTTCTTGTGCGCGTTGATGGACGCGTACCGCACGGTGCCCCTGAACCCGGCGGCGGCGCGCGGCGGCCGCACCAGCCCGTTGCTGGTGGTGTACTGGCGCGCCAGCCCGAAGTCCAGCATGTACACGCGGCGGCAGTTCGACGGGTGCCGGCCTATGCTGAAGTTGCTCTGGAAGTTGTATTATTATATACATATTGAGGACTGCATCTGCCTGTAAAGCGACTGCTTGAGGGTTTGATTCCCACTCGGGGAAGATGAATTTTTCTGTTTCCATTTTATTCGCTCTGGATACTAGGCAAAGCGCGGTGTTGAGTTCCGTTAAACACGCAATGCCAAAAAGGCGAAAAGCGGGGACGGAAAAAACAGAGACTAAGCTCTCAACTTGTGGGGAATATTTTGAATTAAGAGAGGAGACAATATATAGATTTAAAAACTCAACGCTACATCCTTACAATGATCGTTAGTAGTAAAAATTACTTAAAGTGTTATAGAGACAAAAATCCGATACAATTATACTATTTCAACATGTTTCCGTATCCAAAAGCTTCATATGCTAATATAACTTCTATTGTAATTATAGGCCCGAGAGAAAAAAGCCTAAGAGGTTGGAAAATAATGACATATAGAGTATAATTTTTGAAGGTTATAAAAAAATTAATGAAGAAATATCAATAGTTCAGGCACAGGATCATTTTTCCCATTTTACTACATCTACACGCGCTGTGTAACGCGTGAGGTAGTCACCATTAAATACAAATGACGTAAACATCTCGTACTACAACAATACTATTGAACGTCGTCAGTCTGTCACCTTCCATTCAAAAAATAACGAAACGAACGAAACGAAAGGGAGAGACTTATATCTCCGTCCCGCTCTGACAGTACAGTGTACGCTCGCGTCATACTTGACTAATGGTGTTTCATTTTGGAACAATATTTTAATTATTTATTTTGTTTGAAAAAAACATTATTTTATTTTTATAATATAACTTGTGTTATAATTTTACCAAGTCTACAAAGGCCAGTTAACACTGTACTTTAAATTAAGGTCGCGATTACATCCACACACCTGTGTAAACATTATTTTTTTTTTTAGCTTCACGCTTCCCGCACATGGCAGGGTAGGCAGAGGGAACTGCAAGAACTATTAGAACCTAGTGTTAAGACACTCCGTTACTTAGTCCCTGCTTACTCCGTCCCCACTTACCGCCGTTTTCGAGGCATTGCGTGTTGAGTGGCGGAACTCAACGCCGCGCTTTGCCTTAGTTGCCAGAGCGAAGAAAATGGAAATAGAAAAATCCATCTTCCCCGACTGGGGATCGAACCCAGAAACCGTCGCGTTACAGGCAGACGTTGTGCCTCTGCGCCACGACGGTCCTCACATTATTGTACACAAAAAAATACAATTGAGAAATATAAAAATAAATATTTGTTTCAGCCAAATAGTAAGTGGATGAAAAAAAGGAAATATAAATATTGAAACGAATTTAAATAAAGATAAACATTAAATAATATTTATAATGAAAAAGGAACCCATTGTCTTTCCTTTTCTATGAAAAAAGTAATACTTACAGGCTTGATGTCGCGATGTAAGAAGCCAACTGAATGTATTGAATCTATTGCTTTTAGTATCTGTAGTCCTAGCCTGGAATTAAAAAAAAAAACAAAATTTACTATGAAAAGTTTATACTGCAGGGCTTTTTTAGTATTCATATATAAATCGGGAAAGAGGGAATCGAAGCCGTTACTTAAGTTCTCCATATGATTTAAAATATTTTTTTTTAATTAAAGTTAAAACTAACTTCACGCTATATCACGCATATCACGCATATCGTAGGATAGACAGATGGAATAAAAAAATTATTACAAACTATAAATACAGAAACTTGTATAGAACTGCTGCGTTCAAAAGTTTTCCTTAAGTATTACTCTACTATTAAGACATCCAGACTGTTCACTTTCGTCTTACATATCCGCCTAACCTCCCTCCCCTCCTTATACCCACTTCCCCCTCTTATAGCTCTATGCCCCCCTTTTCCCCCTTATATCCCCCCCGGTATACCCCTTCCCTCCTTTACCTGAGGGTAGTAGACAAGGAGAAGGCGCCTCTCGGCTGCGCGCGTCTCAACTCCGCCAGGTTCCGTCCCTGGAGCTGCATCACCACGTAGTTGAACCGCGCGTTGCGACCGCACCCTATGAACCGGCACACGTGCTCTTTGCCTGTGGAGATAGAGAGAGACGGAGAGAGTTAAAAAGAGAAATAATATAGTGAAAGTTGCTAAAATGTTACTTTACTTAGTTTTTCCCTATCCTACAAGTAATTTTAAATATTCACGTTTACTATAATTGTACAGTCGATCCCAATGTCATCCTACAAAAAAAATAACTATTTCATAACCGCTTTGTCAATAGATGGCGTTGATTGAGACCGCGTGAGGTGAAGTTATTCGTTGTTGAGGACCGTCGTGGCACAGAGGCGTAAGCGTCTGCCTGTAAACGCGACGGTTTGTGGGTTCGATTCCCATGAGGGGAAGATGGATTTTTCTATTTCCATTTTCTTCGCTCTGGCAACTAGGCAAAGCGCGGCGTTGAGTACCGCCACTCAACACGCAATGACTTGAAAAAGGCGTAAAGCGGGGACGAAAAAAGCAGGGATCAAGCAACAGAGTGTCTTAACACTAGGTTCGTACGGTTCCTGCAGTTCCCTCTGCCTACCCTGCCATGTGCGGGATAAAGCGTGAAGGTGAAAAAAAAATAAACAAATTGTCTCGCACTGAGGCACTGCATTTCATTTGAAGTATCGCAGTCTCCAAGGCTTTTTGTACCCAAAATTTTACACGAAACGTGTAAACTCGTTTATCAGATTTTACCCCTCGATTATACGGATTCTTTATAATCAAGACATTCAATTTGATATATAGAAGAGAAATTTCATTAAAAAAATAATATAATAAAAAAAAAACTTTTTTTATATCTTCACGCTTTATCCCGCATATTGACATTGGGTAGACAGAGGGAACTGCAGTAACTATATGAACCTAGTGTTAAGACACTCCGTTGCTTAATCCCTATTTTCTCCGTCCCCGCTTTACGTTTATACTACTTATAAAGGTTATTACACACAAATATAATAAATAATTCTATTTTTCTCTAAAAATCAGCAATAGACATATCCCAAAACTATTAAGATCCATTCCACACAACTTACCCTGCAATTTCTTCAGCACAGCCACCTCCATCTTCAGCACCTGCTTGGGCTGCCTCGCAGACTCTACTTTGAGAGCGACCTGTTCCTGCGTGACCAGGTCCAGACCCTCGTATATCTCACCAAAACCACCTCCTCCTATTTTTTTTACCACCTGTTAAAACAAATTTGGTAAAAGTGAAAAAATATTTAAAGAAAACATAAAAAAAAGAACGCAACAGGATTTAAACGCGTACTCGAACCATGCAAAGGCTCTGACCACTGAGCCATGAGTTCTCAATCATTCTGCGTCGAAATGCGGGTTCAAATCCCGAAAAGTTAGTTTTTAATTAAGTTAAATTAATTATTTCTTTTTCTTTTTATATAGAAAAGGAGGTAAACACATAAATGGTCCATTTACCAGACTGGCGCTTACAATTAGCATAATTATATTGTTACCAACTCACTTTAAGAATCGCAAAGAAAATATTTGTAAAAAGTATTTAAACAAAAAACTTACAAAAAAGAATGTAGACTAACTACTAACTAACCGATCATCATTATCATACATTTACCACATACAAATCTACCTAAGGTCCACTCTAACAGTTCCACCTCCCGACCCTAAAGACTTACCTTCCACCTACTAATCTAACCAAACTGTTCCACTGTCACAGCCCCGCCTCCTAACCCTCAAGACTCACCTTCCACCTCTCCTTGACCACGTGCCCCGGCTGCAGGAGGTCCTCCGTCGCCATCGTGATAGTGGTGGGCTCGCCTCGATGTGTCGCAGCGGGACGCCTCGCGCGATCTATTACCGCCGAAGTTGGGGAGGGTGCGGGACCTGGAGGTCAGCCGAAGTTAGCCGAGATCAGCCGAGGTTAGTTCAAGGTCGGTCAAAGTCTAATTTTCATGGTAAGTTTTGATGTTTTTGAAGGAGGGACTCGGTTTCAAGGCCGAAAGGTAGTAAACGGGGAACGAAGTGTCTTAACACTAGGTTCCTAGGGTTTCCTCTGCCTACCCTGCAAGTACAGATGCAGAGAGAAGTGCAGGAACCATATGAACCTAGTGTTTGAACACTACATTCCTTCGTCCTTGTTTTCCGCCTTTTTTGAGGCATTGCGTGTTGAGTAGCGGAACTCAACGTCGCACTTCGCCTAATTGTCAGAGTGAAGAAAATGGAAATAGAAAAATCTATCTTCCTTTAATGGGAATCGAACCCGCAAGCTATGGCGTTTACAGGTAGACGCCTGTGCGTCACGACGGTCCCAATTAAATAATTTTAAGAATAAAATTCTATCGATTCCAAGTCGATAAATGAAGTGTTAAGACCATCCGCTCCCCACTTCACACACACGCACACACACTTTCGAGGTGTGGCGTGTTGAGCGGCGGAACTTAACGCCGCACTTTGCCTAGTTGCCAGAGCAAAGAAAATAGAAATAGAAAAATCCATCTTCCCCGAGTGGTAATCGAACCCACAAACCGTTAGTATTCAATATATTTTTACTTCTTTAATACAAATTCTTACCTTAATAACGGATTAGGTTGGATCCGAAGAGCGCGGGCGGCTTCGGCCTGCCGCTCTTCTCTCTGCAAGCAAACATAAGCTATAGTTATAAAAAAAATATCAATTAAGTCCGAACAGTAGTCGCCCAATGAGGGTTCCTTATGCTATATACCATATAATTGTTTGTAATACTACTTACAATTGTTCGTTAAATGAGAAATTACCTGTAAGTTAATATTTACTTTATCTTTTCATGTTTTCACGCTTTATCCCGCACTTAGACAGGGTAGGCAGAGGGATAAGCAGTAACCGTAGGAAGCTAGTGTTAAAACACTCTGGAGAATGGAAATAAAAAATCCACCTTCCCCTCATGGGAATCGAACCCACAAACCGTCACGTTTACCGGCATAGGGTACGTCTTTGCACCACGACAGTCTTCAATATAATACTTACATAAGACAAATATTGTAGTATTTGTAAAAAAATGATCCATACACTACTTCAT
This sequence comes from Dione vanillae, assembly GCA_037178615.1. Taxonomy (NCBI): domain Eukaryota; kingdom Metazoa; phylum Arthropoda; class Insecta; order Lepidoptera; family Nymphalidae; genus Dione; species Dione vanillae. The sequence continues at coordinate 592,963 of JAZFAU010000329.1, read as the reverse complement.
GGCTTTTTACAATTATATATATATATAATTAATATAACTGATACGTATACTAACACAGTTCCGAACGTATGGCTTAGTAGTCAGAGCGATCGGACCGTTTCCACGAGACATGGGTTCACATCGTCTACGTTTAAAATTTTTCAAGCACAATTAAAGTAAAACATCACTCAATTTAGTCTTAAACATAATTTTTATCAAACGAGTACTAAAAATTGACATGAATACGGTAATATAATTTAAATAAACACCTTTACGGTATACCAAATAAGATGAGGCGAAAATTAGCGACTTCTATGTGAAGACATTATTTTCTACCAAAATGTTTTTTTACGTACAGCGTTAAGTTCCGCCATTTTAAATCTACGTTTTAACCAGCAGGGCTACTCTCGAAACCAATTTCCAATAATCAAATTCTAATAAACGTCATTTCGTACTCCCGAAACACAATTGCCACGGCAGCACTGTCGTTATTGAGTGATAATTGTGGGAACTAATAATTATTGTAGAATCCGTTAGATTGGTTTTATTTGGTACTCTCGAAACCATTTGACAGCTAAAATTGGCAATCGATTGAGAATTTTAGCTGTCACTTTACTAATAGCGAAAGTGTAACTTTTTAGAACTTGTTTTGATAATTTTTTGGTGAAAACTGTATGAAAATGGCGTGATTAGCTCTTTTTTTACCGTATTTTGACGAAAGAACACAAATTATGACTTAAAGAACACGCGAGGAACATCTATTGGCTAGATATGTGGACAGCGCATTAGCGTTGAGTGACGATGAATTTAAGGTAAATTATCGTGTGTCTAAAGATCTATTTGAGGAAATTTATAAGGAATTGCAGCCTTTAATATCATTACTAAAAAAATTTGGCAGTATCAGTACCAAACACAGGGTAAGTTACTTATATAGTTAGTACTAATCCATCTATATTCATATATTTTAACATCTCAGAATAGTGAATAAACTACGTTACATTTTACAGATTTTAGCAACATAATCCTTTTATGAGACTAGTAGCTACCAAAGGCTTTAAGGAACTACTTATGACACAGTAATACCATAACACAAGTGATTGAAGCTGTGGTAGTAACCTCCCCCGTTGCTGCAATAAATGGAAGTCTCCTTAAATTTGTGAAGATAAAAGTGTTATCCGAAGAAAGTAATAATATTATAATTGTAATACTTATAGCAAGTATTTTAGATTTATATTATTGTATTTCATGATGTTACAATATTAAATAATAAAATACTTTTCACCATATATTTATTATTTATATTTCATTCAAATATCTGATGCAGTTTTAAATATATTGTCAATACATACCTCTTTTGAAAGAGCTTCACATGACAGTTTTATGAGGAATCAACATCCAGTGAAAAATTACTTAATTAATTTAAATGATTGGTAGGAAATGTTTATTCAAACTAGTACTTTATTTTGTTGTTCATTTATGATAGTCTATTTAATTTTATAGGTGACTCTGGCTATATTCTAAGGGTGTACATGATGACTCCTATTGCAGTGGAACTCAAAGTTTCAGGAAACCAGATATTTTTGTAACAAATATTGTTTACACTGATGGGGTCAAGATGATTCCATCCTCCATGAACTGTTTAGAAATAAATATTTTTTAATTTATAATTATACTTTTTTATTTAATAAAGCTATACATTCCCACTTAACTTCTTAAAGAGATTAATGCATTTAATTAAACAATTTACTATTATTAATATTGTTTTTGTTATCTAATTTAAAAAATATCTTATACTATTTATATATAAATAATTATCTTAAGAAATTAAGTCACATCTAAAGGTTAGATCTCAAAATTAGAAGTATAGGTCAAAATAAAAAGGACATGTCTTTGTTAATATATGTTGTAATCATAACATTAACTAAGTCATTAGTGTTCAACTCTCTTTGTTGAGGGCCAAGTGATTCATCTCATTGCTTGTATCATGTATATATTGCTCATGCGGGACAGTTGTCACCTTCTTCATGTGGGTGCATTCTGATTTCTGCTGTATATAACCTGCTAGATAAGATAAAACAAATTAAAAATGAAATCTAATTTAAAATATATATTTACATTATTGTTACTGTACTAGATTTTTATACTATTTAATTTGTACAAAAAGTAATAGACATTATTTATTAATTAACCCATGCGTTACAGTAACATGTCATTAACTAATAGCCACAACCTAACAAAATAAATACATAAATAGAAAGATTATTTATTTACATATAGGTACAAAAGTAACTATACAAAGAAAAACATTAATGTAACATATAGATTATAATATATCACTTAAAGGTATGTGACTATCACTAATAGTAATCTCTTCCAAGTAACTTTAGGCCTGAACATTCAAATAATAACTCTTTACGGAGTATTTTTTGTTGTCAATATTTTTGTTATCAAACAAAAACTTACTTTCGTCCACTCCAGTTCATTTTTATGGCGCTACCCAAGACATTTAAAGTGGACGCCAACAAACTCCACTTTTGCAATCCCTGGATTATCTTCCAAGAAGTCCACTAAGTATGAAATTTTGAAATATGTTGAACGGCCTGCCGTACTAAAACAAAACTGAAAATATTAATCCGTATATTAACACGTAATAACTTTTAATCGCTATAAATTATAATTCAATAATAGAGACTTAAAGTAAAAAAAAAACAATATCTTACCTTTCTTTTTAAATAAAATGATATATATGTTTGAACATTTGAATTCTGCAAAAATATCATAAAGTTGAAGTCTCTTTGACACTGACACAGATAAAAAATAGCACATAAAAATTAATTTACGCTAATTGAAAAAATATTTTTAAGCTTTGAGCATGTTTTCAATACAATAAATATAAATATGAATGATTACTTTCTTTTTTCTCAAAAAAGTGCATGAAAATATAGTATTACATTTAATAAAAAGCAATTTCTTTCTATCACCGGTTTATCGATAACAAGTTTGCAGCACTAATGTCACTTTTGTATATTTAATCTGTGGTTGTAACGACGCAACAATTGGCCAATAACGGAATTAGGCAATCTTGAAACAATCGGTTTCGGGAGTACCAAATAAACGTCATATTGGAATTAGATTGTGGCATGATTGGAATTAAAAATGATTGGATATTGGTTTCGAGAGTAGGCCTACAGTTCTTGATAGCTTTAATTCTCATTGATAATCTCGCAAAATGCGAGATAAAGCGTGAAGAAATTGAGTGTTTACTACACGTAAGTAAGTTATAATATTTAAGTATTATTTTACCTGGGGTTCATTTCTCTTGGGCTGCGCGGGCGCAGACCCGGAGCCCTGTGACGCTGTGTCCGCCGACGAGGACGATGATTCTAAAACAAGTAGAATATACTATTTAATGAATATCATAAATACACACATACATACCCATATATATTTATACATGATAATATTTATATTCTACTTTAAATAAAATAACCGTCGTGGCGCAGAGGCGAAAAGTCTGCCTGTAACGCGACGGTTTCTGGGTTCGATCCCCAGTCGGGAAAGGTGGATTTTTTCTATTTCCATTTTCTTCGCTCTGGCAAAGCTAGGCAAAGCGCGGCGTTGACTTCCGCCACTCAACACGCAATGCCTCGAAAAAGGCGGAAAGCGGGGACAGAGAAAGCAGGGACTAAGCAACGGAGTGTCTTAACACTAGGCTCCCACAGTCCCTGGAACAGGGAACTGCCCTCTGCCTACCTTGCCATGTGCGGGATAAAGCGTGAAGCTATAAAAAAAAATTAAAAAAAATAAATAAATAAAATTGAGTGTGAATTTCCAGACTCCGACCCCCAAACCATCTAGCTTACAGACTTTCTGTCTGTAAGCTAGATGGTTTGGGGCTTCGATTCCCGCTCGGTGAAGATGGATTTTTCATATTCTTCGCTCTGGAAACAAGTCAAAGCGCGGCGTTGAGTTCCGCCACTCACCACGCAATGCCTTGAAAGAAGACGGAGCGCGAGGACTGGAGTGCCTTAACACTAGGTTCCTATGGTTTCTGCAGTTACCTATGTCTATTCTGCTATGTGTAGGATAAAGCGTAAAACTAAAAAAATATTTCTATTTTGTACAAGTATTTCTGTACGATCGGAAGTAATACTTTCTTTAAACAAAAACTTGAACCTGCTAGAAAAGAAACTAAGACAGAAAAATCTCATAGTGTCGCAACACTAAGTAGAAAATAATTATTTGCCCCGAGTGGGCATTGAACCCACGACCTTGTGTCGTTTACTCATGACGTCATTATAAAGAATACTGTTACCAGATTGGTTGGATGTGTTTGGTGCTACTTGCTTGAACGACGGCTCCCTCTCACAGCCCGGCTGCTGTTCCCTGGAACAAAGAAGTAAGTCATTTTATTAAGAAAAATAAGTGAATAATAATGTAAGAAGTGTAATAAAAGAACTATACAAATAAAAATCGTATAAAAACGAGTAAGAGAGTAGGTACTTATTTCCTCTCCGATAAAAAGATAAATTGTAACGTTAAAATCAATCAACTTAACACGCAATATATCCAAATTCACGGAGAAAATGGAAAACGGAGTGTTTTATTACTACGTGTCGTTCCATCTGCCTATCCTGCAATGCACAGGATAGAAAAAGAAACACAATATGATATAAAAGGATAGCTTTAAAGAACTTAGTCATCATAAGATTGATGGTTCACGCTTGAAGAAAAAGGCCTACGTATAGCAGAGGACGGCGATATGTAGAATAATAAATACGAAGCGAAAGTGAATTGACGAGCGAAACGAACATGAATGGACGAGCGAAGCGAACACGAATTTACAAGCGAAGCGAACATGAACCTACTTACTCAAGCACATTTGCCAACACGTGAGTAAATTACCCTTAAAAAGTTATAAATACTTAAAAGTTTCATTTAGTACGCCTTCTTGAGAATCAAAAATTTTCAGTTTAAATACGTATTCAAAGTTGAATGAAAAACCATGTTTCATAAAACTTAATATATTTCTTGGCACGAGTATTGAGTTACCAAGTTCAGAGTAATGAAAGCTTTTTTCTATTTTCGACTAAAGCTCTTACAAGTTAGCTATATAACAATAAACAAAGTTGAGCTATTTTTTTTATAATATTGTAAAATGAAGGCCCAAATCTTAGAAAAGATATGGGATTTGGGAAAGACGCAGGTCTTGGGAAAGGCCCAAATCTTGGGAAAGATCAGAATTATGTGACATTCTGACCCCCTAAAACCCGCTGTACCCGTCTTCGACAAATCGAAAGAGATCCAGAGTAATTGGAACCGCATCTGTTATTCGGTGAGCTGGTCTTCTTTACCTATTAAGGTTATCTTTACCTATTAAGACACATGGCGTTATTATAGTATGGGTAAAACTATGAGGGACGTCAATTTTTCTATTTCCATTTTCTTCCTTCTGACAACTAGGCAAAGCGCGGCGGAAAGAGGAGAACGGAGTGTCTTAACACTAGGTTATTATGGTTCCTGCGGTTCTCTCTGCCTACCCTGCCATGTGCGAGGATAAAAGCGTGACGCTAGTAAAAAATATATATAAATATAACATTTTCCAGTGAAACAAATATTCTGCGCCACAATTTCTAAGGTATTTTACAATTTTCACGGCAACTATTATTCAAGAAGACAATGGGCGTCTATTATTTCCCGTCAGAGAGGTTTACCTTTAATTAGAACCACTGCTATCTTTAGGCTGTAGCTGCGCTTTGGATCGACTTTCAGTTATAATTTCATAGTGATAAATTACAAAAGATTAGGACAGTGGAATTAATAAATCAGAAAGAGTCTAGTGATCGTTCACTTAATTTTGTCTATTCATTTAGGACCTATCTATATCTACTATATAGAGCTATGAAACTTTCGATATTTCTGGGCTACATTATGTAGTCCAAATCGAGGACATACAAATGTTGTATCCTCATCTACTAATCGGATAGTCCACTTATCTCACTTACTATACGAGTAAACTAGAAGTATTAGCTTTTCCACAGATTTTGGAGGACCCTTACTAATTTCTAAGCTATTAATAAAAATTCTTTACTTTTTTTAGTTCTAATCTATGTTGTTCTGATTCTTATTTCTAAACTAACTATTATGCAGCAGGATTTGAATCCACGCCTCTTGGAAACTGTCCAAGCCAACTACCACTGAGCCATGCGTTCTTAACCGCCGCTTTGAAATACTTATATGCTTTATACAACTTATTACGTTGTTAGCATCTCTGTAGGGAGATTTTTACAAATTTCCGAATTTTTTAACTGTCTAAAACGGAGATTCAATTATTTGACTAAGGTAAATCTTTTGAAGCAAGTATTTGTTAAGTTAATTTACAGTTAAATGTAGAGCCAAGTTCTAAATAAGATTGTGTTGTTGATGAAGTTTTTAATCTTATTTTAATAAGATTTTATACGATCTTATAACAATTTTTGTAGCTTCACGCTTTACCCCGACACATGGCAGAGTATTCAGAGGGAACTGCTGGAACCATGGGAACCTAGTGTGTCCGTTTCCAGCTTTCCGCCTTTTTCGAGGCACTGCGTCTTGAGTGGCGGAACTTTACGCCGCGCTTTGTCTTTATAATGTAAAATAATCTTGTAAAAAAATATAAATAATAGTTAAAGTAATAATAAATGGTAAACAGACAGAAACAAAATCTCCCTACAGAGATGCTATCAAAGATATAAGTTGTATAAAGCATATAAGAATTTCGACGCGGCGTGATGAAGAACTCATGGCTCAGCGGTGAGAGCGCTTGCACGGATCGCAAGAGGGCGCAGGTTCGAATTCCGCTGCGTTCAAATTTTTATATATTATTTTTAAGTATATTTTCTATATTTAGTGTGGATTAACAATTCAAAAATCATAAAAATAGACAAAAATAAACAAACTCTCTGTAGTAGTTAGTGCTCTAAAATATGCAATAAAAAAAGCAGTGGGATCCCAGTCGTGGGATTACATTTTTTTCTAATTTATTACTTTATTTTTTATTTGCTTTAATTAGAGAACGAGCGGCGTTAAGTTACGCAACATACCACCAAAAAAAAACATTTACAAAAGATCATACAAAAACTCTTTAAACTTAACCATTTTATGCACAACATGTATATTAAAAAAAGTAGGGTTTCGAGATATCTCTACAGGCGTCCTTGTACAATCACTTATACTGATTAAAGTTTAGCTGACGGATGCTGAGAAAATATTTGATCTTAAGAAATAAGGCTAATGACACAGTGGGGTGGAAGGTGGAAGGTGACCTTGGCTTGGTATTTGGTGTTTATAGGTGTTAATAGGTACAAATTTCAAAATAAAATATATTATAATTATTAAATATATTCTTTGATAGCTAATTTGGGCCATTCCAGACCATGAGTGATACAAAGTTTGAAAAAAAAAAACTATATATAGAAACAAAAGCGAGTTGTAAGGGAGGTAAGAGGAGACCTTTTTGACTTTTGAAAACACAGTATCGAAGATACTGGAGGAAGGTCACGTAAAAAGCATGAGAACTACCCGGAGAGTGTGTATGAAGAGGCTAATGACAGTGGACAAGGACTAGGGTTATAAGGTCAGGTCAGGTCAGGTCGTGTTATTATAAATTATAATAAGGTCAGTTTTCTGTACTTCAAAAATATCTGTTAATCGATATATTAGTTTTAAACTCTCTTGGAAATTTATATAATGAAAAGAAATAACGATTAAAAAAATATATTTTTAAATTACATAAGCAGTAGTAAATATATAACCTTTTATGCTATCTATTTGAACATATCCCTCTTATATTACAAAATGTGAGTGACAAATCACTTACAAATTTTCTCCTTCAACTTCATTTGTATTGGCATTTGTGTTACTCCACGCTAAGGGAAGAAAATATACTTAAAAAAGAACATCATTTCGTTGTTAGCATCTCTGTAGGGGATTTTTTTACAAATTTTCACTATCCAAAGATTATTACAAAGAACAGTCGTTTGACAAAATAGAATCCCCCTGAGTTAACCAAGAAACATGTGTTGTGATTTGTTATTTTATCACTTAATTGTACTGTAATTTATTATTTTATTATTATTTATATAAAGAAATAAGATATTGTCTTGAATGTCACTGTTATTTGTCTATGAATTAATTTGTTATAATTGATTATATATTTTATTATAAATTGTATTTCAAAATTAAATTATAATAGTTTAGTTGGCAACATTAAATTGTATCGGAAGTGGTCAACTGTGTGGGGGTATAAATGAACTAGTATAAATATTTGATTGACCATTCTTGGGAGGAACATTCTGAAGAGAACACTAAGCAGTCATGCTGTACCTTTTGATATCTGAATTGTACTCAGTATTAATAAATGTAATTGAAGAACGAACCTGGTTTGATTCATTACACATGTGACATAGCATTTGATCACACTGTATATAATATAGCCTATCTAAGTAAGTAATAAGTGGGAAGTTCCTGGGACAAATAACTAAAACACATATACATATATTAAAAATAACATTTAAAAAAAGGAGAAGTTAATAAAGTACTATCAGTTCAATTTCCAAACGGAGAGTATAATATATATTCATAATCTCTATTCTCTTTGTCAATAAGAAAAAACAAGGCGCCGTTGAGTTCTGCCACTCAACACGTACATTTTAAAAGGCTGAAGATGCAAACGGAGTGTCTTAACACTAAATTCCTCTGTCTATCCTGCTATACACGGGATACAGGGTAAAAAAATAAGAAGTAAGTAAGAAAATATACCAAAATTTGAGCAAGACGAGTGATGTTATTAAATCAATATGAGAGCCGACCCTTTTATAAAATTAGCATATTTACTGTATCGATTCCGTCGTTAATATCTAGCCACAGATCCTTAAACTTTAGGGTTTCTTTTGGAGGTAATAAGTGAAAAGTGGCTAAATTTAATATTATTAAATAAATTGGACCGTGAAGCGTGAAGATGGGCTTTTTTCATATCTATTTTCTTCATTCTGGCATCTAGGCGAGTGCAACGTTGAGTTCCACCACTCAATACGTAATGCCTCGAAAGACGGCGAAAAGCAATGAAAAGAGAGAGTCTTAACACTATTTTCTCTCTGCCTACTCAGCTATATGTGGAATCTTCTGTTTATTTATAGGATATTTATAGGCAAATCCAAGAAAAATAAAAAATATATGACTAATTCCTGATTAACTCTTTCGATACATGTGGGATCTTGTGGTAAAGTCATGATGCTACCAGCACTTAGTTCTAGTACTTTTCGAATTTTTGATTATTGAAATGTTTATATAGATTGGTGTAGATATATCTAAAGGATACGGAGGATATTACTAAAATCGATACATACTTTATCAATATGAAGTTTACGTAAACATTCTAATCTCAAGAACTATGATCGAATACTTTGTTACATAGCCCACCGCTAGTTTCACGCTTTATCCCGCACATGGCAGGGTAGGCAGAGGGAACTGCAGGAACCATATGAACCTAGTGTAAAGACACTCTGTCCCTAGTCCCTGCTTTCTCCGTTCCTGCTTTACGCCTTTTTCGAGGTATTTCGTGTTGAGTGGCGGAACTAAACGCTGCGCTTTTACAAGTAAGAACTAGTATTTTATATAATTATTGAAATATAATAAATTTTTTACACTAACCTAAACTTGAAGTAATGTATTCGTAAATGCTAATACGTATTAGGTCCTAGTGCATTAAGGTTTTTTGCTGGCGAGCCTGAGCTAATCTTAAAGTGGTCAGATCTGGTTTGTCTAGAAACACTTGGATATTATACTCGAGAATGTGTGCTTATTTCATTTGTTACTTGCAAAATGTGTTTGGATTTATTTCAACATAATATTTGGCAATTTTAGCCATAAAATTCAATTTTACCAATTTTAATGGGTATTTCCGGAAATTCTCAACATGCCCCAAGTAAGAACCTACATTCAACCTCCTTGAGGGCCAGGATACACCAAATTTTAGGTTTCTAAGCCGCATAAAAGTGAAAGGTAAAAGATATAATGTATAAGACGTTTTTGAATTCTTTTGCCAATTGTAAAGAAAGTAGGAAATTAAAAAGCATGAGGCAATATTTTATGATAGAGACCTTGGTAACTTGCTGTGTATATTAGGATTGGACTAGAGTAGATGTTTGTCTTGTTAGGGTATACCACCTTTTTCGAAGCTTTGCGGGTTTTGGCGGGACTCAACGCCACGCTTTGCCTAGAGCGAAGAAAATGGAAATAGAAAAATTCATCTTCCCAGAGTGGGAAGCGAACTCACAGACCGTTGCGTTTACAGACAGATGCTACGCCTCTTCGCCACGACGGTCGTAACCATACCTATATACATACATATAAACACACACATATACATACATATAAGGCATAGCCAGCCTACATATACCTAAGCAATATCAACGACACTCTTAATAGTGTTACAATTGACGGATGCCCATAAAATCAGCCATAAAACTAATAGTGGAACTATTTATTACGTGAAATGTCGCCTTAGGACATTTCCGACGGGAACGTTACGTATGTACGTTGCTAAGATATCACACGGTGGAGATCATGGTTCAAATTCATACATAAGAACATGGAGATCAAAGAGGGGGGATTTTAAGAAGTTTTTTTTATTATTTTGGTGATCACTGAAAGTGACAGATTTATTTTAGCTTCAGAAGGTTAGGTAGAACGTAGAGATAGGTAAGTTTTCAGGTAGAATGTAGAGGTAGGTTGGTAGATTGCAGGTAAAATGTGAAGGACGGAGTGCATTGAAAAATCTTCCTGCGAGTCCTCTACATTCTGCTTTAAAAATTATGAATTATTTTTCATTTCAATCTTCTCTCATGGGAATCGAACCCACAACCCTCGCGTTTACAATCAGACACTGCCCCACTGTGCTACCCAGTGAATGACCCGACATTCGCCATGCTGTCGCTTTTGAGTCATCTACATTGCTATTAAACGGAGCTGAGCTTTAGACACGAAATGAGGTCGTAGAAACAGCTTTTAATCGAAAAGTTCTGAGTTCCTTGACATAGAGATGAAATTAATACCTAGAGATAACATATAAAATTTGGACGCAGCGGGATTTGAACCCACGTTCTCTTGGAATCCATGCAAAAGCTCTGACCACTGATTCATCCGTTCTTCATCACGCTGCGTGGTAATTCTTATACGCTTTATACAACTTATGTCGCTGTTAGCATCTCTGTAGGGAGATTTTTACAAATTTCCGCTACCCAAAGATCATCTGCTGTACAAAGAACAATATAGTTTATAGAATGCTATTTTTATTAAATATTTTTATGATTTTTAAACTGTTAACTCACACTGAAGACAATACGCGGCGTTAAACACTGTCAATCTAAACAAAAGCGAATAATGGAGTATTTTCACACTTTTTTGTGGAAATTTCTCTTTCTGTACAGCGTGCCTTTTAAATATTTACTTAGGTCCTACCCAAATACATTTAAACTTGACCGACTTCGTGAATCGAGATGAGGTATAGGTAGATTTAGGATAACATTTACAATAAGATCGAGTTAATTATAAAGAAACCTCATAGACTTTCTAACACTGTGTACGTCCTGTGTCTAAATAAGACGGTTCTGGGTTCGATTTCCATCAGGGGGAGTTGTATACAATTGTACTTACTGTACGGTAACAATCTCTCGATCAGCTATGAACTCCTGGTACCATCTATATATTCTTCCTTTGGAACGTATTTAACTATAACGACGGTTTCGTCGATGATATTATGACATCATACTCTAGTACGATGACTAAGTACGTCACATAGTAGATGAGTTCCAACACTAAAAATGCAGTGACTGAAGAAAAGAGTGTCTGGACACTAAGCTTAATTTTCTCTACACAATGAAGCATTTGGGTAACATGATAATATTCATTTATTCATTATAAGAACGTTCGTAATTACTAATTCTACATCTAAGACAACGCCTAAGAAATGACAAATCCTTTTACATAACGACTATGAATAAAACACGAGTCGCGACGAACATAAACCTTAATCTACCGTGAATCAACCCGTCAGATAATTCAACCATCGTTTTATTTTAACGTTGAAATTTCACAAAAGGTTTGGCACAGTTGGGGGTTCGAGTCTCGTTCAGGATATATAAATCGATGGGAATCTAGTGTCAAGACACTCCGTTCTTCACTCACCATACTGATTCCCTGTTCTAGAATTGTATGTTACTATTTTTATTATATAATATATTTAGAAATACATTTTATCAACATATAAACAAAATATCAAACTACAATAAAAATCTATACTAAATTTTCAAAGCTTTTTGCTAAACTCAAGAACTGCTAATACGTACGTGTTAGACCACGTGAGCCACTCCAAATATCGAACCCACTCTAACTGGAGGTAGGTGGCAGGTGATCTCCACTTGACTACGAGAGTAGACCAGTAAGTAAATATATGTAAAAACGTCATATAATTACTGAGGACCGCTATGGCACAGAGGCGTTGCGTCTACCTGTAAACGCGACGGTTTGTGGGTTCGATTCCTATGGGGGGGGGACGATGGATTTTTCTATTTCCATTTTCTTCGCTCTAGCAACTAAGTTTAACGCGGCGAAAAAGTCGGAAAGCGAGGACGAAGAATGCATGGACTAAGCAACAGAGTGTCTTAACACTAGGTTCCTACGATTCCTGCAGTTCCCTCTGCCTACCCTGCCATGTGCGGGATAAAGAGTGAAGACATACAAAAATCATATATTAGTACTTAAAATCGTTTAATATCAAGACCCGTTCAGAGCTAATTTACAATGTAGAACAGTAGAACATACTCAACGCGTGGGCGGGGGAGAGTGGGTTAAAAGGGGCAAGTTTATTCTAAGTAGGTTTTCACTTTATGTAACAACTTACAATTAACTAACTAACAAGTCATCGTGGTGCAATACTGACGCGTTTAGCTATAACTATGAATACGTGTTCAAATTCCAATAGGGGAAATAAGAAGCTGTCACCTTAAAAGCCAACGTTTGTATGACGTTGACTTTAAGATGTTGAAACGTAAGATCGAGAACGAACTTTTTTAGGAACATAATTTAAAGATCTCGCTTTCATAAAGTATCAGGCTGTGAATAACGATTTTGGACGTTAAAGCACTTAAGGATATACCTCGTAATCGGTAAGCAATAGGAGAACATGTGTAATGGAGATGGAGAAGTTCAAGCTGTGTCCAGGATACAGCAGATTCGAAAAAGAGGGCCTACTGTATAAAAAATTCTAGTTTCAAAACGATTGATGTAACGAGGAACTGTACATTGAATGGTGGAATTCACCAGCAAATCTTGTTTTTATGATTTTTAGTGTTAATCCGGACTGAGGATAGAAAAAAATTAAAGATAGCATATAAAAATTTTGAACGCAGCGCGTTTTGAACCGGCGCCCTCTTGCGAACCGTGCAAGCTCATGAAAAAAGCATAAAATTATTTAATAAAAATAGCGTTCGCTCTCGCCAAACGATTCTTCTTTGTAATGTAGCGGGAATTTGTAAAAATCTCCCTACAGAGAATGCTAACAACGAAATAAGTTGTATAAAGCATATGAGAGTTTCGACGCGGCGTGGTGAAGAACGTACGGCTCAGTGGGGAGAGCGCTTGCACGGTTCGCAAGAGGGTGCGATTTCAAATGCCGCTGGGTTCAAAATTTTAATATGATTTCTTTAAGTAAATCTGGTTTTATGGGAAATAATATGAAAAAGAAACCAATTAAATCCCTCAAATGGACATCGAACCCAGTACCTACACTTTACCAAATTCTCAAAGGTTAAAAAAGCCATAATATCCCTATACATATCCTCACATCCATGATAATATATCAAAATGAGCCCTCGACACCATTAAGAGCAGCGGTATAACATTATTTATCTATAGCCTACGCTAGTGCCCTTAGTGGCTTGTCTTCGAATTCTCGATTGTGACCCAGTTAGTAATTATGTAGACAGCAATGCTTCAACTTTTGCATGATAACCTTTGGTTCGACCGCAGACATTTTATTTTCATATTAAAATATACCACATATTTGCTGTACTAAAATGACATTTTCCACGAAGAAGAATTGAAATGAAGAAGTTTTATATATATAACACAATACAAGATATCATTTACTTAAAAAAAACTTGTCAACATCACAATTATGAGAAATAAGCTAAAATAGAAAATACTTTTTTTTTAGCTTCACGCTTTATCCCGCACATGGCAGGGTAGGCAGAGGGAACAGCAGGAACCTTATGAACCTAGTGTTAAGACACTCTGTTACTTAATCCCTGCTTACTCCGTCCCCACTTTCCGAAAGAAGAGAAGACCTTGTAGAAAATATTTCTTTATATATATAACTTATATATATATATATATATATATATATATATATATATATATATATATATATATATATATATATATATATATATATATATATATATATATATATATTATATATATATATATATATATATATATATATATATATATATATATATATATATATATATATATATTAAAATATATTATTATTATTATTAAAATATATATTATTAAAATATATACATATTTATAAATAATTTAGAAATACACAATCTGTTAAACAATAATATTAAAAATATTTCAATACAAGTTAAAAAGTAATTTTATATTTTATTATACTACATACACTACATATATGTACATTGTTATCACATATCACAGCTGTACATATTATGTGTGTGGGTTCAACTTCAACTTGGGCAGAGTGCAGAATTGAGTTCAGCTATTAATCATGTTTAAAGTAGAGAAAAAAACGCATTGATATTAGAATCTCTCCATCTTGCCTTATAATATATTTAAACCTACTTTATTTGACAGATGCCTCAAATATTTCTCCACATTTTTTGCAGAGAGAATAATATTTGTTGCTTTATCTCACATATATATATATAGTTGGCATCATAAGGCTTAAACTTAAAAAGATAATAACAAAATTTGCTTAAAAATAAACTATAAAGATGTTTAAAACAATTATTAATTTAAAAAAATGAAACATTTAAACATAAAAATGCTTTTTGTTTCTTTATGTAGTTCATTACATTAATTGTTTGTAGCAGCCAAATATACAAGTGTGTGGGAAGCGTCACTCTCGAGCCAAATGCTGCAGTTTTTAAATATATCACATTTTTAAAACCACAGTTTTACCTTAAAAACACTTTTTAAATTGCAATTTATTAAAGATATTTTTAATAACATGTATAAATGATATAGTAGAATGGAAATGGAGATATTTTATAGTTAGACACATGTCATATACCAAGTTTTATGTATAACTTATACCTATACTAATTATATTTCAGTATTTATTTAAATAAGTGTATATTTATAATATTAAAACGAATTTAGGCCCATAACAAATCTTCAAGTCTTATTAGATTCTTAGTCCTATTGTTAAGTTTAATAATTAATTTCTTTACTAATTATTACCAATTAAAACTTACAATTAGTTAAAAAATTGCACTATTCATGTAAATTTTATATACGAAACAAGTTTCAATCAATAAAAGCGAGGAAAATGACAATTATGAAGTGAAAATCCGAAAAAAATATATCGGTCTTAAAGATAGAGCGAGACGGCGATAGAAACCCGACCAAATTGTCTGCAATACAACGCTATGCGGTAATACCGAGTTACGTCACTCTTTAATCCGGTCGGGTTATACGTAAGCGAGAGAGCCATATTTCGTGCCATCCCACCCACAAATAATCGATTTTTTAACTATTCACAGGAATTTTTATATTAGAAAAAAATAAATAGGAAATATAATTTCGTTAAAATAAAAATAAAGGTAGTCTATAAAAAGATATTCGAAACGCGTGGGAATAAAACAGTACTCACCCAGTAAACGAGATAGGTAGGTCCGAATAAATTTAGATACGATGAAAACTCACTAAAAAACCACTGTACGGACTAACTAATATATATTTTTCTATTGTCCTAATATTAAACGCGGCGTGGCGACGCGTGCGGCGGCTAATATCGCTTGGTGCGGCATATTTTTTGCATTTTCTCTTAAATTTTACCGGAGTAACATCGATCGGATCGCCATGACAGTTCGCATTGACGGCGTGAAGTGAGCCGCGCTCGCTCAGCTGACGGGTTTTTTCTTTGAACCGCCTGAAGTTAGCCGCAGAGGGCAACGTCCTCTGTGGACATTTCTTGACTTTTATCGTTTCGATTTCCTTTTTATTTTGTATAAAGCTGTGTAATAAAAATGTAGGTTTAATATGTGATGAAAGTAATAAATTGAAACGCTTGATTAACGATTATTTCACGTTTAGTAACGGAGCTAAACGCTGTGTTAACTTAGCTTACTCTTTTCGCGAATCCCTCAAAAACGTATGATAATATTCAATTACTTCATAATATTCTTATATACAGTGTAAGTTTGATAATATTTCTTAAATTTTTAATTCAAGGTCAACAGGTTTCTGACAGAAATGTCATAGGATTCCTTTGGTACCTTAAAGTTGTGGAATGTGGAATGGCATCAGGCAAGTTATTGGAAAAATTAAATTAGTTTTTATTTAGATCCTTAGTCTCGTTACCTTTTGTAACACACGGTAAATTCTTTTTAAATAAGTTGTTTGACGTTTCAATATAAACGATCACGATCACAGAATAAAAAATATTTAGATTTTTGATTTCGATATTAGTGTAAAAATGCAGAAACTTCTGAATTAATCATATAAAATTATAAGGTTTAAAAATATAAATAATATTAGGTCGGTAAAAAACATATATTATGTCTACTCATACTTGCGTTGTGACACTGATTGATTTTTTTTAAATATTAGTCTAGATCTTGGTCTATAAAATCACATATCTAGATTTAAAAATTCTTCAAATTGCTTAACATAACCTTTACTTTTGTAATTTGAAGTTTTATTCTGAAAACGTATATAAAAAAAACAATTTTAATTATTTTTATGGTTTTCAAAGTGTTAATCCACACAAGAATAGAAAAACATTAAAAAAAAGTACATAAAAATTTGGACGCAGCGTTTTTTTTTTATATTTTTTTATAGCTTTTCTTTAAGTAACTATATTATCTTACCACGGTATCGTAGTGAGCCCAGTCCAGCTGGACCCGCCTCGGCGCCACCAGCGACATCTCTCTCTTTCCCTCAGCCACTATCTTATAACGCTATCTCTTTCACTCACAGTCTTTTAACAACTACCCACATTGAATTCCATTTTCTACGACTTCCATTATTATTTATTATATTGATAATAAATTATTGAGTCCAATTATGATTATGTTTTTTATATTTTTCACTTTGACCTGCAACAAAAACGAAATTAATTTTAATTTAATTTAAAATTTTTAATGTCTTGAAGTTGAGTTAATTCTGTCTTAAATATGAAGAAAAGCTCTACCCTTCCTCTCCATCACCAATGCTACTCCTAAGATTCTGTTGTTAATGCCGCAGCTTAGATCTATAGGGTCACATCTGAATAAATTGTGAAAACTGCATAAGAATTTCGATAATGCGTGATGAATGATTTTTTTACGT
The DNA here is from genome assembly GCA_037178615.1 of Dione vanillae. Taxonomy (NCBI): domain Eukaryota; kingdom Metazoa; phylum Arthropoda; class Insecta; order Lepidoptera; family Nymphalidae; genus Dione; species Dione vanillae. The sequence continues at coordinate 575,365 of JAZFAU010000329.1, read as the reverse complement.
ATATACGTAATAGTTCTTTTTTCCTTGACAATATTTAATGCTTTCATAATTATTAATAATTGTTAATAAAAATAAGTTAGCTGTAATTGTGTGCTTTAAAAAGAGTGATATAGATTATATATAATAAAACTTATACACACGAAAATAAATATAATACACGGTTCTTGTGGTTCCCTACCTACCCGTTCTTAGCAGTATAAAGAGTGAAGCTAAAAAAATATAGATTCTGTACCAAATTCATGGTTGTAAAGTTGAAAGTTCAGCTTAAACTAATTAACAAACTTAAATTAGCGATTGTATAGAATGATTTTAAATGAATTGAGCTACAATTATAATTTTGTAGCTGGTTATTTCTGTGATAGACTTATACATTTACATTTTTCAGAGATTTTTTTTAATATATGTTGTAACGTCTCTCGTTTTCGGCAGATTTCATTATTCTATATTAACTCGAAGTATAACAATTATTTATAATCTATGTATATAAATTGCTTATATTATTATAACATTCTGTTCTGTTCTGTTCTACGGCAATGGCTTTCCTTATTATAACATATAATAAATAAGTATTTTCTATCACTGACATTGACGTTTGTAAAAAAAGGCGGCAAGAACGACACCTTTTTTATTTCTACACGCGGTCTTAAAACATTATCTTGACAGACGGCATACAGACGGAAAACAAACTATATCATAAAATCTATCTATAATCTGTATATACATACATATATTTAAGAAATAAACAAAACAGATTTGTCTTTAAATCTTGGCAAGTATAGTAAAGTGACACTTAGTCATAACTCAATTGACCGTTTGACAATCTTGTCTGTGAGATCTTTATTCATTATTTATCTGTAGTTATTGAATTTTTTCTCTGGACCTGTATGTACGGAGTTAGACCACAAGGGTTAGATGGCCTAGCCATGGTACCGAACCCCTTACCCCCTGGAACCGAAATCATTCCGAGGGTTTGAGAGAGAAAACAGAACGTCAGTTATTGGCTTTGACGGTGTCATCAGATGAAGATGGAGAGGGTACTTTGTTAATAGAGCTGCCTAAAGGGAGTCATTTGGGGCAAGGTACTTTCCTATGGGACTCTGAGCTTGGCGTGAATTTATTGGCTTGGTGTTAGCTACAGTATGTATATAAGAATCGCGGCGTTGAGTTCCGCCACTCAACACACAATATCTCGAAATGCGGAAAGCGTGAAACAGAGTGTCAGATCACTACCGCTCCGCTAACTGCGGGATACTGTGTGAAACTAATGTAATTTTTCCGGGCCTAATTGTAATCACGCTAGTGAATCACTGTCATTTTCTCACTCTGACAATATCTAATTTGAAGATGCACGGCGCGCGTTAAGTCCGCTACACAGTGTCATGTCTCGAACTCTAGTCGTAAGTACATATTAAATTATTAATTATTTAGTTTTAGGTCTTTAAGAATACTTGAAGGCTGTCGTGGCGCAGAGGCGTAAGCGTCTGCCTGTAAACGCGACGGTTTGAGGGTTCGATTCACACTCGAGGAAGATGGATTTTTCTATTTCCATTTTCTTCGCTCTGGAAACTAGGCACAGCGCGGCGTTGAGCTCTGCCACTCAACATGCAATGCCTCGTAAAAGGCGGAAAGTTGGAACGGAGAAAGCAGGAACTAAGCAACGGAGTGTTTTAACACTAGGTTCATATGGTTCCTGCAGTTCCCTCTGCCTACCCTGCAATATGCGGGATAAAGCGTAAAGCTAAAAAAAAGTAATTTCAAACGATCAACATTCAACCAAGAAGAAAAAAGTAAATAGGCTTATATTATTTTTAATATTAATACATAACGAAGAAACAATTGTTTGTTCTTTCACTTCTTATTTCATATTTCTTCATAGTAAACGTTTCAACTTCTTCATTTCTTCACTTTTATTTACGTCTTTTTTTAGCTTCACGCCTCATAGCAGTTAAACTACTGTTAAAGTGGCGGAACTCAACACCTTGCCTACTTGACACGTCATGAAAATCGAACTTACAAACCGTCGCGCTTACAGGTAGACGCTGCACCACGACGGTCCTCTATATATATTATATGTTTACTGAACTATGACATACAAAAAATATGAACAACTATTCCTTAACATATAGTAGTAACAATATAGCGACACGTCGCGCCCACTAAAACGACGAGCTTAAATAGCTTTGCATTTTTCAGGTCGATATTACGAAACTTCTGTTTCATAATGTATTCATTTCATATGAAGTCGTCGTGGCGCAGCGGCACAGTGTATGACATAAGCGCGACGATTGTGGGTTCGATACCCGTGTAATGTAAAGAATTAATTACTTATATATATTTTTTATTTTCTCACTTCCTTAAAAGAGCGGCGATGATTTCCGCCACCCATTATGCAATGTATAAAATTTTTTTTAACTGTCTTCTCTGTCATGTGTCGGATCAACTGTAAAGCATTACGTACATACATTTACTTCATATAAAAAATTGTATGGATTGATTTGATTCTCGCTACATTGTCAGTAGCGAAAATAAAAACCGCGCCTTTGGAAGCAAAAGTGCCCACAAAGTTACATATTCTTATGAAACAATTTCTTAAACTTTTCTAATATAATTATTTATGCTGTTATCATGCCTATAGAATAGATTTTTGCATAAAAAACTAACTATTAACTAAATTTTCATTAAATAATTTTCAAATTTATAATTTTTTTTAGCTTCACGCTTTATCCTGCGGAGGTTACCGCAGGAACCAAGGAAACCTAATGCTAAGACACTGTTTCCCTCTTTTGGCCTTCTTTAGAGGCATTGCGAGTTGAGTAGCGGAACTAAACACCGCTCCTGCCTATTTTCCGAAGCGAAAAAAATTAAAATGAAGCAATCAATCTTCCCCTCATGCCCTCATGGGAATCGAACTCTTATGAGTTTATACCGTGACGTTTGAATGCAGGCTCCGCGCCACCAAAACTCCTCTGTTATTTCGACTATAAATGTACATACATAATTTGAATCCATAAGAGGAACTCACTGAAGCGGAAATAAGTCTTCAGAAAGTTTCAGTGTCTATAACTAGGTGCAGTAGACTGCAGTAGTTTGTATACAGGAAATTACTGGAGCGAAGTTAACCTCGTCTTTGCTCGAACGTTGCGAAATGCTTGCTTTTTTTTATTATAATATTGTTAGAAACTAGAAATGTTAGAAAAAGATCCTATGTTATGAGGGTATTTGGATAGAGATTCTACGTAATTGCATTAAATGATATAAATTACTTAATAACAACATCTCAGAGTAGTTCCCTTCCAGCACGGACCGTTGTCTGCGTGCAAGTGACACGATTCAGTCAGTCAGTCATATATTCATCTCTCTCAGACCCCCGTGGGGGGAGAGGGGAAACGGCATCAGGGCATTGCCCTCTGGCCGTGGTTTCTCTCGGCGCCCATGACTATGGGCGCGTCATTTGGTTGGGCCTGGGCCCTTGGTATAGTCCCTTTGCAACCAGGGAAGGGAGTGAGGCATCAGATGAGGGGAGAGCTATGGGCTGCCAGGGCGGTCAGTCCAGCCGGGTGGAACCTCTTGTTCAGGGGAAGCCCAGCTTAGACGACCAGCGAAGTGACACGATTGACATGATTTCATCGCTCTTATAATCTTTACAATCTAAGACTACCCTCTTTTTACATGAGATTCCTAACCATTTATAAAATGAAAGCTGTTGGGAACAGTTTAATGCCTGAAGAAATCTTCGTAAACTATTTTTAAGAATTATTACGACTATCGAAGCTTTTTAACTAAATAAATCATACCATATTATGTCACAATTAATCATATTTTATAGTCTGCACTATGTAAGCTTATTGTAAGAGCACTTGGAAAACTCGCGTAGGTAAAATGAATGAGCGCGTAGTATAAGAGATATATAGCTTTCCTCTAACAATGCAGGAAACGTAGCAGAATTTAGAACGTTAACGAGGCCCTCCACATTCGACTCAAAAAGGCCCCTAACTACAAAATCAAAATCAAAAATCATTTATTCATGTAGGTATCACAGACACACTTATGTACGTCAATTTTTTATATCCTACCATTTCGGAAAGCTGCTTGGTCGTGGAGGAAAACAAATGGCGAAAGAAACTCTTCTGCACGTCTTTAAAAAAATCACAATTTAACATAAAATAAAGGTATAACAAGTATCGCCTAACCTGAGCGGACATCGCATACATTTTTATACATACCAATTATTTTCTTATGGGAACCGAAATAACCTAATCTCAATTTTTTGTCATTTACAACCAAGTGTTAGTAATAAATCCATATGACAATGACGTACGAGATTTATTATCTATGACCAGCCAATGATGTTACAGCGCTTTGTTTTAATTATTGTTTGATTTTTAAACTCCTTTTTATTCGAAACTTTTGATCTTGACGTTGAATATTTTATTTTAGAACAAACATAATTGAACTTCAGATCGTACATTGACCTGTTCGTTTACAGGTGAATATATAATATATGCTTATCTTACGTTTCTGTCTCTATTTTCCTACCAAAGCTTTATTTTGTTGTTTTCTCGTACGCTGTGAATGCATTAACCCAGACAACCCATTAAGCTGATTGCAGGTTGGTGAATGTGTGCTATACTATGTGTGTTTAGTCTAATGTTCTCGTGGTACAATACAGTCCTACTTGGATACCAACCACTGACTTCGTTGGCACCTCTCAACACCTCTATGATATGCAGCATTACGCATTCTACTGTGACGACTCATCAGCCTTCAGTAGCCATATCTAGCAGGGTACCCTGGAGTTTCACTCAGAATACCTCAGTTTTGAAGACTTGTAAGTACAATATCCTCCAGCTGCAGCCTCTTTAGGGTAGGAGAAGTTGAAGGTATGCATAAAACCTCCTGCTACGTCTGGCCTCTATGCCCAAAGGTTTCCTTCAACGTATAGTTATTGCTCCTCCATCTTTTTTATAAGAAAGCCAAGATAAACGAGAGTTCCGGTCACCTGACAGTATATGATCATCGACGCTCACGATCATGTGTAATATTGATGGTGTTACAAATGATCATGTTAAGGTAAATGCGTTGCTGGTACTCATGTCGTATTGATTTGGAAACACTGCTGCCGGTAAGCTACTCCACAGTTGTGTGGTACGTGGTAAAAAATTCAGGTCATTCCACATGTGATACTGTGCGGTTGTAAAATTGAGCGGCAGGTTCCAGATCAAACAGTTCTTCAGAACTGTCTACATGGCATAAGCGGTAGAGAACGCATAGTGAGGAAACGTCTCTACGCCAAAGAGCCTAGTCTTTCACAGAGATCAAGTGGTGATATTGGTATATTCGAGAGTTTTGTGTATGTAATAAATATTACAAAATCCAGCACACGGAAATGAACTAGTGACCGTCACATACAAAAACATTTTAAATTAAAAAAAAAAATCATTTCAGTACAGACAAAACTAGCGGACGGACGGATTTACTTCGCTTATATATTAATAGTACATTATTTTTGGCTGAAGCGTGCGTCTTTCAGTTATTTTTACACATGTTAGTTGAATGTTTGTATATTTATTCAAGATTTTAAACGATTTTTGACTTCAGCGTTCAGAGAGATGACCTGATTGTACAATAATTATATATATATATATATATATATATATATATATATATATATATATATATATATATATATATATATATATATATATATATATATATATATATATATATATATATATATATATATATATATATATATATATATATATATATATATATATATATATATATATATATATATATATATATATATATATATATATATATATATATATATATATATCTATCTGACGTTATGGAAACAAAAAATATTATCATAAATATTCGGCGTTGGGGACCGCCACCCAGCACGCCATGTCCGGAATGGCGGGAAGTGGAGGACGGAGCTACAAATAGCTGCGTGGAATGTAAGAGGAGGGATGGACCAGAAGATGAATGAGCTATTAGATGTGATGGATGAGCGAGATTTGGATGTCATTTGTATGACTGAGACCAAGCGAAAGGGTAATAATGCAACCGATTTGCCGGGCAGCCGCGTCGCTCTCTGGGCCGGCGTTCCAGAGAGCGAACGCGGTTGTCAAGGTGTAGGTGTGTTATTGTCCTCTCGATTGGTTAGTGCAGTGGTAGAGTACGAGGCGATCAACCCTAGACTGCTTTGGGTTCGCTTCAAGCTGGGGATTACAAGAATATTCTTGTTGGTAGCATATGCGCCGGTATCCTCAGCTTCATTGAGCGAACTTGAGGGGTTTTGGGAGAGTGTCAGGGATGTTCTAAGCAGTGTTAGAGGAAATGAAAAATTAATATTATGTGGAGACATGAATGGATGGGTCGGAACCGCGAGAAGTGGTTACGAAGGTGTGTTAGGTCATTATGGTGACAGAAGAGTGAATGAGGCTGGAAAGCTCATTTTGGAACTTTGCAAGGAAAGGAATTTGTTTGTGGCAAACACGATGTTTGACCACAAACAAATTCACATGTATACGTGGGAGCGCATGGGAGAGAAAAGTATGATTGACTTATTCCTAGTGGACCAGCGGATTCGAAAACAAGTGATGGACACACGTGTGTTTAGGGGTGCCGACTTGGGAACAGACCACTATCTAGTAATTGCTAGATTTAGGGGTTTGTTCGTAGGATGGCGTAACCGCACGAGGTGTTCATACTTGGAATCGAATTATCGCATAAGAAGCTGGAAGCTTCAAGATCCACCGATCAGAGAGGAATATATAGAAAGGGTTTCCGAAAAGCTTGACAGTTGTGAAATAGGAAATGAAAGTGTTGAAGTATGCTGGCAGAACCTTAGGAGCTGCATGGTGGAAGCTGCGACAGAGGTATGTGGTACAAGGAAAAGAGGCTTTAGTAAAAAGCGTGACGAATGGTGGGATGATAAAAAAAAATAAAAATAAAAATATATTTATTGACAAAAACAGTGTATACAATTTGTTATATCTGGTGGTACCCACACTAGGTATTCCTGTATCGTGGGTGCCAGTGTACAAATTAACAAAAAAAAACATTTGCGGTTGACACTCTATTTAACAAGATTATTATGTAACCGTAATTGTAATAATAATTATAATAAAAAAAGTAAAGGATATGTACATACACATACTCATATATACACATATACACACATACATACACATACATATACACATATATACATACACATACACACATACACATATATATATATACATATACATATACATATATATATATATATATATATATATATATATATATATATATATATATATATATATATATATATATATATATATATATATATATATATATATATATATATATATATATATATATATATATATATATATATATATATATATATATATATATATATATATATATATATATATATATATATATATATATATATATATATATATATATATATATATATATATATATATATATATATATATATATATATATATATATATATATATATAGATACATACACATATATATACATATACATACATACACACATACACACATATATACATATATACACACATACATATACATAAATACAATATACATAAATACATGAAAAATTAAGCAATTTAGAAGAGATCGGTTGTAAATAATATAATTATATTTATGCTAAATTCTATTGTACGTGTAATGTAACATTTTCAGTCATTTCATAATCTAAAGAAGTGAGCCAAGAGACAATTTTGGTTTTAGCTTGAGGTATTGAGCAGTGCTTAATGTCACAAGCGTTGTTAGCCTTGTTGTATATTAGGATGTCGATGTACGGACTGAAGCGTCTAGCGAAACAGGACTTAATAAATGGCAATGGAATATTGTTGTTACGTCGTTGGATTAAAGTTTCATGATCTTTTGAATGTACCACTGTCCTATGTACTTTAAGTGTTACTTTGAGGATAAATAATTGACGTACACTAAGGATGCTGCTTTCTTGGTACAACTTGCTAGTCGGATACAAAAAAGGCTTCTTCAACATTACCTTAAGGACAGATCTTTGAGCTCTTGCAAGTTGAATCAAGTGAGATTTCAAGGCACCGCCCCATGAAGGTAAGCAGTATTCAATCAATGATTGACAAAGAGCGAAATATACGTTATATAAAACCTTTAGAGATGCTGACTGTCTAAGTAGTTTCATGATGTTGATGATTTTACGAACTCGCCCTGATAGTGAATTTATATGTGCTTTAAAGTTTAAATTTTCATCTAATACGATTCCTAAGTATTTTGTTGTTTGCGTTCTTGTAAGCATCAGGCAGTTACAAAGATTATTCCCGAGACATGTATGCAATTTAAGTTGTAAGGTCGAAGCAGGGGCAGAACTTGCTGTTTTATGAAAGCAAATATAGCTTGATTTAGCGATGTTAATTGTGAGGAGATTGTGTGATAGCCATGTTGATATTTTTTGCAATCCGATTTCTGCATTTTCGAACACCTCATGCCACGTGGTGCCTTCGTAGATGATAGCCGTATCATCTGCATAGCAAATTATTTCCCCATCGACATTATCGTGAATATCATTGATGTACATGATAAAGAGGATCGGTCCTAGGATGCTCCCTTGTGGCACCCCAAATTTAACAGTTTCCATGTCGCTTTTGTATACGTCGACTTTAGTACAATGCATTCTGTTTGACAAATAACTTTCAAACCAATTAAGTGCTATTCCTCGTATGGCAAATTGATTTCTAAGTTTTTCCAGGAGAATTGGAATTGAGACCGTATCGAAGGCTTTAGATAAATCCAGAAAGACACCAAGGCTGTTTTTTTGGTCATCCAGTAAGGCAGCAACTTTCGAAGTTAAGTGCGATACTGCACCCTCAGTTGATTTGCCTCTTCTAAACCCATATTGCTTAGAGGAAAGTAATTTGTTGCTTTCGATGTAATTAGTAAGTCTCAGTTGAACGACTTTTTCAAGTAGTTTTGAGAAAGCGGTAAGCAAGGAAATAGGGCGATAATTAAGAGGGGAGTCCTTAGTTCCTGATTTATGGATTGGTTTGATACAAGCTGTCTTCCAACTGTCAGGAAATATACCAGATAATATGCTTTGATTGAATATAATAGCAAGAGGAGAAGCAATTTCGTCTTTGATTATTTTTAACAAAACATTATTAAGTTCATCAATTCCTGCGGCTTTATCATTTTGTAAAGATTCTATAAGAGAATTTATTTCGTACTCATTAGTGGGTTTTATGAAAAAAGAGTTCACCATATTACACTTTGATTTAACCTTCGTTGCCAGCTCTTTCTCATCTGTATTCAGATCTTGTAATATTTTACCAGTGAGAGTCTGTCCTATTGTTGAAAAGTAATTATTGCATCTGTTTAATGAATCTTTAGTATCACGAGCACCTTCAAGTTCTAATAGTTCATAACATTCTTGTTTTTTACTTGGAAAATGGCATATGTCCTTTACCGCAACCCACAACTTTTTGGGATTATTCATGCAAAGCGATAAATTGTGACTGTCGTATTCAAGTTTAATTTTACGCAAAAGGTTGTTGCAAAAATTGCGATAGCGAGTATAAATAACTCTTTTTAGAAAGATGCTGTAGAAAGAAAGAAGAAGGCATGGCAGGATTATAAAGCCTCGAGTAAGAATAAAAGTATGAGAGAGATTAAAAAGAAAGAGTATAAGCTGCAAAAGCACCAAACGAAAGCACTGATAAAGATGAAGCGTGAAAGAACCGAGAGTAAAAGAGATGAAAGGTTGACGAGCAACTTCCGGGATAATACGAAGCTTTTCTGGCGAGAAGTTAGTGATTCACGGAGTTGTTCGTCAACCTTTAAAATGAAAGGGGTGCTTTCGAAGGACGGTGAGATACTTACAAGCAGATCACACGTTTTGCAGCGATGGGCGGAATTCTACAAGGAGATGTATGAATGTGATGACGCTTCTGCCTCAAGTGACAGCGACAAGCTGAGTCTTGATGTAGCAGATGGCGAAATCAGTATAAAAGAAGTTGAGAGCGCAATAAGAAGCTTGAAATGTGGTAAGTCAGCGGGAGCGGATGGAGTTACTGCCGAGATGATCAAATATGGTGGACCTCGCATCTTGGACTTGTTCTGGTTTCTGTGCAATTTATGCTGGAAATCGGGGGAGGTCCCAGATGATTGGCAAGGTGCAGTCATCGTGCCTTTGTATAAAGGCAAAGGTTCACAGATAGACTGTGCAAGCTATAGGGCAATCAGTTTGATTAGCTTAGGTGGTAAAGTATATGCAAAAATTTTAGCGAGAAGAATGCAAGACAGATCCGAAAGGCTACTGTGGGAGGCCCAAGGAGGTTTTAGACCTGGAAGAGGATGCATGGATCAGATCTTTTCCATCCGTATGATCACAGAGAAGTTTTTGGCTGTAAACCAAAAGGTTTTCTGTGCTTTTGTGGACTTGGAGAAGGCGTTTGACAGGGTTGTGAGAAAGAAGTTGTGGGAGATACTACCCCGGTACAATGTGAACGGACCCTTGCTGCAGGCTGTAAAATCTCTTTATAGAGATCACTCAGCCTGTGTGCGAGTAGGAGCCGACATGTCGCCTCGGTTTGGCATCCAATCGGGTGTCAAACAGGGTTGTGCCATGTCAGCTTGGTTGTTCAATTTGTATTTGGATAGCTGTCTCCAAGGACTGAAAGAAAGTGATATGGGTGTAAAAGTGGGTGACTTGAAGGTAAATTGCTTGCTGTACGCAGATGATGCAGTGCTTATTGCATCATCAGAAAGCGAGTTGCAGGCATTGGTCACCATTCTGAAAGACGGGTGTGAAACTAATGGTCTAAACCTGAGTGCAAGTAAGACAAAGGTTCTGGTATTTGAAAGAGACGAGGAAAGGACGGAATGCAAGATTTTCGTGAATGGAAAATTATTGGAACAAGTGAACGAAGTAGTATACTTGGGAAGTATGTTAAGTAGAGATGGTAGATACGAAATGGATGTGGAAAGACGTGTTGCTGCCGGTAACAGAACGAGCGGTGCCTTAGCTGCGTTGTTGAGACGGCAGAACGTCAGCGTCGCTGCACGTTTGGCCGTACACAATGCAGTTTTGGTTCCGACGCTGTTATATGGCAGTGAAACGTGGGTATTACAGAAGAAGAATGAAAGAAAGATGAATGCTGTGGAGATGCGATCTCTTCGAAGGATATGCGGAGTCAGCTTAGCTGACCGAATCCGCAACGAAGAGGTACACAGGATGGTAGGTACCAGCGAGGATGTCACAGTAAGAATGAAGAAAAACGTGCTCAGGTGGTTTGGGCAGGTCGAAAGAATGAGTGACGAAAGGATGGTAAAAAAGATATATGATGGAAAAATGAGTGGTAAGAGAGGTAAGGGGAGACCTCGGTTGACTTTCGAAAACACAGTATCGATGATACTGGAGGAAGGTCACGTAAAAAGCATGAGGACTCCCCGGAGAGCATGCATGAAGAGGTTAATGACAATGGACGAGGCGAAAGAGGTATGCAGGGACCGCAGCGTTTGGCGCTCCGTTCTCTCTGACTACCCCGCTAGGGATAGAGCGTGAAGCTATGTATGTATGTATGTATGTATAAATATTTAAATGAAGTGCAATTCAATACTTCCCTTCTAAAGTGTGAAGCTATATATATACAAGCAATAATTCACCCTACTGCTATGTAACATTCCAAATGCATTTTAGCAACTGGTTTTTGTTTGTTTTACAAATTGTATGTTCATGTAAAATTAAAAATAGACTGATATGTATTATATAGATATACTTTTATTACCAAGGAAAATTACGTATGTGGAGGTTGTGACAGTGGACGAGGAGGAAGAGGTATGCAGGGACCGCAGCGTTTGGCGCTGCGTCCTTTCTACCCCGCTAGGGATAGAGCGTGTTTGTAAATAGGCTCATAATAAGATATTTTTTGTATCTTAAAGCTATATAATAGGACAGGATAGAATGAAGTATATATAGAAGAAACCCTAAACGTTCCCCATTTTCCACCTTTCGAGGCATTGCGTGTTGAGTGGCGGAACTTTTTGATGCATTTAAATTTGTTACCAGAGCGAAAAGAAAAAACAATAATTTACTCTCTCATCAATGGGTATCGAACCCAACAATCGCCACGTGAATAGGCATATGATATATATATATATATATATATATATATATATATATATATATATATATATATATATTATATATATATATATATATATATATATATATATATATATATATATATATATATATATATATATATATATATATATATATATATATATATATATATATATATATATATATATATATATATATATATATATATATATATATATATATATATATATATATATAGATATATATATATATATATATATATATATATATATATATATATATATATATATATATATATATATATATATATAATATATATATATATATATATATATATATATATATATATATATATATATATATATATATATATATATATATATATATATATATATATATATATATATATATATATATATATATATATATATATATATATATATATATATATATATATATATATATATATATATATAATATATATATATATTATTATATATATATATATATATATATATATATATATATATATATATATATATATATATATATATATATATATATATATATATATATATATATATATATATATATATATATATATATATATATATATATATATATATATATATATATATATATATATATATATATAATATATATATATATATATATATATATATATATATATATATATATATATATATATATATATATATATATATATATATATATATATATATATATATATATATATGTTAGTAATTGATATCAATTTGTTAGAATATTTACATAACAATATATCAATCAAGAATGTAAGATTCAACAAAATTTGTTTAAAAATCTGTCCAAATAACTAATGACAGTGAAATGGTTTTAGATTTTCGTTTTAAATCTAGAGGATAGTCAAGGTTACGTTATATAACATTTATAGCTTACAGTTCCGTGGGAGACAAATATCTCTAAAAGTCATAGCACCAAACTTAATAAATATTTCGAACTTACTAACGAACTGGCCAGGAATAGGTTTAGATTAAATTCATACGCGGTGGAAGTAGGAGCAAGAGGTATAACAGCGAAATCTCTCTTTAGCTTACTAAAAGATCTCGGCCTGTCTAGAACTATTACTAATACATTTCTAGAACGTACTTCAAAGGCGGCATTAGCAGAATCATTTCGAATTTGGTTAGGTAGTGGGAGGAGCTTTTAAAGGGGCCCCTTTAACTTACACTTGGGTCGCAAGCCCCAAGCGCTGCTCGGAGCTCCTCTTCCTACAACGCAATGGGCCCGGCACCCGCACGGTGCTGAGCAGTTTTTTCTCTTCTCCTTTCATTTTAATTAAGTACAGTATTGTTACGACTTGTTAACCGTTTAATAAAATAACACTTTTGAACAACCCCGTGGGATACGGCACTGTTTCTCTTTATTACAGTAACCTATCTAAGAGGACGGCACCCCACCAACTGTTGTAGTATACTGTTTTGTCTATTTGTAATCTGATGTAATATGTATTATGCTACAGGTCTTTTATGAAATAAACATTATTATTATTAATTTGAACGGATCAATCGCGTATATTGACATTTTTCGGAAACCCGATGTTTCAAACACTTTGCAGTAGGTAGTCTACCTGTGACCACGGACTACTGCAAAGTGCTCGAAACGTCGGGCTTCACAAAAAAATGCTAATATACGCGATAAATCCGTTTAAATAGTTTTATTTAAAATGTACAAAAATCGCGAAAATCAAAGATCTAATTATTTATCTCCTTTTATAATTTTAGGAAGATCAAACCGCCTTGGAGGTGAAGAAGACCAAGTAGACCTAGAGCGTGGTAAAAAGGGTATTTTGGATACCCTATATAAGAAGGCTATATAAGAAGAGGTTATGTCTAAAGTTATTCTACCTTATCAAGAAAATAAACAGATAAAATAATTCTGGAGGAAAGTCACGTAAAGCATGAGGGCCTCCGCGGAGAATATGTGTGAAGAAGTTAACCACTGGATAAGAGGCAAACCTTGATATACCTATAAAACTATCGATTCTTTTTATTTCATTGAACAGCTTTCACTATGTGTGGTAGTTTTGGGTTCGATTACTTTGTAATTTACTAATTTACATACGTAGGTATGTACATTGAGTTCTAACAACAAAGCCTACAGATACAGATAGAAAGCGGAGAACTAAGACACTACAGTCTTAGCAGTAGGTTTACTATGTTGTATGTGAACCTGCTTATGGGTTATCTCTATAATATGGGTTTATCTCCAAAATGGGTTCTAGCTTCACGCCGTACAGCGTCATGGGTTCTTCATCATGTAATGTTTAAAGAACCATCATATTTGTGGAATAGAAATATAGTATAAATCTACAACCACTTACTTTCTCCACAAGGAATTGTATCTACACTAATTTTGTTTGAAACAAAAGAATAATTTAAGCTAAAAAAAATATAATTTTTTTTCATATAATTTTTACTATAATTTTATAATTTTTTCAATCAAACACACAGTAGAAATTTCTAGCCATCAGTTAAATTAAAAAAAATACTTTAAAGTACTTTCAAATTTACTTTCCAGTAAAAATACTTTAACGCAGCGCCGCGGCAATTGACTCCGCACCTCACGAAAACCAGCCAAGCGCTGTAACCACTATGTCTATGGGTTCTTTATCAAGCTTTTAACAACTTATTACTTACTAAGTGCAGGTTTAAATCCCACTTTCATTCACAATATTATGTTTTCTTTAAGTATAAGTCTGTATTGACGTACTCCAACCACAGTCCATCCCAGGATCTACCAGAGGCCTCTACTGGAGCACTAGCACCCATATTAACGTTACATATAAAAACGCTTGAGGAGTCGTAAATTGTTCGCGCGCCGCGTCCGATCATCTATTTCGGTAACTGACATTTTGTTCTTGGAATTAAGTAATAAACTGTTTTCTAATAATAAGGAAAATGGCGCGTGTAGTTCATTTGTTATTTGTTTACATTGAACACGAGATAATTTATGTCAGTACTACTGAAAGAGAAAGGCGGAGAGAGAGATGGAGAGAGAAAATGTTAGATATTATGGATTATAGTAAGGACCGTCGTGGCGCAGAGGCGTGGCGTCTGCCTGTAAAAGTGAAGGTTTGTGGGTTCGATTCCCATGAGGGTAGGATGAGTGGGTTTTCCATTTCCAATTTCTTCCCTTTAGGTATCTAGACAAGCGCGGTTTTGCGTTCTGCAACTCAATACGCAATGCCACGAAAAGCGAAAAGCGGGGAACACAGTGTCTTAACATTTGCGGACACAGTGTCTTAACATTTGCATATGCGGGATAAAGCGTGTAGCTATAAAAAATTTGATTAGATTGGAGGGAATATAAATATTTAGAGAAGCGGATGATTCAATAGCTATTATTGCCGATATTTATTAATTCTCTAATTATAAATTATATTGCCATCTTTTCCATAAATTGTTTTGTTTCTGAATTAAATACAACTGCCGTTCTGAAAGCCGTGCCTGAAAGCAGGGACTAAGCAACGGAGTGTCTTAAAACTAGGTTACTATGGTCCCTGCTATCCTTTGCCTACCCTGCTATATCGGGATAAAAGCGTGAAGCTAAAAAAAAAAAGTAGGAACCCATGGTTCAAGGTGTCAGAGACTATATCGATGGCCTAATTTCCTGTCTTTGCCCCAAATACATTCAATTCCTCAGTCCCCAGGGCCTTCATAAATCTCTCAATCTCTCACTGTATGCCAAATCTGGTTGTTTCTGGGGTAAGGTCACCATCATATCACAGGAGCTGTTCCGATTACAACTGTCAGAGTTTTGGCCAAAACACCAATGTTACTTCACGGTCGTCTGTCGTGTTCAATTGAAATTGTGTTAAGCCGAACCCAAATTAAATTGAATTTAAGTGAATTCCTAATTGAATTGGGAATTATAATTATTTTATTTGCAAAAGCTCTGTTAAGCTTTTTAAATATTTACTAATTATAGTAAAATTATTGATTTAATATTTGAATTTAAACCCGATGTTTGTGGGTTTGATTCCAGCTGGAAGAGAATTAATTCATTTTCCCCCTTCTTACAAACTCCCTTAAAACAAGATAAAACCACAACGTTATTTTATGTCACTAATTTTTTTATAGCTTCACCCTTTATCCCGCACAGGGCAGGATAAGCAGAGGGAACTGCTGGAACCATAAGAACCTAGTGTTAAGACACTCCGACACTGTGTTGCAATATATATAAAATTGGATGAAGAGAAACGGAGTGTCTTAACACTAGGTTTGCCTCCTCTACCTAAATAAAAGAAAGAGAGGGAATCTATTTTTTTTATTATTTTAAATAATGCTAACTACATTAACATAATGAGGACCGTCGTGGCACAGCGGCGCGCGTCTGCCTATAAACATGATTATATTATCATTCGAGAAAGATAGATTTTCCGTTTCTATTTTTTCTCTCAGGCAACTAGGCAAAGAGTGGTGTTTAGTTCCACCACTCAACACGCAATATCTCGAAAAAAGACGGTGCGCGGGGGAACGAACTGTCTTAACACTAGGTTCCTATGGTTCCTGGAGTTCCCTCTGCCTACCCTGCCACGTACGGGATAATGCGTGAAGCTTTTATCATATACTCAGTTGCCATGGAAACTTAAAAAAAGGATTTTTAAATTTTAAATGATTAAATTTAAATATAACCATCTAAATTTAACATAATGAGATAAATTACGGGATATTTGTATTAGTTTAAGTAACCTTCTAACAGTAACTGGCGTGTATCGTTGAAATGGGTCAAAGTCGCCACACCTGTAGTACTCCACTTCTGACGTACAAATTGTATGTATACTTGTTAACCTGCTGTGTAATATCTCAAGAACTACCAGCTCTTATTGGGTATCTTTTTGCATTGAATAGCCCATAGCCGAGGAAGGCTATAGAGTGCAATATCTCAAGAACTACTCTGAGTGTTTTTTTTCTTGTGTTGGATAGCCCATAGCCGAGGAAGGCTATAGTCCATAGGCTAGGTTAATTGCTTCAATATAGCTCACTGTATGTAGCAGTTTCAGACACTTAGCCATATTGTGATATGTGATATGCATGTTATATATACAACTTTTGGTTATATTTATTTGACATCACGAGCGATATTTTATTTTAGCTTCACGCTTTATCCCGCACATGGCGGAGTAGGCAGAGGGAAAAGCAGGAGCCATAAGAACCTAGTGTTAAGACACTTCGTTTCCTCATTTCCTACCTTTCTCTCCGCTTCTAACTTCATTGTTTATAAATACTTTTAGTAACTTTAGAACTATTCTCCTTCACAATATTTAATAACATAATAATTATATTTGTATTCTATACATTGTCTGTATTAATAACCACACCCACAAACGGTAATTAATAGTTAATTTGCATCAAATTAATATAATTTGCATTAACTTAATTAAATTACAACAAAAGAAGGCACTAACACATTAAAAGAGAAGCAAAGTTGTCTGTGTACATTAAAGACAACATGACACGTGTCACTACACTCCGTCAATGATGTCACTTTTCCCAGTAAGTGACCTATTTCTCCGTCGGCCGTTGACATCTCAGGTGGTGATATCCGCTTTTCCATTTCCTGCCTTTTTGTAAGTCATGAGGTCGTTTTGAGGTCGTCATGAGGTCAGTGACACGTATTCAGGAAGATTAGTACTTGCTTTGCTGGTATTTTTGGCATTGACTAATAAGGATATATACATTGTTAGGCATTTGAATCATTTTATGGGTCGTGGGTTCAAATTAGATTTAAGAAATTGTTTTTTTTTTTAACAATTTTAAACTCTCACGTCTGATTAGGAGTATTGTGTGTAACGTGTTAATATCCTAACCTAGGACTCAATTAATGCATTTTTTTTATTATCACGTTAATCCCGCGGATAGAGGGATAGCATGAGGGAACATTTTTCTTTTTGGAACATTGCGTGTTGAACGGTGAGTCACAATGATGCGCTTTGCTTTGTTATATGGAAATGAAAAATTTAGCTACTCCAAGTAAGAATCGAACCCACAAACAGTTGTGTTTACAGGCGGACGCTGTGACTGTCCTCTGTAAATTATTTCTTTAATGAAACTGAGTTAATACAAAATGCAGCAATTTTTACAAAGAACAATCAAGACAGAAGATCGTCTACGCCACATACCATACACCTTCAAAGTTCTTCAAAGGCTAGGCAGAGAAAACCTAGTGTTAAAGCATTCCGTTCCACTTTCCGCCCAAACTTTGAGTCAATTGATATTGAGGGGCGGAAATCAACCGCATGTTATGCCTTTTACCTCAATTTTAACCAACAAACCCTCACCCTCACAGTTAGCTGCACTGCACCACGACGATCAGTAGGTACCATCAACAATATATGGTACCATCTTCTTATGGTACCATCTTCTGAGTTGTAGGTAGTCATTACTAAAATAGAACTAATAAAGACGATTTAAATCGTGACTCAGTGTATGAATTTGTTTACTTTAACACGATTAGTAAATATTAGGGTTTATGTTATTTGTAGATCTCCGTTCCGATGGAAGAGCGCGGCGTTGGGTTCCGTAATATGATAAGACAGGGTGTTCTTTCTTTAGTATGCTTTCATTTACCGTTGCCTTGGTAAAATTTATCGTATTATAATAATATGGTTTAACTTTTGTAAAGGATTTGTTCACACATCTTCACGCTCTATCCCTAGCGGGTTAGTCAGAGAGAACGGAGTGCCAAACGCTGCGGTCCCTGCACACCTCTCCCGCCTCGTCCACTGTCATTAACCTCTTTATATGTATAAATGATGCTCTCCGGAAAGCCCTCGGTTTTTTTCACCTGATCTTCCTCCAGTATCTTCGATACTATATTTTTGAAAGTCAACCGAGGTCTTAAATATTTGTAACTTTTTAATGGAATAAAGGTCTTCTGAATCTAGACTATCTACTTTCTTACTCCATGTGTATTTCCAAAATCTTATTAAACGAGGGCTGATGCTCCTGACCGTGAGGATCTGGCTTTTAAATGACGTCATCAGCTCATAGAACCGCTTGGAACCGAGGAACCTAGTGTTAAGACACTCCGTTGCTTATTCCCTGCTTTCTCTATTTCCGCTTTCCACCTTTTTCGAGGCATTGTGTGTTGAGTGGGGGAACTCAACGCTGCGCTTTGCCTAGTGCTTGGAAATATAAAAATGGAAATAGAAAAATCCATCTTCCCCTCATGGGAATCGAACCATCAAGCCGTCGCGTTTACAGGCAGATGTTAAGCCTCTGCAACACGATGGTTCTCATTACGCTTCTTTAATCATATTACCAATTGATTTAATTTCAAAACTTCCTTCGAGTAACTCCGAATTTTTGTAAGAATTTCAATATCTTTGTAACGCTATAAACAAATAAACATCGAAGACTTTCTTATTTCAAATGTAGTTGGGACCGAAATATGTTTAAATATAAACATTTCATCGGGTTGTTTACTTGTGTTTGTATATATGTATGTATGTATGTACCTATGTACGTATTACTTATATATTTATGTGTGTGTGTGTGTACGTTTTTTTTTTTTTTTTTTTTTTATTTTTTTTTTATAGTTGTAATGGAACAGGCGTTTGTCTCCCATCTCACCTGATGGAAAGTGTAGATGAAGACTGAAGACGAAGATGGTACACGCTCGTCCAAAAGAAACCTGTTCACTCTACTCTTAAAGGCTCCAGGGTTAAACTTATCAGGCAGGCAGGTCGTTCCAAATGATGGCGACTCTCACCAAAAACGAGCTGCTAAAACGTTTAGTTCGACATTTGAGTATGTCAACCATGTAAGGATGAAACTTTTGCCTACGCCTAGTTGTCCGATAAAGGAATGGATAAGGCTTAGGGCGCATTTTCATTGGTCGATAGGGCCCGCATTCGGGATGCGGGAGATTTCTGTGACGCATGCCATAGGGCCCGCAATGTGTCTATCGTTTTCATTGGTCGTCAGGGCCCGCATACGGGGTGCGGGTGATTCCTATAATGCATGCGATAAGGTCGTTATTCCGAATGTGGATATCACCCGCACACGTTTAATCGACCGAGTTATCGACCAGTGGATTTCATTGGTTGTTAGCTCGCATGCGGGTACTCCGCGCATTCGGGCTAACTACCGACTTATCGACCAATGAAATGCGCCCTTAAGGCTTGTATGGTATGTATGTATATATGTATGTATATATAACTAAAAGGTGAATCCATAACCTCATAAACCAATTGGACTACGTGTGTGGGTTCGATTTTCAATCTAGCCAATCAATTATTTTTGTAGTTAAAAGCATAATATGTGTATATATTATATATATTGATTAACTTCCCTTTTTGCAGTTATCGGTGAGAAACGTTATTTTACTCTCGTTATAATATTTGTGTTACACGACACGAAGATATTTGTTTTGTTTTATACGACATCATGTCGCATCATTTAAAAAGCAAGATCACGAACTGTCAAGAGAGCGTGGAACGGAGTGACTTACCACTAGGGTTCCCCTGTGTCTATAAAATATATTATACAATAAAAAAAGAAGAGGCTGAAGCCACAAATGTATCAATATTCATAGCAAAAGTGATCTAGGAAGTTTTTCAAGCAAAACCACTACTAGAGTACTAGATTATGCGTCGATGATAGACAATCAAGTGGGTTATGATAGCGAGTGAGAGTGTTATGAGCGCATATATATATATATATATATATATATATATATATATATATATATATATATATATATATATATATATATATATATATATATATATATATATATATATATATATATATATATATATATATATATATATATATATATATATATATATATATATATATATTATATATATATATATATATATATATATATATATATATATATATATATATATATATATATATATATATATATATATATATTATATATATATATATATATATATATATATTTATATATATATATATATATATATATATATATATATATTATATATATATATATATATATATATATATTATATATATATATATATATATATATATATATATATATATATATATATAATATATATATATATATATATATATATATATATATATATATATATATAATATATATATATATATATATATATATATATATATATATATATATATATATATATATATATATATATATATATATATATAGATATTATATATATATATATATATATATATATATATATATATATATATATATATATATATATATATATATATATATATATATATATATATATATATATATATATATATATATATATATATATATATAATATATATATATATATATATATATATATATATATATATATATTATATATATATATATATATATATATATATATATATATATATATATATATATATATATATATATATATATATATATATATATATATATATATATATATATATATTATATATATATATATATATATATATTTTTAGCTTCACGCTTTATCCCGCACATGGCAGGGTAGGCAGAGGGAACTGCAGGAACCATATGAACCTAGTGTTAAGACACTCCGTTACTTAGTCCCCGCTTACTCCGTCCCCACTTTCCGCCGTTTTCGAGGCATTGCGTGTTGAGTGGCGGAACTCAACGCCGCGCTTTGCCTTAGTTGCCAGAGCGAAGAAAATGGAAATAGAAAAAGAAACCGTCGCGTTAGCCGCATTACAGGCAGACGTTGCGCCTCTGCGCCACGACGGTATTCTCCGGAGCTTTTGCCATCCTGTTATACTGAATCGTTCATGTACTCAATGTGATGGCAAAAGCTCCGGAGAATACCGTGGATATTCCCTCAAATAGAACACTCTGTTCCATACTTATAGTTCAGTCTTTATGTTTCTCCTATGTCGTGGCAGCTTTTAATTAAATCAGCACTAAGTCTATAGGTTCTCCAATGGAGACCACGTACCGGCAAGCGCAGGCAGCCACTGGGTGAGAATGACAGACAGGGCGCACTGGGCGCCCCCCCAGTGGGGGACCCCTGTGAGGGGGGTGGGGGGGAGGCCTTTATTCAGCAGTGGAAGTCCTACGGCTGATATGATGATGATGATAGTTGCTAGTCATGTTTGTTATATTAGAATAAATATATGTAATAGGCTGTCCTTAAATAAATAAATAAATTTTTGAATAATACAATGTAAAGTACTAAATTAGTACCTCTTACATTATTAGTACAATAATCCAATACATATTGAAACTATCGACATGTATAAATCTATCTTTGGCAGTATATCAATAACTTCCGCACATTTCTTGGCGCTTAACTGTCAGTTATCTAATAGATATGTCACGATTAGTGACATCGATACGCGCTGTCACGAGTTTTTATGTATGGAACGAAAAGCAGTTTTACATTTTCAACTGAGTGCTAAGAAACTTTCAAGATATAAGTGTAGAATGACGGAACTCAACGCCGCGCGTTGTTTAATACAGTGGAGAAATAAATATGTTAAATATAGTTTTTCACAAGAGAAATCGAAGCTAAAAATATTTAAATCAAGACATATGAAATTGCTAATTTAAAAAAATGGTGACAAATGTATAGTCTATACCAATGTTATATGAATTGAAGATTCTTCTAAGATTATCAGATATTACTGGTTTCAATTGAATTCAATTTCAATTGAATTTTGCCCAAGAATAGTCCACTTATCGAAGGCTACATCTGTAGCCTATATTACATCACGTTAGTTAACCTTATTTGCCCATATGACCTGCGATCAGAGTTGCCTCCGTCCTACAATGTGTCCAGCCCAGCCCAAAATATACTAAATAGTATCAAATATATATGACCCACGTGGTAATAAGCCCAACATGCATGTCAGCATTTAGCTGGACCACTAAATTGCTAAGCTGAGCGAGGAAACCACCAGCTATGGAATTTTTTATATTTACATTTATTATAAGAAATCATTAAATTGAATGATGAAATTATACGCCCTTAGAGTAGCAAAAATATTAACATACGAAAACTTGATCGGCACAGTGGGATTTAAACCTGCGCCTCATGAAAAATAACCAAGTTCTCTAACCACTAAGCCATACGATCTTCATCACGTTTGTCTAAAAAACAACAAAGAAATAGATAACACCTCGTACTTAACTAAAAAGCCACTTTAGTTTCATAACCTAGCTCTAACAGTATTCTAGAATTCTAGATCATAGACAGACGAGTCAGACAAATGGGCTGAGATATCATAATTAGGTCAGGAGTTCGAGTAGACGTTTGCAGCTCCAGGTCGACGGCCTTCCCGGAATAGACGGGTATTGGCATTGTTTTGGCAAACAGAATTGGTAATATATACTTAGATTTTATTATTGTATTGTAGTTTTTCTATGAACTCATACTAAGAAGTAAGAGTTGCGGAACTCAACGCCGTAATACACGGTGACTTACAAAGCACAGTCAAAACTAAAGCCTAAATTTGACATATAGGTACTCCCTGAGGACCCTATGTCAAATTTTTAGATTCAGAGGAACTGACAAGGATTTCCTGAAATCGCAACGGAAACGGGATGAAGGGGAAAAACATTCTACAAATATTAAAGAAATGGTATGCTTCAAATTTTGCCGAATTTAAGCTCTCTTGACTAGCTTTTAAGCTCTTTTCTCTTACAACTGTATAAAGCGTAGAGTAAAAAAAATAAATTATAAACACAATAATATGTTAATTTAAGATAAAAGCTTTTATACGGAGCTTTTGAAAATATCCAATCTATGGCAAATACCTACTCCATAATCTTTTAAATGTTTAATTTAACTACTTCCTTCCTTTAACTACGACTAAAACTACTACAAATTCCACCGACTAACAACAATAAACTGTCAAAAAAAAACACAAGGAGTACTCCATTCGTCTAACACCTCGTCCCAGTTAGAAGCACTCATAAAATAAATATAAATATTTGCCTCGTAAATAACTAAAGTGACAGATTGACTGACAGATGGTCGATGTGGGAGATGCAAGATGCTGGAGAGGAAGAGCATCGGCCCGTACTTCGGTTGGAAAGCGGTCAAGGTGATCCGGGATAGAGACGGCTTGAGCGTGCTATAGGTTCAAAGTTAATTAAAGGGAAGAACGTGCGTGGTCTATTTCTGTTGCCGACTTTGTTGGGTAAGTGACAGTAAAAATAGAATTTGGGTATATATTAGGATATTTCTTTACTTTTTTATATTTTTATATAGCTTCACGCTTTATCCCGCACACGGCAGGGTAGGCAGAGAGAACTGCAGGAACCATAGGAACCTAGTGTTAAGACACTCCGTTTCTTATTTTTATTATTATTTATTTGTTATAATACAAATTTATTTGTCTCTTTATACATGCCATTGCCTTTACTAAAAACTCCACTAAAATCCCCTGCGTAGTTTGTGCGAGGGAAGCGACTTACTTTTGTGCTTTCTCTCTCTCTTCTAAGACAGGTAAATCTCTCCGTTTTCCAATTCCAGCCCATGTAGAGGTTATATATACTAATTATATTTAAAATACGTACCGATTTCAATTTTTTATTATTATTTAAGTTTCAATCGACACCAAAGATAAAAAAAAATGCTTAAAGCTTTTCGCCAAGCGATTGTTCTTTGCAATAATCTTTATAAGATGCGAATAGGTTTTTTTATATAGCCTTCTATAGTTTTATTAGGGTGGCAGAGGGAATCGCAAGAACCGTGGTAACCAAGTGTTAAGACACTCCGTTTCCCGCTTTTCGCCTTTTCGAGGCATTTGCGTGTCGAATGGTGGAACTCAACGCCGCGTTTTACCTAGTTGTCAGAGCGAAGAAAATGGAAATAGAAAAATCCATCTTCCTCGAGCGGAAATCGAACCCACAAACCGTCGCGTTATGAAAAAATTTGCCGAAAGTAATCTCACTTTATTTTATCACAACAAAGAGAAAATTTAATATATAAAAATATCAAATAATGGCTGTCGTAATGAAACATTGAAACTTCACTTTGCAATTGAAAATAATAATAATTTAGTGCGCTATAAAAATTAATGATTCGGATCAAACATTAAATTCAAATCGATGTTTAAGTCGATTATTTATATGTTAAGAATCGATTTAATGCTCTCGATATCATTGAAAAATTTTAAAAGCCTTATATTTTTTGCGTCACGCTTGTTCTTTTCATACTTTAATCTAATTTCAATCTTTACGTGGAGGTTCAGCGGATTGGTCTGTATGTCTTTGTCACAATACCTCTGTAACACGACGAGACCGATACATGAATATATACTATTTTTTTAGCTTCACCCTTTAAAATCGCACATTGCAGGGTAGGCAAAGGGAACTGCAGGAATCATACGAACCTAGTGTTAAGTTGCTGAGTCCCTGCTTTCTCCGTCCCCGCTTTCCGCCGTTTTCGAGACATTGCGTGTTGAGTGGCGGAACTCAACTCCGCCTTTTTCTAGTTTCCAGAGTGAAGAAAATGTAAATAGAAAAATCTTTCTTCCCCAAGTGGGAATCGAACCCACAAATCGTCGCGTTTACGGGCAGGCGCTTACGCCAGTGCGCCACGACGGTTTTCAATACTATTTATTTCGGTAACGTATTTAAACTGACTTCTGACAGATTCTGCTGAGTACAGCTGTCGAAGAGTTCAACATTTGCTTCTCATTTTGAGGTTGGTACAGAAAGATGCTTGGATAGAAATAAATTCCGTGAAATAATTTTTATTAACAAAATAAAGTCCCAGATACTAGCGGAAACCCAGAGAGCTGAGAGAGAGAGAGAGAGAGAGAGAAAGAGAGCACAGAGTAGCGTCAAACATTTTTTTTCTTTGCTGTTTATCTAAAAGTATTTTTAAATGTATTTATTTATTATTTACATTTAAAAACACTAAGTTATTCTCTTCAGAAGTAAATAAAACAATTAAATGAAAGACTAAGTGACAAAGCATTCTGTAAACGGAATTAATTTAAAATAAAGAGAGAAAGCTTTCAAAGGCGACATTCTAAAAATATTGAATCCAATGTTTAATAATGCTTAAAATAAATGCAAAGTACTTCCTCATTGCGCTCTGAAATGAGAGCGTACAGACTTAATGTCGTTTAGTTGTTTATTACGTGTTTGAGGTTTTTGTGTCTTAAAATGTAGAGACGGTGGTGAGTGTGGGTGGTAAGTGGGTTTCCTGGATTACTAATGAAAACAATAATATTATTTTAGCTTCAACTGTGAGAACCTGGTGTTAAGACACTTCGTTCTCTGCACGGCCTTTTTTGAGGCATTGCGTGTTGAGTGGCGGAACTTAAAGCCGCATTTTGTCTAATTACTAGAGTGAACAAAACAGAAATGAAAATTTCCCCTCATGGAAATTTTTATGGGAATCGAACCCACAAACCATCACGTTTACAGACCATAGATAGACCAGAGATATGTAAGAATAATATTGTATACGCTCATTTTTGAGATTTGAAGCTTTTGTATTCTTGTTGGTAAGAGCTTGTGACTTTCTAGATCTGATCTTCGTTGGAGTAACGTCTTCTAGGGTTCGTATAAAAGGAAAAACAGCAATTTGTTACTTGTGTCTGTCTGTGTGTCTGTCCACTTGTCACTAGGTTGTATCTCATCAACCGAAATGGTCACATATTATATTGAATTTTTCACAGATAACGTATACTTGTAACAGCAATAAAGTTAATGTTTAAGTGGATCTCATATAAAACTAATTAAACTGAGATTTGTACAGAACCCTTCATGTACAAGTTTGAATTGCACTTATTATTATTTTCAGTTTCACACCTGATAAATTAGAGTCAAGACACTCCGTTTTTCATGAGGAAGCCTGGAGAAATCAATATAAAGGGCAAAATACACCGCCGTAGATTTTTAAAATATTTCATGTGTTATTTTAAACCTATATTTAATTGACTAAAATGGCTTATTTTTGTCTCAATAGATCTAGAAAATAAATAATTTGAAAATTCCCTCAATTTGGATTCGAACCAACACTCCTCTCCACGTCACGGCGGTTAATATTAGGTATATTTATTATATTACGCTTGTTTACAAACTGTTGGACTCTACTCCACTAGTGTTGTGACACAGCGTCCTACGGTCATTAGTGATGGCAAAAATAAACCAAATGTGTAATTTGGCAAAGGAATTAAATAAATTAAGGTCTAAATTGAATTTTATGTTCACTAGGTACCTACTATATGTATGAGAATTTCTCGTGTTTCTATATATTTTCTTTCTTTTATTCTTTCTATGGACTTTTTATATATCTTCTCCGCATCATGACGACTAAGCAAAGATTAACATAATGTTTCTTTTTCTCTTCAGTAAAATTGACAAGGGCCTAATACTTCTTTTTCTTCTTCTTCTTTTTCTTGGCTTTTTCCGGATTTACTAAAGTATATTGTTTTACTTTTTTTTACTTGTTTTAGATAAATGTTTACAAAACAAACAATGTTTAGTTTAAAACTGCAAAATTATGACTCTAACAAAAATATCTGAAATCGTTTAAAAAGAAAAGATCAAAACTTGAATGTAGGAACAAATAATATATAATTATATGAACATTTTATTCTTTGAAACCTATTATATAAAGTAATTAACACAAGCTCTAACTCCTTAACGAATTACCTAATTCTAGGTCAACCAGAAGTGCTCTGTAAAATTTTATTACGCAGCGAGTTTTAACATATATTAAACACCAAAAATAACCTATAAACACTCATTTCTTTGTTCTTTGACGTAGAAGTTTAAAATTTCCTGTGCTCCGAGAGACTTATAGGCCTAGGTTTAAAAGTGGAATATACAGACGGACAAATATAAAAGTTTTTTTTTATAACTTCACGCTTTGTCCCGCACAAGGCAGGGTAGGCAGAGGGAACTACAGGAACCGTGAAACCTAGTGTTAAGACACTCCGTTGCTTGGCCCTGCTTTCTCCGTCCCCGATTTCCGCCTTTTTCGAGACATTGCGTGTTGAGTGGCGGAACTCAACGCCGCGCTGTGCCTAGTTTCCAGAGCGAAGAAAATGGAAATAAAAAAATCCATCTTCCCCAAGTGGGAATCGTACCCTGAAACCGTCGCGTTTACAGTCAGACGCTTACGCCTCTGCGCCACAACGGTCCTCATACATAAAAGTTATACCCTTAAAAGTTAACGTTAAAACTAAAATTTGAACCCAGTATACCGATTGAACGCAATCAAAGAAATGGTGATGTCGTGGCGCAGAGTTTGAGGGTTCGATTTTCAATCGGGGTAGATGGAAAGCGGGGACGGAGAAAGTAGGGGCTAAGCAACAGAGTGTCTTAACACTAGGTTCGTATAGTTCCTGCAGTTCCTTCTGCCTACCCTGCAATATGCGGGATAAAGCGTGAAGCAAAGCAAGGGTATACTGCTATAGTACAATAAAGAGTTACATCAAACGTAAGAAGCGCGTAATTAATGGTCCACGAGGTAGGATTTGGCAAAAACATGAAGATCGTATCTCCGTACAATAATAGACGCTCGCTGTCGATTTAAAGAACAAGAAATTACATTTTTAACCTAAATTGAAAATTAAGAAAGTCCATTGAGTCGCAGTGGTCCGTTTGCCAATTACTTACGATAGTGGGTTCGATTACTATATTGTTTACTAATTTAACAAATTATTATATACTACTGAGTCACTACAATGACTGATTCACTAGTTCAAGCAAAAATCTGTAAAGTATAGAAGCTGACAGTGATGTATATGTATTGTACATGTGAAATGAATAGAAAATGATAGAAAACGGAGTGTTTTATCACTAGATTCAAAATTAACAATAATAATAATAAAAATAGTTTTGTTCAAAATAAGAATATACTAGCTTCATTTTTTGAACGTCAAATAATTTTGTTTAATGTACCACTGGTTCGTTAAAGTTAATGTCTCAGACCTTAAAAAGAACCAGCGCGAGAAACTCAGCGGGACTTTCTCCATTTTTTTTCCCTGTCTATCCTGCTATATGCGGGATAAAGCGTGAAGCTAAAATAATATCGTAACATCAAAGCGTCGTTTCGCGTTTTATAAATAAATAATAAATAACTTTTTCGATATAACACTACTTACATTGATTGCAGCGGAAATATAAATCTTCTTTAGTGTTTATGCAAGAAATTGTTTACAAATTTTTCTTATACATTGAAATATTAGTTAAATTCACGCTTTATCCCGCATATAGCAAGGCAGATAAAGATAGATTTGCGTGTTTGTTATATCAGAGCGGGAAAATAAAAGCAATTATCCCTCCAAGGAGAATTGAACCTACTACTTGTTGTCAGATGGTGAGCCATCTTTTTACTAAACCTTCAACCTACGGTACCTAAGGTCAAGTGTCATAGATTATTATAATCTTTTTGTTTGTCAAGAACAAGTCCGTACAAAATTCTTATAGCATTACATTACTTTAAGAAAATCAATCTAACACGATACGGTAATACACTAGTTCAGTTCCCGTGGTCAGAGCTACCACGGTCACATAGAATAAATATGTCATATGTCGAAAACAAATATATATTAATTACAATGCAGCGGAATTTGAACCCGCGCCTCTTGCAAATTAATCTAAACGTTCTTCATCAAGCTGTATCGAAATTCTTATATGCTTTTATACAACTTATTTCGTTGTTAGCATCTCTGTAGAGAGATTTATTATAAAGACAAATCGAGGCGAGAGAGAATGCGGTTTTTAATAAATATTTTTATGATCTATATAGTGTTAATCCACACTAAGGATGGAAAAAATACTTAAAGAAACATAACAGGTTCAGGTTCGAATCCTGCTGCGTTAAAATTTTTATATGTTTAAGTATTTTTTCTATCTTTACTTATGGATTAATTAAGTCATAAACAATTATTAATTATTACCATTTAACCAGCCACAGTATAAAGTTAGTTAAATTAAATATATATTTAAAAATTGCTTTTATTTCTGTATGTACACATACTTGTACATATGTTCTCGCCAAGCACTTATCATTAATTGTTATCAATATCAGTAGCTACAGTGGTTTGGCTCCGACTAATATTTCCGCTGGCAGCTGTGAGTACATCGACTTGACTCTTGACAGAAGTGACGTTTTTATTTTGTCAATTCATAATCTCTTATAATCACTGGTATTTGATTTAATTGGGAATATTTAGTATGAAATTCTTTTTAATTTGTTTATGATACTCTGTGTAGAAACTCGACTCGTACATGAAAAAAAAAATAAGTGATTATGTGTTTTTTTTTTGTGATATAACATACTGTGTTGGTCAGAATTAGTAGTTGCAAAATCTCTTTTTTTTTATTTATTTACCTTTTTATTTAGCTTTATCCTGCACACGGCAGGATAGGCCTCTGCCTACTACTAAGGTCACGTGGATTGCAAGATTTACAGTGGACGAGGCGGGAGAGGTGTGCAGGGACACTCTGACTACCCCGCTAGGCGTAAAGCGTGAAGTTATGTATGCATGTTAATAAATAGATTCACTGCACGTTATATCCCGCATATAGCAGGTTAGACTAAGAAAATCTAATGTAAGCACTCTGTTCTAGGCTGTCCTGTTTATGGCTGGAATTTGGCTTTATTTGGAATATAAGATATTTCTTACTGAGTAGCGAATCTCAACGTCACAATTTACATATACAAACGTATATAAAAATTCGGTAAACGGAGGATAGAATTTCTTAACATTAGGTTCCTACGGTTTCCCCTACGTATTTTTCTAATACATATCACCCGCATACAGCGGGAAGCTAACTGATAGGATCACCTTGAACAGTTACAGCATCAAATATTAAGTGAAATTATATTTTTCTTTCATCACGATTTACGCGTCTTGTAAATAACTGAGTCTGCCAACGTTTTAAAATAGTCATAAATAATCGAGCAAAGTGGCTTAAGTAATATAGATGGGTTTTGACCAAAAAAACATATTTAGAAATAGCTAAGTAAATGAAGAAGAAGAAGAAGAAGAAAAACAGTGAAGATGTAAAGGTATGTTTGTTTATGTTATAATATAAGAT
Source organism: Dione vanillae (assembly GCA_037178615.1). Taxonomy (NCBI): domain Eukaryota; kingdom Metazoa; phylum Arthropoda; class Insecta; order Lepidoptera; family Nymphalidae; genus Dione; species Dione vanillae. The sequence continues at coordinate 544,149 of JAZFAU010000329.1, read as the reverse complement.
CTTATTGGATCAAGTTTTCTTAATTTCTTCGTCGCAGAGCAATACTTTTACTTTACTGTTAACAAAGAAACAGAAAATAATTTAAATAAACTTTACTCAAATATTTTCCTGGGCCTAATGCACTACAAGCACGAGCTTGCATTCACAAAGCTAAAAATCATTTGAAACCTGTGGACCACTAGCTGGATACCATTTTACTAATTAGTTAAAAATTAAATAATCAAAATGAGTCCAATCATTTCTTATATTTACAGAATTTACAATAGAGTAAAACATAACATTCATATATATTTATATATAACAAATAATTATAATAGATGTTTATAAAATATATAAAAGCTGAAATGATCACGGTTCTAAATTTTTAAATAAAACAATTTAACCGCATTTATCGCGTATATTATCATTTTTTAGTGAAACCCGACGTTTCGAACACTTTGCAGTAGTCCGTGGTCACGGGTAGACTGAGGTGGCATTCGTCTGTCATTTGATACAATTATTATATCAAACTACCGCCAACGGTTCCTGAGTTGCCTCGCGTACTGCCCTGGATTCCTGCAGAATGAGCTGACTGTATCCTGCCCTCTGGTGTGGTGTGTTTGGGATTTTAAAATTTTTATAAGTGGATCCCAAGTGGTAGAAAGCTTCCAACCGTCTTCTCTATTGAAATTAGGATGTTTCTCTGTCTACTGTGGGTGGCTTGGTGGTCAGAGAGACAGCCAGCACTCCTACCATATGTAAAGGGAGTTACAGACAGGATCGGCAACATCTTAAGAAGAGCTTCAATTAAAACTATTTTTAAGCCTAACAAAAAAGTGAGCCAATTCTTGAGACCAGTTAAATGTAATATTCCCTTGCAGTGTGCAGGTGTATACAAACTTGATTGTGACTGTGGCTTATCTTACATTGGTCAAACAAAGAGAAGCATCGGTGTTAGGGTGAAAGAGCACATCTCAGATATCAAGAATGGGCGTGTATTAAAGTCAGCTGTGTGTGAGCACTCCTTGAACAAGCCTAACCATTATATCAGGTTTGATAAACCTCATATACTCGCTAGGGAAAATAAATATATTCCTAGAATGATCCGCGAGGCTATTGAAATACAAAAACATCCTAATTTCAATAGAGAAGACGGTTGGAAGCTTTCTACCACTTGGGATCCACTTATAAAAATTTTAAAATCCCAAACACACCACACCAGAGGGCAGGATACAGTCAGCTCATTCTGCAGGAATCCAGGGCAGTACGCGAGGCAAGTCAGGAACCGTTGGCGGTAGTTTGATATAATAATTGTATCAAATGACAGACGAATGCCACCTCAGTCTACCCGTGACCACGGACTACGGCAAAGTGTTCGAAACGTCGGGTTTCACTAAAAAATGATAATATACGCGATAAATCCGGTTAAATTGTTTTATTTAAAATGTATAAAAATCGCGAAAATCAAAGAACTTATTATGATCACGGTTCCCCAATAATGTGTATTCGTGGTCACCAGTTGGCGTCGTTAGAGTGGTAAGTAATAAAGAATAGCTCTAAAATTTGTATGATTGTCGCGAAAACATAGTTTTAATTTAATTTAAATAATTTGTAATACATTTTAGGTTTAAGTAGTTGGTTTTATTCTTCATTATTATTAATTATTATTTTAGTATTAAAATACCACAATGTCCTAAAAAAAGACAAGACGAAAAGTGGACTTACGAAATACAATAGTCTTCTAAAACACTAAATGAGAGAGTAGAGAGAGGGAAGGGACCCTTATCAGAGTAGGCAAAGGGAACCATAGGAACTTAGTGTTAAGACACTATGGTTACATTTTATTCCATAATCATTAAACTCCTCCAAAATATTTACAATGGTATCAAAACAAAGTAGTGAAAACTTACAAACAGTGATTATTTTTCTTACATTTGACATTTTCAATACAGATTTAAACGCTGTAATCTCCGAAATTAGGTTCTTTTTACATCTTGGGATAAAAATATAAAGAAAAAAGTATACAAAATATGAGTTGTGCCACTTTGCCGATAAAACATAGACATGTATGTTAATTTACAATGTCTTGTTCTCTCGTTTGTTTTAAATGTAGATTACAATAAAATTTATTGACGTAATTTTTGTTGTATACAGAAGATTATTTCCTAGATTATTTCCAAGCAAAATTTCTTTATTTATTACAGAGAGAACGTTCCAGGAAAAAAATCAAGGCATTTTATCGTAAGCGTTACAAAAGCACTTTTAAGCTATATTATTTAAACTATACCAAAAAGGTCTTTTTTTAAACCTTTCTATAATGGCGGGAACCGGTCCTACGGTTTGTCTGTCCTACTCTACTATGAGCGGAATAGAGCAGGATAAAAAAAGTAGTTTATCATAGTATCTACATAATTATCTTATTAATAATATACAACTAGCCTTATTTTTTAAATATTGCCAGATCTTCCCCAATATGAAAATAATGCATTCCCTTCATAGGGATCCCACAACCACATTCACTGTCAAACGCTATGGTTAAATTTGTATTAAATTTAAATTTGTATATTTTTTATCTGTTAAAATATGAAAATTACAAGTTAACTGTAAAGTTAGAACTACTATACTATATTAATTAAATTTAAATAATAATATACATTATTTCAATGGACTTTTGCTCAGTTATTAACTACTGGAATAACCATATTGCTATGACCATCACCACTTTACCACCAGATCTTAAGGCAGTTGAGTAGAGTCAGCGACAAACTTAACAGTTTTTATTAAAAAAAAAACAAAACCAAAAATATGAACGCAGCTAAATTTGACTCCAAGTTTCGTGTAAACCGTCCTTCTTTAATATTTTTATACCCTTGGATTAACATTGTTTAAAATCATAAAAATCGTTTTTAATCTCTTTTCAATATAAAAATTTAGTATTATTATTGTAATAATTAATTCTTTATAAAGCCTGTTACACATAAATATAAAATGAAGAAACTATATATTGTTGTATCTATGTATGTAATTTTTTTAGTTACTATACAAATTGATTAGGGACGGAGAAAGCAGGAACTAAGCAACGGAGTGTCTTAAAACTAGGTTCACATAGTTCCTGCAGTTCCCTCTGCCTACCCTGCTATATGTGGGAAAAAGCGTGAAACTATAAAAAATAATTGAGATCGATTTATTCACTAATTATGTAAGTATATAATATTTTATTACTACTAATATTTATTTTAAGTTATATATAAAAATGTTTTTCAATGGGTTCAAAGTTGAAAATGGGAACGTAATGTCAATAGGCAGAAGGGAACCTAATGTCTCTAAAGTTCCCTCTGTATACTTAAAGTCAAAGTCAAACAATTTTATTCAAAATAAGAAGTACAAGCATCATTTTTTGAACGTCAAACAATCAATTTAATTTACCACCGGTTCGCTAAAGTTAATGCCTCAGACCTGAGAAGAACCGGCGTAAGAAACTCAGCGGGACTTAATCTGTTTTTTTTTTCTTTTTTTATTTTTCAGATATATACAATTTCACAATTGTTATTAATGACAACGACACTGTTGAAGTAGAACTACTATTTAAAGCGGGCTAGAATGAGTTAAGCGTAACGTCATTAATGTAAGTCTACAATCTACCACAAAGAATGTAAAATATAACAATCAAAATATATACACACATATTGTCCGCCACCAAAATTAGATTACACAAATAAAAATTGCACACGGCTCCATTTACACAAACGAGGAAACGAATAACTAACACTTCTCCAAAAAAATGTACGTACGAAGAATGAAGAACAAGAAGGTAAATACTTACTTACCCATACAAAATCATTCTCCACTCACACACACTTGTAAAGTTCACTTGTACTGGTAACAAAGTGTCAAAGCGGTATATCCACTCGCACTCCCGCGCTCCACTGGCTCACTACACAGTAGAGTATACACCGAGAAAGTAAATCGGGATTTGGGATATATAAAATTACTTATCGACCAGTGTTGATGGGAGATTATATCGATATATATTTATATATATATATATATATATATATATATATATATATATATATATATATATATATATATATATATATATATATATATATATATATATATATATATATATATATATATATATATATATATATATATATATATATATATATATATATATATATATATATATATATATTATATATATATATATATATATATATATATATATATATATATATATATATATATATATATATATATATATATATATATATATATATATATATATATATATATATATATATATATATGACGTAGAAATTCCTCCAGGATTATTTTAAAAAGCGTGACGTCAGCTTTGCTGACGTCACTTTCACCAACATAATCTTGATGGCTCATTTTGCAATGAAATAATAAAACTATTTCAGCAAAATAACAAGTTTATTCAACAATCGATCAGGACACAAAGTTCGTCCGAACAGTCCGACGGCTCGAATGAGAATGAACCCCCGAGCAACCGTCGCACTGCCTTTTATAGTAAAAATCATAATAACAACACCTGTTGAATACAGGTTTTCAATCAATTACTTTTAAAATTCATTTTTATGTTTCGTTTTAACAATGATTAATTCATTTTTGATTTTTAAACATTAAACAACAACTGATTTACAAATTAATTCGAAATAACTTGATTAAATAATTAATTTAAAGCGTTTGCGCCGACATATATATATATATATATATATATATATATATATATATATATATATATATATATATATATATATATATATATATATATATATATATATATATATATATATATATATATATATATATATATATATATATAATTGTAGAGTATGAAACGTTAAATATAGTGTTAAGATGCATGGTTTTCTGCTTTTCGCTTTTAGAGATATGCGTGTTGAGTTTAGGAATTCAAAGCTGCGGGTTGGTTTGTTGCCAGAGCGAAGGAAATAAAAATATTTCTATATAAACAAGATTTGTTATAACAGTATTAGTTAATTAAAGTTTTGACTCGAGCTCTAAGTCACTTCTGCCTTTTAGAAGCGAAGTATCAATATGGTCATATGATTTTCTTGCAATAGGCTTTTTCGAAGATCCCAGCTTTTTGATTATTTATTTAAAAAAAACAACTTATATCTTACTATTATTAAGACACTTCCCAGCTCGACGCCTTTGCCTTGAAGAATTGAAATAACTCAATCCTCCCTCATGGGAATTGAAATCACAATCACCACGTTAACAAGTAGATATTTTTCAATATTAATGATTTAATGGACTTAAACAAGCGTATTTGAACCAACTAATATAAAGAAAGAATTGGCAAAGTGTTGTCTTTTTAATTATTTACCTTATAATAGATATTACTGTGGAATGGGAAGTTTTATAAATATGGACTTGCATTGTATCTCACACAACTAGAAATATCTAAAGACGAGGAATATATATATATATATATATATATATATATATATATATATATATATATATATATATATATATATATATATATATATATATATATATATATATATATATATATATATATACATATATATATATATATATATATATATATATATATATATATATATATATATATATATATATATATATATATATATATATATATATATATATATATATATATATATATATATATATATATATATATATATATATATATATATATATATACATATATATATATATATATATATATATATATATATATATATATATATATATATATATATATATATATATATATATATATATATATATAATATATATATATATATATATATATATATATATATATACATATATATAATATATATATATATATATATATATATATATATATATATATATATATATATATATATATATAATATATATATATATATATATATATATATATATATATATATATATATATACATATATATAATATATATATATATATATATATATATATATATATATATATATATATATATATATATATATATATATATATATATATATATATATATATATATATATATATATATATATATATATATATATATATATATATATATATATAAAATTATCTTAAGATATATAAATATATACACACTGTGCTCAACACTCAGTTCCTACGTGGCTCTACATATACATATGTATCTAATTTTGATATATATAAATTTTTGGCTAAAGAATTTAATATAATATATGTATGTATATTTTTTATTATTTTTTACTTATTTTTGACGTAACAACGTCTTAAATTAGGTTTCGGCTCGGAGTCACTTATGAAAAAGGTAACGTAACGATGTGTCAACTGTCACCGAACTATGATCGGTCCGCCGCGCGTATCACTTGACACATGTACAATGTTTTAGTAAACAACATATATTTTCTATAGTTAAAATTTGTGCAATTTATATTATAATTATTATTCATATCAATAAATATTCTACCGAGAAAAAGACGTTGTCACGTAAAATTTTCGCCCGTAAAACCCACTTTACAGGCAACCATTTTTTTTAAATATAATGCTGAGTAACGAAAGACTACATTTTCTTTCTTTTATAAATACATTAGAATAGTACTATGCTACAGCACTTACAATAAACAAAATATAAATAATATTTAAAATTTTTTTTAGCTTCACGCTTTTTCCTGCACACGTCAAGGTAGGCAGAGGGAACCGCAGGAACCATACGAACCTAGTGTTAAAACACTCCGTTGAAAAGTCCCTGCTTTCTCCGTCCCCGCTTTTTTTTTAATAAAATAATTCAAATTATAATTATCGATACATGTTCTCGCCATCTCTAGCGCACATCAACACCTGGCACGTTCTAAGAACCATTGTTTATTTTCGTACAAACGTAAATGTACCGGCTACATTCACTACAACACGTTTAGAAGTCAAAAATCAAAACATTAGCGATTCTCTTTTGTCTCTACACATCGCACGCGCTTTGGAGGAGAGCAGAGAGAACACTTGTGGAGAGTGGAGACAAGTTTTTTTATTTATGTCTTCACGTATTATTTCGTACATGGCAGGGTAGGCAGAGGGAACTGCAGGAACCATAGGAACCTAGTGTTGAGACACTCTGTTGCTTAGTCCCTGCTTTTCCGCCCATTTTCGAGACACTGAGTATTAAATGGCAGAAGCATATAAGAATTTTGACGCGGCATGATTTTTAAACGTCAAATTATTTAATTTACCACAATGACACTTAAAGAATTTTAACATTACCTATATAGATGTTTTTTTTGACAATTATTAATAAAGCCTTTGTTAAGTGTAATTATTAATAATATTTTGCTGTGGGATCCATTTACTATCTAGTAATGAGAGACAAGAGACTGCAGAGCAGATGCTGCGATGTTTTCGGAAATATGAACTTAACTAAATGAACACCCGCCTCTTAGAATATGATTGCGAGTCCCACAGGCGGCGCAGTCAAAGTTGAATTCTCCGTGCACCGTACGGCGTAGAGCTGCAGCGTCTTCCTGTAAACGCGATGGTTTGTGAGTTCAATTTCCACTTGAAGAAGATGAATTATTTTGTTTCCATTTTCTTCGCTCCGGCAACTAGCCAAAGTACGAGCTGTTACAGGTGCTGAGGCAAATGAAAATAAAAAAAGAAACAGAAATATCAGCTCTTTTTATATTTTTGGTTCGTCGGTCCGTCCATCGGTTCCCAGTGTTGGGGTCCCAGTGCTACTTACTACTACTACTTACTAGGTACATCTTAGTATATTTTAGCTTACGTTTTATTTTCATTCTATGAACTAAAGCATTCGGGACAGCGTCTGACTGCGATGATTATGAGGTAGGTTCCGTGTGGAGATCCGATTCTGGTTTGTCAAAGACCTACCCTACAATGTCTGAAATTCGGATAGATTATGAAAGTGTTTCGAAAACAGGTTCCCTTGATCTTGAATATGTGCTGTTTCATTGACTATTAGGTAAGTCTAAATACTGATGTAATATATATGATTTTCTATAGTAAATGAGTAGATTGACAAGACCAGATCAGACTTATGCTAGGATTTGAATTTCTTTACTAAATCTTAACTCTGACCTTCATCTTCTCCGAGTGGGAATTGAACCCATAAACCTCTGCGTTGCGACCGAACTCATGTACAGTTTCTTTAATCATTTTTTCGTGTAATGGGCTATAATGAAAATAGCTCGTTCCCTCGAGTTAGAGTCGCATCCACTCCACTCGACTGTAGATGGATCACTTTTACGCCTCGTCCCATTTCATCAATTTTTTCACAGATGCATTTACGATGAATGATCCTCATGTTTTCTTTTTATTTTTTTTTGAATTACGCTTTATTCCGCACATCGCAGGATAGGCAGAGGAAACTGCAGGAACCATACGAACCTAATGTTAAGACACTCCGTTACTTAGTCCCTGCTTACTCCGTCCCCGCTTTCCGCCCTTTTTGAGGCATTGCGTGTTGAGTGGCGGAACTCAACGCCGCCCTTTTGCCTCATGTTTTCAATAAGTACATATACCTTTCACCAGAACTATTACTAAATAATGTCCAGAACTCACTTTGATTGACACTAATAGAGTCATTTCGCACTTGATGTAAGTAGTGGGAGGCGGGGGACAGTGGAGTAGGCCACATTAAACCCACACAAGCATTCACTTGTTCTAATGTATTTCCATCTAATCCACTAATATTGGACGCTGATATCTCCTTCACTATATACTACAGGTAAAAATGAACAACCTCTAAAATGACACTTGACTTCAATTATAAAGAATTTTTCATTTAAGTCCACTTTATATTTAGTTTACGCAAAAAAAAGTTGTTTTTTTTTATAAATTATGACATATTTATTAGCCAAATTTCCATTTTCTTCGCTCTGGCAACTAGGCAACGCGCGGCGTTGAGTTCCATCACTCAACACGCAATGCCTCGAAATAGGCCGGAAAGCGGGGACGGAGAAAGCAGAGACTAAGCAAAGGAGTGTCTTAACACTAGGTTCCTGCAGCTTCCTCTGCCTACCCTGCAATATGCGGGAAAAAGCATGAAGCTAAAAAAAAAAACAAAAATGTATCTATTCAAAACACCTTTAAAAACTTCAACCGATCGAAGCTACTGTAGCGTCTGTCTGTCGTTACGATTGTGAATTCGATTTCCAGTCAAAAAAATTAATTATTTTCATTTTCTTAAGAAGATGCGCGGCGTTAACTTACGCCACTCAACAATCAACGTCTCGAAAAAATGGGCAGAAATTTGGAAATAGTATTTAAGGTATACGATATAGCATTAGACATAAACAAATAAAAATATGTAAATCACAAGTCTAATTTTTATAATTTTTTTCAAGTTTCACGCGCTGGTAACGTTTTATCCCGCATATAGCAAGGTAGGTAGAGGGAACTGCAGGAATTGTAGGAACCTAGTGTTAAGACACTCCGTTCCTTGCTTTCCGCCTATTCGAGGCATTGCGTATTGAGTGACGGAACTCAACGCCGCGCTTTGCCTAGTGCCAGAGCAAAAAAAAAGGGAAATGGAAAATCCATCTTTCCTGAATAGGAATCGAACCTACAAACCGTCGTGCTTACAGGCAGACTTCCGGAAAGGAGTGTCTTAACACTAGATTCTCCATACTTTCTTAAGTGTAGATAATGAATAAATGAAATGAAATTTCAAGTAAAACCTGAAAATAAAGCTAGTCTAAATACTATATTAGCTAAATAACAGAAATACTTAACTCCAATGATCAAGGCCGTATGTAAAGCGTGTGTCTGTTCGTTCGTGGCTCGAGTGCCCTTTACGATGTCCTGTTTCCATTATATATATATATATATATATATATATATATATATATATATATATATATATATATATATATATATATATATATATATATATATATATTATATATATATATATATATATATATATATATATATATATATATATATATATATATATATATATATATATATATATATATATATATATATATATATATATATATATATATATATATATATATATATATATATATATATATATATATATATATATATATATATATATATATAAACTTATTTTTTTAATATAATGCTTTTAAGTTGCCAGTTCTAAAAACTTTCAGTTTGACCCTCGTACTACGGTTTCTGCAGCTTCGTCTGCCTACTGTGCCATGTACAGGATAAAGCGTAAAAAATTGAAATAATAGTAATATAGCTCTAATAACTAATTTTTTTATCTTCAAACATATATATATATATATATATATATATATATATATATATATATATATATATATATATATATATATATATATATATATATATATATATATATATATATATATATATATATATATATATAAAGGCCGAGTGGGCAAGGTGCTTTTCTGGTGGTGGTGCTTTCAAGGTGCTTTTCGGACGCTATTTGGAAAAGTTATAATAAAACTAATAACCTGCTAGAATGCTTAGTTTTTGATCTTCTAAGAACTTTCAGTTTGACCCTCGTAACCAAGTGTTAAGACACTCTGGTCCCTGTTTTCCGCATGATGAACCTAACAATACCCTAATAAAACAAATTTAATTTTTCTTGCTAGTCGGTACCTAGGGACATCCCCTCATATATAATGTATAAAATAATATATGTATATATATAATGTATATAAAATAATATAAACATATACATATATATGCCATTACTATGTAAGAACGACGTGTGTTTTATGAAGTGGGTTGAACTAACGATTAGTAAAGGAGAAAAAGTCATACAACAAGTAAATTCTTTAATTCTAACATTAATATCTAAAGGTCTGAAGAATATTAAATAAAAAATATATTCTTATAAATAAATTAGTATTAGCATAGTTGCGTTAGGTCGCCAGTTCAAATAAAAATATAAATAAAAAAAAGAAAAAAAAAATTATTAAACAAGTGTTAAAAACCGTATCGTGTCATGTCAATGGAAACGTACACTGTGTTCGCAACAACAAAATTTCAGTGCACCGATATATAGCTCTTATCTCAATCTGATAAGGTCCACTTTACGATAACCCGCTGTTACAGCGTAGATTGATAAACATTATGCTCATTTGCGTCTGACCGCTTGCGAGAAGAGGTATGTTGTATTAAAATATTATATTAACTATACGTGTTTGTTTCTATTTCGTTTCACGCTGTATCCCGCAGCGGGAAAGACAGAGGGAAGTAGAAATAAAAGAGGAAGGAAATAGTGTTAAAACACTCCGTCCTTAAGTTTCTTATCGAAATGTATGGGAATCGAATAATTTATAAGTGCTTTACATGTTCTTTACAGGTTTATTGTTATTTTTATTTATATATTTTTTGTATTGGGACCAGTGCCGTAATTACTGAAAAATATATATTTTGAACAATTGATAAAAGATTTGAACCTGTACTTAACTAACCTATTTTTTGTGGAATATACCAGTGCCTTAATTATTGGAAAAAACATATTATGTATTAATAAAATTTGAACCTGTACTTAATTGACCTAGAGATATATTTTAAAAGCTTTTCATATAAGAACTAACTAACTTTACCCGGTGGATAAACGTGTGTTGTCAAATGAACTTAGCTGTCAGTTGTCAGATGACACATTAATCAAGTGTAGTGGACTGTATATAGAAACTAAGCCGCGGCGTTGAGTTCCGCCACTCAACACGCAATGCCTCAAGACGAAAGGCGGAGAACGGAGTGTCTTAACACTAGGTTGCTATACTTCCTGCAGTTCCCTCTGCCTACCCTGCTATATGCGAGATAAAGCGTGAAGCTAAAAAAAATAATATATATAAAACATTTTACTATATAATAATCCACAGTTTCTGAGATTAGTGAAGTTAACCAAACAAACTCTCCAGTTTAATGAAATTAGTATAGAATAATGAAATTAGAAAGAAAGTGATCTCTTAGCCTAGTTTTTACGTTAACACGACGATAGCAGGTTCAAATCTGGTAACATTAGTTATGAGGGAATTTAAGTGCTTGCTTAAAATAGACGCGCGTGAATATTTCTAAATTTGATGAACCGAATCTCGCATTGGGTTATTGTTATAGTATTCTATTGTGGAGAGATGTGCATGTATGTGTGTGTGTTTGTGTGTTTGTGTGTGTGTACGTAGCGGAGAAATTATTCACTATATATTATATATAGCCTTAATAAGGTACTTTAGTATACATTTTGACAACCAATGAGCTGTGATCAAATTACTGGTTTTTTTTTAATTTTTACCACTTACAATTTAAAGAGAAAATAAGGTGAGAAAGACATAGTAATAAAACACTCTGTTCTTCGCTTTCTATCTTAATTCGACACACTACATGTTGATTGGTGGAACTCAAAGCGGAGGATGGAATTGAACTCGCAACCATCTCCATTCCTTACCATCTCCTATACTCTCAATCTTTTATTGACCAGGTACAATATTTATATAAAAAAACATGAATTTAAGTAAATTTTTGGTATATTTTTTATTTGCTTACTTAAAATGGTACATATAGTGTACATACATATTATGTTATACAGAATTTATCTGACTTAGGATTATCAAAACTACACATAGAGGACCGTCGTGGCGCAGAGGCGCAACGTCTGCCTTTAACGCGACGGTTACTGGGTTCGATCACCAGTCGGAGAAGATGGATTTTTCTATTTCCATTTTCTTCGCTCAAGCAAACTAGGCAAAGCGCGTTGAGTTCCGCCACTCAACACGCAATGCCTCGAAAACGGCGGAAAGCGGGGACGGAGAAAGCAGGGACTAAGCAACGGAGTGTCTTAACACTAAGTTCCCACAGTCCCTGCAGTTCCCTCTGCATACCCTGCCTTGTGTGGGATAAAGCGTGAAACTAAAAAAAAAAAAAAAAAAACCTATATATAGGGGTAAATATTTCAAGGCTATATACAAAAAATTAATTCACAATTATCAATAATTTAGACACAGGATCAATTTTCCCATTTCACGATATTTATAAGTACTGTGTAACGCGTGAGGTAGACGTGATTAAATACGAATACTATCAAACGTTGTCAATATGTCACCTTTCATTCAAAAAATAACCGAATGAGAAAGGGATATATCTCTTTCCCGCTCTCACAGGATTGTGTACGCTTGCGTCATAATAGAGAAATGACGTTTTGTTTAGGAACAATAATTTAATTATTTATTTGTTTAAAAAAAATATTTTTTTATTTTTGAAAATTTTACTTCTTTTATAATTTTACAAAGATTGTGAAGGCCAGTTAACACTATGCTGGTCGCGGTAACATCCACACACATCCTGTACAACGAATTGGTTTTTTTTATTGCAATTTTTTATATATAGAATAAGGTCAAGATAAGAGATAAGATTGTCAAAAATAATTGTATGATATAATAATTTATGATAACAATAATATGTAAGTAATGCATTACAGATCATAATTAAAAACAAAATAACACGTAAATATCTCGAAAATGTCCTCAAAAATCTTCTCAAGCAGACAATATTTTTTTTAACTTCACGCTTTATCCCACATATTGCAGGGTAGTCAGAGGGAACTGCAGGAACCATACGAATTTAGTGTTAAGACACTAAGTTGCTTAGTTTCTGCTTTTTCCATGCCCACTTTCCTCTTCTTCGAGGCATTGCGTGTTCAGTGGTGGAATTCAATGCCACGCTTGCCCAGTTTCCAGAGCGAAGAAAATGGAAATAGATAAATCCATTTTCCCATCATGGGATCAAACCCACAAACCGTCGCGTTTACAGGCAGACCTCTGCGCCAAGACGGCCCTCCTTCATAATATTAATTTCCAATATTCGTATGTTTCAGAAGCTGTGATGCCTTGGAAGAGACCTGATAATGTACCAGTCGGGCAAGTGTGGAGTAGGTTTAAAGGCAGGGACAGAGATGGAATACCTGCCAGGATGTAGGTTCAAAACAGTAATTATGATTTTTCTGTTTTTACTATTTTTTAAGGCGATTTGCCTAGTTGCCAGAGCGAAAAAAATGTATATGGAAAAATCCATCTTCCCCGAATAGGAATCGAACCCACCTACTAATATAATCGAGATTATGGGTGAAGCTAGATTCTTTGGTATAGATCTTTAAGCTTGGTGGAAAAATTAAAAAAAAATGGATATCTTCATGATTCATATGAAGTTGATGAAGTTGTAAGACTAGCAGATACACTTTAGAATGTATTATTTGGTGCTACAAAAAACAGTAGACTGTACAGATAGATAAAAACGACAGTATTTGACCTCGGAAGCAGACACGAAAAAAACGCTAAAACCTAATTTTTTTGTTAACTAAGTAGTTTAGTTATAGTAGAAGTTAGTTAATTAAAGAAAATCTTTAAAAAAAATTTTGTAGAATATTATATAAAGAAATTGAAAATAATTCAGTCCCCTAAACAAGTACCGAATACACAACCATCAAGTTAGTAGTCTCTATGTTGAGATTAGCCAGAATCCAAGCTGACCGTATCCAGTATCCAAGGTAGTCTTAACCTGCCACCTGATGTTAAGTGGACACCCTCGCCCATAGACATCCACAATCTGAGAGGAGGTGGATGCGTTGCCAATCAAATACCCAGACCAACCCCACTTTATGAGCTTCCGAAACTCTCACTCACCAGATGAAACACAGCAGCATTTATATGCTGCTGTGTCACGACGGTGCTCTGTGAGAGCATGGTAATTACCCGGTTCGAGTCTGGCGCTTTAGAGCTTCTGGTGTTGGTGTAGCTTGGCTAGATGGCATATACTAGAAGCTTAAGCTGGTTTTGGTCATTAAGGCCTTCTTCAATTGCCCTCATATTAATAAAATCAATTTTCGTATCCAGGTACCAAATCAGAGACATGGACGAAGCGGACATAGACAGATGTCTCGATATGATGCAAGAGACGTTTCTGCGAGATGAGCCTCTATGCCAAGTTTTAGGTAAGTCCTTAAGGTCCTAAGTCCCCTAAATGAGGTAGAGGCATCCACACTGTGTCGCCATCTCAACCGGTCTTGAGCATCACATTTCATTTTCCTCCAGATGTTCTTCTCTTTCTCTGCTGCGTCCATCACCAGCTCTATTTAGGATGGCCACGTTTACGCTTATCTTGTAGATTCCAGTCTAAGGTTTGACTATGATTTTTAGACAAGTGGTTACATATAAATAGATAATATGTATAGATAATAAGTATTGAAGCATACCAATTCCAATGAAGAAAAAATTTAGTACCTGCTTATTGGACCTCGTCCAAGTCAATTACGATTTACGTTTAGACGTGATCGTTAAAATATGCAGGTTAATACTTTAACCAAATTTGGTGCTACATGAATTTTCACGTGCCTTGGTAATAAAAATGAGGTATAGTATGACCAGGCATAATAGACCTGGTATTAACTTTATTGGCCTTTATGTTAAAAATGAGCATGAATTCGTAAAATTTGAAACATAACATTATATACAGACAATTTTTAAGTAATATAAAAAACAACGCGAAGCAGCTCTTGCCTGGTAGCTAGTGTTAAATAAATATTTTTTTTATGGCTTAACCGTGAGAACCTAATGTTAAGACATTTTGTTCCATGATTTTTGCCTTTTGTCGAGACATTAATTGTTCGAACTCAACGCTTCTGCTTAATTGCCAGAGCAAGGAAAATGAAAAGAAAAATTCCATGTTCCCCTCATGAGAATGGAACCCACAAACCGTTGCGTTTACACAGACGCTGCGCCTCTGCGCCACGACATTAAATAAATCTTTATAAAATAAAAAGATATAAAAATATTGAAACTGTTTTTTAATAAAGTGTTTTCTTAAAAAAAAAACAGTCACGTCTGCAAAATTATTATTGCGATTTATTTTATTTAGTGGTCATTTCACTATTTTATTGTAATTTCCAGAAATACCTCAAGATCCAGAATCAATTCATACAATAAGAAACAACTGGTTACAATTTTGTTCGCAAAACATCTGCGTTTCATGTTTCACGGAGAAAGACGGCGAGCCCGATGAGTTGGTCGGTTTTAATATACTTTACGTCAAATGTAGGGACGACGAAGAAGAGGATATTGAGAAGGTTGTATTATGACATCTATTCTAGATATACTTGGATAAATATATATTGGAAAACTGAAGAGTTTGTTTGGTAAAACGCACTTAACTCAGGAACTACTAGTTCTTTGTCTTATACATAGACCATTTTTTAATCTATTTTTTGAGGCTTGTGTCACGTTTAATTATAAGTAATTCCCATACGACCGTAAAAATAAAGACACAGATAAAAGAAACAACAAATAATATCTTTAGTATTTCGGACAGGCTAGTTTTGTTATAAATGGGAGGTTGGTGTTATTCCTGCATCTTCAGGGTATATTATTATTGTGTTAAATGTTTTCCGCTGAATGAATGAATGAATTCCGTTAAATGAGGCAAGACCAAGATTACGATGTATATTTGTTTCATAAGTAGCCAAATATTTATTAACCGTAGTGGCTCCTAAAGGACGTAGACATCAATAAATATGAGAATATCAATTTTTCTAACATTTTTTAATGAAAAGCCGGGCAAACAGAAGGAGCATAGTGTTAAGACACTCCGATCCCCGCTTTCTGCATTTCTAGACATATGTCTGTCGTGGCAGAAGCAGAGCGAAGAATTATGAAAAGAATTAGCTCTTCCAAAGTCAAAATCGAACCTACTGTCATATTTAAAGACAGACGCTGTTGCTGTAAATGTACTCTATATAAAAAAATATTAAGCTTATTTTCTCTTTGATATATCAGGTGAAAGGAGAACAATGGAAGAAGTTACTCAAGACTTTGATAGCAGCAGAGGAACTGGTGAACGTGTTCGACCACTACGGTGTTGACAAGTACTTAACATCTAGCGGGCTGACCGTGTTGCCAGAGCACAGGGGGCAGAATATTGGAGCTAGGCTAATAGAAGCCAGGTAAAGAAAGTGAAAATCTCTATAAAATTAATAATGCCGAGCTAGAGAATTAGCTACACCAATATCAGTAGCTCAAAAGGGCTAGGTTCGAACCGGGTAATTACCGCTCTCTCACAGAACACCGTCGTGACACAGCAGCGTGTTAATGCTGCTGTGTTCCGTCAGGTGAGTGAGAGTTCCAGAAGCCCATAAAGGAGGGTTGGTCTGGGTATTTAGTTAACAACGCATCCACATCCTCTCAGGTTGTGGATGTCTATGGGCGAGGGTGTCCACTTAACATCAGGTGGCTCTTCTTCTCTTTTGCCGTCTTATAATATAAAAAAGAGCTTATTACATTGACATTAGGATATCCCCTAAACGATTTTTTGCTGATTTTTTTGGTATATTATTTTTAATAATTCTACTTAAAGGTTTAATTAAGGTATCTACAACCATCAATATATTCATACAAGAACTAGCTAAGTTAATAGAAGCCAGGTAAATAATGTGAAGAAGAAGGGATATTCCCTAAAAGATAAGATATAGATTTGCTTAAGCTTGACTTTCTTATATCACCAAGTTTTTTTATACTTAATTAATAATTCTACCTTAGGGCTTAATAAGGGTAGCCATTGAAACTGTTTTCGGAGGTCAATTTATATCTTTTGCTGCCTTGTTTTGTCTTTTACGAACTTATATTAGACTGGTTGTGTTTAGGTAATGCAGTCCAACGTGCAGAATTATATAAAACTTTAGTAATCATATTAATATTACCAAGCTTACTTTACTTGCATTTTTTTTATTTGCGCTTTTTATCCTCTTAAAATTGTTTACCTGGTATTAATTTGCTAGTAAGATTATTGCGACGTAGTGGCACAGCTCAAAAGAGTACAGATAAGGCAGGATAGTAAGGCTTCGATTCTCACTTAGAATATAGATAGAATTCACTTTTTGGAGCCGCGAGTTCAAATCCCGTTGTTTTGAAATTTTTATTTATTTTCTTTACTTTTAAGTACTTTTTTTATCGTCAAACCAATAAAAACGTACAATTAATTGAATTCGATATTTCTTTTTCCAGAAAACATCTGTGTAAAGCGTTCAACATAAAAGCTGTATGCACAGTGTTCACAGCGATCACGTCGCAGGTCCTCGCCGCCAAGTGTGGGTACGAGACCTTGGCCGAGTTGCCTTATAGAGACATGTTGGAACAAGGCATCGATCTAAGAGACTGTGACTGCTTGACCGCTAAAGTTATGGGAATCAAATTTGATTGAAAACAGTAGCTTAAAGAAAGGGGGAAACGAAGTGTCTTAACACTAACTTCAGTTTCCCTGCCTATCCTGCCATATGCGGGATACAGGGAGAAAGAGCAAGTTTTTAAAAAAAAATACGCACAAATTGTTAGTTTGTATTGAAATTTTAAGATATTATTATAGTCAATACAAAGTCATTGCCATCCTAAAGACACTTGCCTCGCGTTTAGTTTATTATAAATATTAATTAATTTATTAATTATTATAATAGTTCAATATAATGTTGGTACTAGATTTTTATATAGCCTAACAATTTGCCTAGTTGCTAGAACGAATAAAATGGAAATGAAAAATCCACCTTTCCCTCTTGGGAATCGAACCCACAAATATAAGGTAATTTGTATATAGCTATATAACGTAATATAGCCTATAGGCTATATTAAGCCGACCTCGACAAATGGGCTATGTACAAAAGTTAAGTTACTTTTTAATACCAACCAGTAGTTCTGGAGATAAGCGTGTTCAAACAAACTTGTATTTTTTAGTATTAAGATTAATTTAAGATTAATTTATTTTATAATTTAATGTATTTTTTTGATGTTGTGACTAATATTTAAATAATAATTGTTTAATTTTTCTAAATAATTCACTGTGAACTCTTGTTTTATGATTTCTAAACACTTTACACACAAATAGAAGAAAAACTTAAAGAAAACATAAAAATTTGAATGAAGCGGGATTTGAACTCGCACCTGGTGGATTAGTTGTTAAAAGCTTGATGAAGAACTCATGTCGTATGGCATGACGCTTGAACGGTTTCCATCAGGTATAGGTTCAAACCCATTGAAATTTGTACGTATTTATTAATTATTATTTCCTGTTGGAAGTTTTTTTTTAGGTTTTTTATACATATTGTAGACCTGATATGAATTTTGTACCAGGCCCAATCGACCTGGTATCCATTTTTTAAGCATATTTTGTCAGATTTCAGGACAAAAAAGCATTTAGCCAGCTATCTCCATTTTAAATAAAAAATATAGATTGCAAATAACTTATTTCATTATTTTGTGTAACTATTTTGTATATATATGTACCAGTGATTTTATGACTAAATCTAAAGTAAGAAGAGAGATTAATCACTACCACTATGTAGTGATAGAACGTTAAACGTAAAAATGAGGTAAATAAAATATTTTTAAATATTATTTCTATATAATTTATTGTTACATTCAAATATACAAAATATTATTATAAATAAAATAATATATCAAAAGTCGCGTATCGTTTCTCTCTTACACCTATATCATCTAAACACTATAAATGCGTACAAAATGTCATGTTCCATAGAAAATGCAACGTGCGGGCAAACATACAAACGAAAAATACCGACTAATGTCTTTAAAATCTATTCTTTTAGCTTCACGCTTATCCCGCATATTGCAGGGTTAGCAGAGGGAACTGCAGGGACTGTGGGAACCTAGTGTTAAGACACTCCGTTGCTTAGTCCCTGCTACCTCCGTCCCCGCTTTCCGCCTTTTTCGAGGCATTGCGTGTTGAGTGGCGGAACTCAACGCCGCGCTTTGCCTTAAAAGTTATTTATTTTTAATATTAATATGAGAAATAATTATTTAAAATTTATTAACAAGCATTAAAGTAATTTATAACAATCTGTTTTTTTTTTTTTTGAAAAAAATATTAAAAAAAATCATATATATGAAAGAAAATTATATCTGCAAATATTTTTTATCTATATTAAATATATTTCCTTTTATTTAACAATTACCATACTTTTTTAAATAAATATATTGTTGTATAAAAAAAATTAATAAGCCTGTTTTAATTTTTATAAATAATATTATATTGGTTTAAATTTTTATATGTTCTCTTTAAGTATTATTTCTTTCCTTACTGTGGATTAACACTTAAAAATTAATTATCTTTATACATATATTATCTGTGGCAATTTATTAAAAAAAAACTTTTATTCCTCATAAAAAGACTACAACAGATTATAATATTTTAAAATGCTATTTATTTAACTAAAATACATATGGTTTCAAAAATTGTATACTAAATTGGTCATTTTTTTACAATGACACATATAGCAGAGTGAAGAGAGAGAGAGAAATAATTTTGAATCTCTACACTCTCCGTTTACCACATCATTTATAATTGAATAGCATTTTAAAATATAATATACATATATATACAGGTGTATGTTACCGCGACCTTAATTCAAAGCATTGTATTAACTAGCCTTTATAAAGTTGGTACAATTATAAAATAAGTAATATTTTCAAAAATAAAAAAAACAAAGTAAATAATTAAGTTATTGTTCCAAAATAACACACCATTAGTCAAGTATGACGCGAGCGTACACTGTACTGTCGGAGCGGGACGGGGATATGTTTCTTTCTCTTTCGGTTATTTTTTGAATGAAAGGTGACAGATTGACGACGTTTTATAGTATTGTTGTAGTACGCGATGTTTACGTCATTTGTATTTAATAATGACTACCTCACGCGTTACACAGCGCGTGTAAATATAGTGAAATGGAAAAATGATCATGTACCTAAACTATTGATAATTCTCAACTAGTTTTATGTATATAGCCTTGAAATATTTAACCTTATATGTAGTTTTGATAAAGGCCGCGTTGTCATATACACTATATATATGTATGTATATACATGTTTTTGTATGTTGGTCTTATTTCCGTAATTTCTCGTTAAGCCAGTCGTTCGTGAGTTCGTCTATCTCCCTCACCTCCAGTAGACGCGGCGCGCCGACGGCCGCGGCGAGTGCACGTTGCGTTCCCGCGTACATTACCTGGAATATATATATAAATATATATATAACAACTATGACATAATAAAACTGTGAAAAATAGAAATTACTAATTTTAATAAGGATTGAAATAGTTGTCGTGGCGCAGAGGCGTAGCGTATACTCATAAACGCGACGGCTCGTGGGTTCGATGCCTATGATGAGAAGATGAATTTTTCTGTTTCCATTATCTTCTCAACACGCAATGTCTTGAAAAAGGCGAAAAGTGGGGACAGAGAAAGCAGAGACTAAGCAACGGAGTGTCTTAACACTAGGTTCCTATGGATCCTGCAGTTCCCTCTGCCTACCCTGCCGTGTGCGGGATAAAGCGTATGAATATTAGAGGTTCAAAACATTTTGTTATTCAATAATTGAAGACATGAGTGGATGAAGGGGTTATGTAACATTTTTTGTAAAAACCGATTTATATGTTGAATGAAGGAGTTATGTACATATTTTATTTAATAAATGTTGATATTCAGGTGGAAATAAATAATAAGAACGATAACTATAAAAAATGCAACGTATATTGTCTTTAGACTCAGTTACAAGCATAAAAAAACGGCGCGAAGTAGCACAGATAAAAAATGTAATAATTATTATTAAGGTTGCGTTCTCATTTACCAACAATAAATACTATTTAGTATGTCTTTATCATATTTTTCCACTTCATATTAGTAGTTCAATATATTAACAACAATTTGACGCAAATAGTTATGTACATATTTAACAATAAAACATCCATTATCTCACATTTTCAAATTGTATCATATCCCATTCATCCACTCATGTCTTCAATTATGGAAAGAAATTATTTTTTATTTACCTGAAGTTCCATATGAGCATCTCTTGGCGTGTAAAAAATAAAACACATGGGAAACGATGTACGTCCGTCGTTGTGTTCCATTTTGTAGCTGTACCAGAGTGAAATAAATATTAATGATAATACAGTAATAAATATAAAACAAGCATGCAGTTCAGTGGTATGTGGGTTCGATTCCCATCACGGGAGAATTACTGTCATTTTCTTAGCTCTGGTAACATGCGGCGTTGAGTTCCGCCACTCAACACGCAATTCGTCCAAAGGCAAAAAGTGAGAAATGGAGTGCCTTAACACCTAGATAGGCTCTTATGATACAATTCCTTCGTGAGGACAGCGAGAACCTAGAGAAACAAATCCGGTCAAAAGATAATTCTTGCACGAATTTCATATTTGAGGACCGTTGTGGAGCAGAGGCGTAAACGTCTGCCTGTAAACGCGACGGTTTCTGGGTTCGATTCCCACTCGAGGAAGATGGATTTTTCTATTTCCATTTTCTTCGCTCTGGCAACTAGGCAAAGCGCGGCGTTGTATTCCGCCACTCAACACACAATGCCTCGAAAAAGGCGGAAACGGAGTGTCTTAACACTAGGTTCCCACGTTTCCTGCGGTTCCCTCTGCCTACCCTGCCATGTGCGAACACTTGAAAAAAAAAATTTTTCACTAAAATGATCCCATATGATAATATTTTACGAGTTAATTGAATACATATGTATATATATTTAGAATCGTTCCCTTAAACAATATTGAACCTACAACCACTATACAGACTTACTGACTCAACTTACCTATATACAATAAATCTAGGCTGATGAGATGGTAAAATATCTTGAAGTTCTTCTAACTCAACATTCTCCAGTTCTTCATCTACTTCAAGCGCTTGTTTCTCTCTGTTGACCTGAAAAAAAAAGAAAATTTTTGACATTTACAGTAACTAAACAAAAAAAAATAATTTAAAGTATTTGTTGAAGTATTTAAGTGTTTCTTTTTGTTATTTCATAATATATATCATGAAGGCTGAAATATACAGGTGTATCAGTCAGATCAGTTTGCCGCAGTCACATCATATGGAGAACTTGTGTAGGAGAGTGTATGGTAAGGAGATAAAATTGAAACAATAAAAATAGAATCTATATGTATAACAGAATAACCCTGTATTCACAATTTACAGAAAATCATAAACATATATAAACATATTCAACGAGGACCCTCTCTGCACAGAGGCGTAGGTATGAGGGTTCAATTCCCATTCAGGTAAGATGGAGCTTTCTATTTCCATTTTCTTCATTCTAAGGCAAAGCGCCACATGGAGTTACGCCACTTAACACGCAATGCCTCGAAAAAGGCGGGAAGCGGCGACGAAGAAAGCAAAAAAAATATATATATATATATACATATATAGTATTTGTTACATACAATTTAACTTAATCTTTTTAATCAAAAATATGAACAAAGATAAGGAAAAAGCATCACATGATTGTATTTTTAGATATGACAAGAGTAATAATTACTAATGATTCATTTGCGTATGTACCTATTTGCGCAATATATCATTCTGGAATTTACCCTTGACTGACTGTTAACTATAGACCAATGGCAACCAATTCAAACTAAGATAAATACATATTAATATATGCTATATATTAATATGTAAGTATCTTAGTTTGAATTTAATTTTAAATATATATATATAGTAATAAAATTTCAATTTTTTTTAAAGTTGAATTTAGCACAGGACAATACAAATCATAAACCTTTAAGCTACAAAGGCAGATTTTAAGGGTGGAAAAATTACAAGCAAATGTTCTTATGCTACTACAGAAAGTAGATATAAATGTTTTACAGATTTAACTAAGTTCCAAATAATTATTACTTGTATAATTTTAATAATAAATGTGGAAAGCGGGAACGGAGAAAGCAGGGATTAAGCAAGTGTCTTAACATTTAGTTCATATGGTCCCTGCAGTTCCCTCTACCTACCCTGCAATATGCGGGATAAAGCGTGAAGCTAAAAAAAATTATTTTCAATAGAATTCTTGAATTTAAAATATAAGGTAAGAACTTATCTTAGATATAGATGGGTGGCAAATAATTTTATATTAACTTATAACATATATGGAAAATGTGTAAAAACATAGTGGTCTAATACAGAATATTTAATATATATAGTTCCGAATAATAGGCGGTAAGTAATGTTTATTAGAGCACACGATAGATGTTGAATAAATATGTTAAATAAAAAAATATATATAAACGACACAGCTAATGAAATGTAAGCATAAAAACATAGTACAAATATTTCTATACATTTTTATAGTAAATTTAGCGATAATAACAAACAATTATATTCTACCTTCAATATTAAAGCGCTGTTAGAAGTATGTTTCTGAAATCGAAACTTTTTCAACACTTCTTTTACATCGTCGCCGATGTCACACACGTTCACATTTTGGCCGGACATCTTAAATATATCTGTTTATAATTAAATTAAATTTTAACTAAGTGAACGAAGTGGTCGGAAACTCCACCTCAAAACTATTCATGCGTCAACAAAACATTTGTCAATTTGACATTAGTTTCTTTTTTGTTTTTCAATTTATTTGCCGGCCATGGATACAAAGTCTTTTAAGCCTGCCATATCACAATATATTTTTTGTTTTAGTCAATTTTTAAGGGATGACGACACAGCTTTTTAGAACAAGAGAAAGTAGAATGCGAGACATATTTCTATTAAGTAGAGGAAACACAAAAACACTGAAAGTAATTTTACTACAAACTTAAGAGCAAAAAATAGCTGAAATAAAACTAAAATAAAAAATACGTAACATCGGAGAGTTTTTAGATATTTTTTTTCATGTCCCTTCCCATTAAAACAATTTAAATAGCTTAAAATTCCTTTTTTATTGATTTTATAAAATATTAGATTTACTTTGGGAGATAAGATGAGATTTAATTCGTTTTTATATTTTATAAGTACCCATTAAATTATATAATCTAGAATATCCGACTTAAAATAAAAAAGATTCCAAATACAATTTACTAAGTACTCTAATACAAATACTTTAACTTTACTTTAAAAAATAAGTAAAACACGTTAAAAAATAATTATCAATAAATAATCAAAAGAATATAGTAAAGATTTTATAAAGTTTGTATTTAATTTAATATTTTTTTGCAGTCTTCCGTCTTCATATAATCAATACTGTTTCTAAATTGTTGCATGCTGATCATATTGATCATTGATGAGGCCGCCATTACACACATTTTCTTTGTCTGCTGTTTTTTATGCGTGATAAAGTATTATTATTATTAATGTAAAATTGTTAATATTAAACATATATTATTTTTAGAGTTCCGTACAAAAATAAAAAAAACGGAACCCTTATAGAATCACTCGTGTTCCTGTCCGTCCGTCTGTCACAGCCAATTTTCTCTGAATCTACTAGACCGAATCAGGAGAAATTTGGCAGGATGGTGTAATGCCCTGACCCGAACACAGATGTGTAATGTAAAAAATATTTTTTTGAAATAAAGGTAATTTTCGGGGGATAAATTAGGTAATTAAAAAAAGTTGCGAACCTTACTGAGTCATATATTAAATGAAAGGGCTTGTTATCAGGATCTCGATTATATTTTTTTTAATTTTATTAATAAATGGTTTCGATGATATTCATGAAAAAAGCCGATTAAAGTTACGAGGTTACGAGGGTTCCAAGCGCGGCCTGGTGAGAAGAGCCCACAACAAACTCAGCCAGGTTTCCCTAAACCTATTGTGATCACTTTACAAACGTCATTCTAACTTATGAGCAATTCATTAATTCCATGCCGTTTTATCATCAATGTAATCCTTTACACTATAATAGGATTTAATAATTAATTGCCGTTTAACATAGATTTTAAATTTATTTAACGAGAGATCAAATACTTCTTTCGGCAGTTTATTGTAGAAACGGACACAATTACATGGGAAGGAGTTGCCTATTTTATGAAGCCTAGTGGTGGGTATAGCAAGTTTATACTTATTCCTCGTATTAATATTGTGAACATATATTAAATTCTCGAATATATATTGACTGCGAAGAGTCATGATTTTAATTTTTTAAATTTATCCCTAAGGGATCATGTTATAGATTGCTCGAACAGCCCGTTTTTGAAGAACAAATATAGTTTATAGGGAAAAAACGTTTTCAGGGGAAATATTTCACTATATTGTGTACGGAACCCTTTCCACGCGAGTTCAACTCGCACTTGACCGGTTTATTTTTTTTTAATTGAAACTATTACAATATTACGTTTACACTATTTAGAGTAGACTTCAAACTATAACTTGTTAGTTTGTATACACATTTATTAATAGAGGTAAATAATTAAAAACTTAGTACTTTTGCTTAGTGTACTTATAACAATTTTAATAAATATTCAGTTATTATGAAAATACTGATCGCCTTATCAAAGCTTTTTTTTAGCTTCACGTTTTATCCTGCACATGGCAGGATAGGCAGAGGCTCTGCTTTTTCCGTCTCTGGAAAAAGATTTAGTCCATTGAAATGTTACATTTGCTTTGCCTTTATTGGAGGACGCAAATTTATTTTTGGGACAAGTGAGGGGGTCAATAGAAGCTTAACCTCAAGTTTGTGGGGTCGCCAATATTGTAGATAATCTTCTGAGGAAAATTTTTGTCTATAGTTTATTTTTTATTTTTATTTATCTTAAACGTTGTTACAGCGCTCCAAAGTCGACGAGGTTAAATAAGAATTTAATTAGAATCCAGTAAATATACTTCCACAATTTTTTTTTAAAAAACTTTACTTATTTATTTTTCTCAAATATTTTTTGCCGCGACATTGTGGTAAGATCTGCAGGCTTAATGAAGAAGAAGAATACCTATTTGGGCTATTTTGCAATATATGGCCAGTGTGGCTTATATTCCGTACTAACAAAAGAAATTATGTTTAAATTTATATAATACGTTAGTAAAATAATGACATCTAAGTTTTTGCTATAAATATTTATTTATAATAATAAAATTAATAATAAATATTGCAAGAACCAAACGCGTTTGACAGCTGACGTTAGACTTTTGTTATGAAAACGTCAAAGTTACAATGACATCTAACTATTGTGATCGTATTCTAACATAAATTAATATTAGATTTCTTTTGATATATCATATTTCTATTTGTATGATAAACAATAAAAATTAACAGAATATGTTTCAGTTCACTATTTACGAATAAAACAATATTTAAGGTTATACATTGTTTGAAAAATTTAAACAGTGGGAGTGTATTTAAAAATTTGTCATTTAAGCGTTTTATTAACATTTGTGATGTGTTTGTGTTCTATTTAGAGTTCGATAACTTTTGTGCTGACTATGTAAGTATATGGAGTTACTATTATCTTTAATTTAAAGTTTAAAAATAAACTTTCTTCAATTTGACAGATTATTCATATATATATATATGTTTATGTATTGGTATATGTATATAGCGAATTCCAGTTTCAAAGTAAAAGTTGTTTCTAACATCTAATAGTTTCTTCATTGCAATGACTTTGTTTATTTTCCTTTATATACAAAAGTCAAATTAACATAATTCAATTTATGGGGAATTGTTATTTTTAGTTATTCTTTAAAAAAAATCACTTTATTTAACTTATATGTACTTTCTATTAGTTGTTAGAAGTTTATTAGTGTTATTAATTTTTTTAATTTAATTTTGAAATAATTTATTTCTAAAAAAAAATTAATTTCTAAATGACTTTTATAGATATATTCCTTTATCAAATATCTAATCACCATAGCTCTTTAAGGTCAAGTGACCATTTATGAATTGTATTACAATCTATAAATAGATAGCGTAACATGAAACAGGCTTTTTCTTACGTTAGAAGACTGAAGATAAATCTAGAAAATGATTTTTTGTCATTGTCATTGTGATTGCTTAAAGATTACATAGATATATATAGTTCACCAATCCTTACAATAGTAGAATTAAAATATTCTTTTTTAGCTTCACACTTTATCCCGCACATGGCAGGGTAGGCAGAGGGAACTGCAGGAACCATGTGAACCTAGTGTTAAGACACTCTGTCACTTAGTCCCTGCATACTCCGTCCCTGCTTGTTTTTGTAATGAAATAATACTGGCATAGTTTTCTTTGTTATATTTATTTATATGTCATACCTAATGTTTTTGATTATTTTTTTTTTTTAAAAAAAAATGACATTCTTTTTATTTTTTCAGAATCTGAACATGTTTATTTGAGATATACACAAGTATGGCTTTAAGTGAGTACTGTTTTTGCTTTTTATATAGATGTGTCGCTAATTTTCTAGCAAGATTATTAATATTTTTGGACCCCTTTGTTTATTTTTGTAAGTAAATATTTAAATACAAGTAAACGATAATGTTACTTAACTTTGTTCGGTTCTCTCTGCCCAGCCAGTGATATATGGTAAGTATAGTTTTATCTTTTTATATCAAAAAGATAACGCTGTCGCTTCATGTGATTATAGAGATTATGGCATTAGCATCTGTTCGTTTTTTCACGGTTAATGGCTACATTGTAATGAAATTGCACAGTTACATTTTCTTTTTCGTCTCGTTTTTGTGGTGATTAGTCACTCAGCTTGCCACTATCCACCCAATATTCCTACATCTTGTTGGAATAGGTTGAAGCTAAAAAATATTTTTAGAAACATGTTTACTTATTATTAATGTCAGAATTACTGTTTCTTTGAAAACAATTCAGGCTTTGCCTTTTTATTTAGTTGTTAAAATTGATTCAAGTAGCTTCATATCACTTGTTCTAGTATTTTGTATGTAATATAATATTATCTTATTGATAATGTGACAAAATTGAGGACTATTCTAGTAGGATTATGTATTATTTAAAGGATAGTGTTGGTAATTTTATATCTTTACACTATCCTGCTCATGGCAGGGTAGGCAGAGACAACTGCAGGAACTGTAGTAACCTAGTGTTAAGACACTCTGTTTCCTGCTATTCGAAGTATTGCGTGTTGAGTGGCAAAACTTAACGCATCGATTTGCCTAGTTGCCAGAGCAAATGAAATGGAAATGAAAAATCCGTGTTCTCCAACTGGGAATCGAATCCACAACGCGGTGTGTGTCCAGGGAGACGCTGTGACTCTACTACACAGTGATTCTCATACAGTTGGTATGGCTTGTATGATTTTTTGGTCCTAATAAATGTTCAGATCTAGAGTTAAGCCTCCTTTATAAATAGAGTTTTTGACGTCGATATCATAAATATAAATAAATTTTTTTTTTTTTTTTTTTGCCGTGCTTATCTGCAATCAGTCCCAAACTATAAGCAGATTTGTTTTATGTAAATTATGTCACGTCTAAGGAGCTCCCCAGCAGGAGACACCTCATCCTTTACCATCTGTCGCCAAGTTTCAGGATATCATGGCGTTTCAGTCGCTTAGTGTAACTAATAGTTGCTAAGGCGGTGGCTAAGTCATTTGGGTGATTTTCTAACCGTGTTTTGTATTTATTCCCTGTTATTTTTAACTCCTCCTTAACAGTTCTTATGCTCAGGGCCTCATGGATCTCGGTGTTGGTAATGAACCATGGTGCATTTGAAATAGTTCTTAGGATAATATTTTGCAACCTTTGTATTATGTTTAGGTTGGAGTCGCAAGCGCTTCCCCATAGCTGTGCGCCGTACATCCATATTGGTTTGAGGATCACTTTATATATCAGAAGTTTATTATCAATTGATAATTTGGAGTTACGTGCCATTAACCAGTAGATGTTTTTGAACCGCATGCTCAGCTCATCTCGTTTTGACTTTATGTGTTTTTTCCAGGTTAGTCTTTTGTCCAGGTGCATACCAAGGTATCTAACAGAGTCACTCTGCGGTATGATATTATCGCCCAGTTTTACCGGTGCACAGCTTCCCCTCCTCAGAGTAAATGTGATGTGTACAGATTTAGTTGTGCTGGCTTTAATTTTCCATTTTTGGATCCATTCATCAACCTTATCAAGGCTATTCTGTAAGGTAGCAGATGCTGTGTTCGGATCCTTACTGCTCGCTAGAATAGCGGTATCATCAGCAAATGTAGCTGTTGTTACCCCATGTGTTTCAGGTAGGTCAGCTGTGTAAATGGTATATAGGACGGGCCCAAGTACAGATCCCTGTGGGACTCCAGCCAATACATCTTGGATATTGGATAACTCTCCATCCTCCCTAACCTGGAATATTCTGCATGTGAGGTATGACTCCATCAACAAATAGTAGCTATGTGGCAGAGATGTTTTTAATTTATAGAGAAGGCCTCTGTGCCACACCTTATCGAATGCTGCCTGAATATCCAAAAACACTGCAGAGCAGTATTTCTTATTTTCCAATGATTCTCTTATCTTATCACACACACGATGTACTTGTTCTATTGTAGAGTGCTTTTGTCTGAACCCAAATTGATGTTGGGGTATAACAAGGTTTTCATTGAGTATGGGTAATATTCTGTTTAGGAGAATCCTTTCAAATACCTTAGACAGCACAGGCAAGAGGCTTATAGGTCTATAAGATGATGCATCTTCCGGGGGCTTCCCAGGCTTGTGGATCATTGTTACTATGGATACCTTCCATAATCTGGGAAAATATTGTACACGCAGCACCCCATTAAAGAGAGCGACCAGAAACACCAATGCTACCCTGGGAAGCTGCATAATAACTTCTTTTGTGATTAGATCGAATCCAGGCGCTTTTTTGTTTTGTAGTCCATTTATAGTCCTCTTCAATTCTCCGATTTTGACTGGTCTTGGTGGAAGGGAAAGTTGTAAGTCCTGTTGTAAAGTACATTCGACTTTGTTCTCAAACTCTGCATTTTTGCCTTCATTAGGTGTAAAGATGGCAGCTAGGTGTTTTGCAAACATGTTGGCTCTTTCTTTGTTTGTCTTGGTCCAACCAGATTGGGTTCTAATGGGACATTTGTATTGTTGGGGCCTGTTTAACGCTTTAGTAAACTTCCAGAGAGAGTATTCTGTCGATTTGGTGGCAGTTAGATTTTCCAATTTATTTTGTAGTGTGGCATTATTTAAGTCGTCTATTGAGGCTTTCAGCTCTCTACAAGCTTTATTGAGTGCGGTCTTATCACTTCTATGCCCAGTCTGGTGCCATACTCTACGCAGTCTTCTCTTCTCTAGTATTTTACGTTTTAATTCGAGAGGTATGTTTCCAGCTGCTTGGTAGTTTATTTCCTTTTTTAGAGGAGTATTAATCCAGCAAGCCACTTGTATCAAGTTAGTAATGTATTGGGTCGCATCATCTATCTCGTCAGGTGTTTTCAAGGAGACTTTTAAATCGATTCTTTCCTCAATATACTCTCTGAATCCTTCCCAGTCAGTAAGATGATTACACAAGGTGTCAGGCCTCTCGTAGCAAATGATAGATGTACTAATAGTTAGAATAACAGGAGTGTGGTCAGAACTACTGTCTAAGCAAGATTCAGCCTTCAAATAATTTATAGACAGTCCCTTTAGTACAAAGAAGTCCAGCAAATCTGGTTTTTTATTTGGATCCGCGGGCCAATAGGTAGG
Source organism: Dione vanillae (assembly GCA_037178615.1). Lineage (NCBI taxonomy): Eukaryota > Metazoa > Arthropoda > Insecta > Lepidoptera > Nymphalidae > Dione > Dione vanillae. The sequence continues at coordinate 512,748 of JAZFAU010000329.1, read as the reverse complement.
TTCTCCTGTTGAAATACAGCTGAGATTGTTTTCCTCTAGGCTTAGTTTTAGTTGCCTACCTCTAGTTGTTGTCAATCTCGATCCCCAGTATATATTTTTGGCGTTCCAGTCACCACCAGCCACAAATCTCTCTCCTAGTGTTGAGAAGTATTCTGCGAAGTTTGTTGCACTTATTGTATATCTCGGTGGACAGTATATAGCTGAGAGGTTTATTTGTCCACAGCTCCCTTCCACCGCGATGGTCGTGGCCTGAATATGGTTTGTCTTATATTCTGGGAGCACTTGGTGTTTAATAGAATTTCTTATTACAATGGCTGTTCCTGCATGACCCGTTCCATCAGGATGAGTAGTGACATAAGTACTGCATCCTTTGATGTTGATTTTACTTTTATTTGTACAATGTGCTTCAGAGATTAGAATAGCATCAAGTTGGTTATTGTATATCAAGAGTTCTAATTCAGCCTTGTTTGGGGCAAGTCCATTGATGTTCCAGGTGCCCACTCTCAACGCAGTCATTTTGATATTTTTTCGACCAGGGTGGCTATGAGACTCATCAGAGTGCTCATCTGTTGTAAGATAAAATCGAATTTTTCCGATTGTTTTATTAATAATTCTTCTATTTTGCTGCTTATGCTGGTTGTAGTTGGTTCTGGTTTTTTCTTTTTCAGTACATCGGAGTAGAGTTGGGGTTCTTGCGTTTCTTTGGGATGTGGTCGAATTTCTATAAGGGTGTTTTTATTTGGCACCTCCTGGGTTTTACCCTTGAATGGTTGGTTCCTTGTAAGGTTGGTACGTCTTTTTAGGATTTCTTTGTAGACTTCGCATCCTTTATAATTGGCTGGGTGTGCGCCATGGCAAAGGGCGCATTGTGCGGGTGTGTTGCGGTCTTTTTTTGGGCAATCTGCTGTCTTATGGCCCTGGGCACATTTTACGCATCGGTAGGGTCTCATACAGTAGTTTTTAGAATGACCATACTGTTGGCACCTTTGACATTGTGGCAATGTTGTTTTCTTTTTTGGATCTTCTATTATTACTGCTTGGTGGTAAATATATTTAATATCTTTGACTGCTGCGTTGTTGGGTCCTGGTTCGATATTGACAAAGAATGTGGAGGTTGGTTTCTTGTCAGGTCCAAATTTTGAATTTATTATTTCACCATAGACTTTGTTTCCGGTGTTTTCAATTTCTTCTACTATTGCACTATGTGGAGTTGTATGGTGTAAATTTTTTATAACTACTCTATAACATCGTTGATCTCTCAAGTTAAAAGTATGTCCTATGAGTCCTTTATTACGAACAACAGTTATAATATTTTTGTATACCGCTATGTCCATACAAGTTATTCTTAGCTGGTTTCTGTTGACAATTTTTATGGTAAAGCTTTCCTTGTCAGCTGTGGATTGAAGTAATTCAATAAGTTTATTTACGTCTTCAATGCCATATAATATTATAGGTGGTGGTTTACTTGGCCGTTTTTCTGTTGGCTTATTAGATGTTTCTTTGGGATCAAGAGGTAATTCACTAAACATATTATTTGTTGTAATTTTTTCTGGTGAAGGAGACTGGAGTTTTTGCCGTTTTCGCTTATTGCTCCGGCTTACTGGGACTCTTTGCCAGTCTGGTGGTTTTGGTGCTGCTGAGTCAGGAGTCTTGTTCTGTGACATTGTAGTTGCTGCTTCTACTTGTGGAATACTTCCCAGCGATGAACTTCTAGTTCTTCTAAACAGGCTTGGATGGAATGCCTGCTGAACAAATCGTTTTCCAGTAGCATTCACTGGTGTAGGGGCCTGGTTACCCGCCTCTACACAGTCTTCGGTAGCATATTTCTCGCCACAAGGCCCGGGTACCTCGTGGCGCCGGGGGTTAGCCGGATCGCATAACAAATCGCATTCCTTATTTTCCATATTTCATCAAAAAAAAACGGGAAAGTAGTAGCAGGTGTTTCCCATGCACCTGCTCTCGGATTTTTTTGAGGATATTTAGTCGCTCATGGTCCCCGATGACCAGTGTGATGGGTTATTTGACCGCCGCCCATGGCTCGGCGTTGTTGCTCATTTAGCACCACCCAGGGGGCACGTGTAGGGTGGGCCTAGGAAAAGGTGGTAAATCCTACGGACGCGAGCAACTATTACCCCCCAATATAAATAAATAAAGATATTGCTCAGAAAAATATAGAAACGCAACCAGAAGTTTATATATAATATATTAAAATAAATAAGAAACATGTTCAAATTTTTAAATTATATAGCAAAGAGGGGAGAGGCAGCAAAGTGTTATAACACTCCATTCTCCACTTTTGCCTCTAATTTTCGAGAGATATTGCGTCTTGTGTGTGAGAGATTGCACTTATTATGTTTTTTGGTTAAGTAATTTATCTCATACCTGTTGCACATCTGTAGGTATTATAATACCTACAACGTCGATATAGAGTGCTACAAATTGTCAGATTCATTTCTACAATGACCACTGATACGTTATCAGTCACTCGCCGCTGTATATGCATTGCATTGATAAGCTTATCAAAATTTTAAATAAAGGGGGATGTCAAAAATGAAGCGATTGTAAAAAAAAGACAGTCTAGGTTGCAGCTATGGAATTTTTTTTAGCTTCACGTTTCAGCTTATAGCGTTGAAACCCAGTGTTAAGATATTCCATTTTCCGCCTTTTTTATGGCATTTCGTGTCGAGTGGCGGAACTCAATACTAGGGAAAATGGAATTGAAAAATCCATCTTCTACGAGTGGTAATCAAACCCACAAACCGTCGCGTTTACAGGCAGACGCCTCTGCGCCGCGACGGTTTTTATGAATTTAATTTTTATGCTCATTCCTACATGTACATAACGTCTGCCTGTAAACGCAGTCTGTAGGTTCGATTCCCACTCGGTGAAGATGTATTTTCCATTTCTATTTCCTTCGCTCTGGCTACTAGGCGAAGCGCGGCGTTGAGTTCCGCTACTCAATGCGCAATATAAGCGATAAATATAATAAGCAGATAAAGCGTAAAAATATAAAAAAAATATCTCTTCTTCTTCTTAAAATGATCTCTTCTTTTTCTTCTTCTCTTTATTTATGGCGTTTTGGCGTGCCAGTTGAGAAATATTATCTTTTATAACAATTTTTGGTTCAAAGTCAAATAATTTATTTCCAAATAAGAAGTCACAGGCTTCATTTTTCGAACGTCAAATAATTTTGTTTAATCTCCCGCGATTTATGTATAAATATAATTTAAAGTATAACTCAATGTCAGCCAATTTTTGTAACAATTCACTTGTATGATAAACTGATGGCCTTCTTTTTGTGAAGTTGGTTATAACTAGAGCTTGTTTTGTTGAAGGTTATGTTTTTACTAAACAATTAATATCTCTTTCTGCATTCTCCGCGTCTCCGTTTTTTGCTTCTCCACTTCTCTGCTGCTTTAAATTCTTTATTCCACTGGTAAAGAGAAAGCACTTCCCCAAAGGTTTTTTGGTAATATTGAATAATTTCAAGATAATGAATTATTCAATATTAACAAAAAACCTTCGGGGACGGAGAAAGCAGGAACTAAGCAACGGAGTGTCTTAACACTACTGAAATACAAGATGCAAGATACAATACATTGAAAAAAAAAGCATTTCAGATACCAGATATAAATATGTTTCTAAAAAAGTATCGGAAATACTACATACAAAATACCTAAAGAAAACATATAAAAAGTTGAACGCAGCGGGGCTCGAACCCGCGCCCTCCTGCGAACCGTGCAGGCGCTCTCACCACTGAGCACAATGCTCAGCGCCTGTTTTCTTTAAGTATTTTTTCTATCCTCAGTGTGGATAGAAAAAATACTTAAAGAAAACAGGCGCTGAGCATTGTGCAACACTTTAAAAAAATCATCAAAAATACAAAATACCTATCTTTCAAACACTTTTTAAAGATAAAAAACTTTTTTAACAGAACAACTTTTAATTGAACCGTCGGGTTTATTCATTCAAGAAAACATTTTCGATAATATAGATATACATTTATAAAAGTTGAAACTTTAACTTTTTTAATCTTTATAATTTAGTTGAGATTTCAATAAAAGTAATTCCTCAAACATGTTGTCCCTCATCTTTCTTGTATGAAACTTCATGAGGACTTCTGTGGACTGACCACAGAGGTAGAGCTGAGCAAACGTTTTTTTTTTTCGTAAAAAAGTTTTTTTTTCGTAGGATAAGCGTTTCAGCTCTTAAAATTTGCATCTTCGTTATTCACGTACTGGAGTGTTTCTAAATCACTGGTGTCACTTGTGTTTTCGCCACAAGCAATAAAGGAATCAGAGTCCTCTAGAAACATGTAGTAAGATTCATTTTTTTACTTTTTTTTTAATATCACCTTCAATGTTGTTTAAAGCCTGTTATTTTTGTTTTTCGCGATTCTAAATCTCACCAAGGCGGTATTGTTATTGACAATTACTATACATATATAACACCGTACAACACGTACATATGAAGAACATGGAATGAGTGACAGTGGCGTGACGGTGGGACATCTTTGGAAGTGATATTCCTAGATAGATAGTGATAGTTTGGTTTGCGGCAATATCGTCAAAATGTTTAAATGATGAGCTGCGTTAAGTTGCGTTCGCAGAGAAAAACTTTTTTGTAGTAAAAGTATCTAAAATTTTTTGTAGTAAAAGTATCTTGGGGAACAAAGTATCTTCAAAATACTAAAGATACCAGGAACATGTACCTAAATATAAGATACAATAATAAAAATATCAAAAGTATTTTAAATACAAGATGTAAATACCTATTTTGTATCTTGTATTTATATTTCAGATACATTTATCTAAGATATGTTACGTCTCTACTCAACACTAGGTTCATATGGTTCCTGCAGTTCCCTCTGCCTACCCAGCAATATGCTACGACATTCCGTTGCTTAGTCCTTGCTTTCTTCGTTTCCGCTCTCCGCCTTTTTCGAGGCATTGCGTGTTGAGTGGCGGAACTCAACGCCGCGCTTTGCCTAGTTGCACAGAGCCAAGAAAATGGATATAGAAAAGTCCATCTTCCCCGAGTGGGAATCGAACCCTCATACCGTCGCGTTTACAGGCAGACGCTTACGCGTCTGCGCCACGACGGTCCTTTAGAGAATATTGTTGAAAAAGCGACATGTGCCATGTGAAAGATATCATAGAATCGGGGAAGATGGATTTCTCGATTTCCATTTTCTTCGCTCTGGCATCTAAGGCAAAGCGCGGCGTTGAGTCCCGCCACTCAACACGCAATGCCTCGAAAACGGCGGAAAGCGGGGACGGAGTAAGCGGGGACTAAGTAACGGAGTGTCTTAACACTAGGTTCGTGTGGTTCCTGCAGGACCCTCTGCAATATGCGGTATAAAAACGTGAAGCTAAAAAAAAATCATATTAGAAAACTTAAAAATAAGCAATTTTCCTCTACTCTATTGTATTATATGTAAACATATAAACCTACGTCATGAGTCATTCTATTAGAAGAAATCGCATCGAAACCCGTCCCGAAGTTCTTAAGATCTAAGCATACATACGGACAGACAGTGTGAAGCGATTTTGTTTTATACTATATAGTGATGTAGTCTTTACGTAATAGGGTAGTTAGTAAATTTTTATATTTTATGTTATCATCATTGCTATGCAGTGCTTTATTAAATGTAATTAAAAAAAAAAAAATAGGCAATCTAAGCTTTGTCGTCTAGTCTAGTCTAGTCTAGCCTGGTCTAGTCTAGTCTATTCTCGTCTGTTTTTTTTAAATATCATTATTATGTCATTTAATTATTAATACTTTTGTTGCAGGAGACGCGACAGAAATGGTGGAACAACCTCAACTAGAGCTGTGAGTAATTTTTTTTTTATTTTTCCCACAATTATCTTTTTTAAGGCTTCACGCACATAGCAGAGTAGGCAGAGGGAACCGCAAGAACTTTCGGAACCTAGTGTTAAGACACTGTTGTTATTTCGAAGCATTGCGTGTTGAGTTGCGGAACTCAAGGCCGCTTTTTTAAAGAAATGATGGCTGTGTAACGTTGTTATCTAAAACTTAACACGCAAAGGATAAATCTTGGACCCTTTTTAACATACATTATAAGAACGGAGTGGTATGAAGTCATATAAACACTTTGTACGGTAAAGCAGTGCAGGAAGTCAATGTATTATTAAATAATGCATTAGAAATGCTTTGCACGAATAAAATATGTATATACGTACGTACGACAATATATACTTCCGTTAAAAGTGAAATACGCGTTGCCATGGCAACGACACCTTCAGATTAGTACCGAACTAAGGAGCTGGTATTTAAGGACACCATCCGTTCCGTAGTGAAGAGGTGTAGTATCGATAGTTTGTGGGTACGATGCCCATGAGGGAAGATGGACTACCAAGCTTAGCGCGTTGGCGTAGAGTTCCACCACTCAACAGTCAATCGGCGGAAAGCAGGGAGCTGAGTGTCTTGGCACTCTCACACACTCACAGATTCTCAAAAGTTCCTGCGGTTCCCACTGCTTACTCTGCTATAAGCGGGATAAAGCGTAAAACACGCCCTCGAATTCGAAGTATGTGCCTTGTCTGATTCTACAATGTATATGAGAAGGAAATAGCCTTCGTTCCCAAGAGATGGTTATAGATTCAAATCACTTTCGGGGTGCTACAACTTTTTGTATATAAAGTCGTTTGATTTCATAGCATGTAGTAAATGATTGACAAAATGTCACAGAATTCTGACATCAGTCTCTGTGTTTCTTGGCAAGGCCTAATGTCTCCAACGATTCTGTTCTTGAGACGCTCTTCAGCATCATTATTGGTCACTCCGTTAGCTCTCGTCTTCTATATCCTGACATGATCCAGCCATCGATCCATTGGATGTATTTACTCTGATGATGGAGTTAGGTAGAACTTCTCCATGTCCCGAATTCTCAAATAGTGTTTTGCCAGGATTTCTTCGATGGCTGTATATATTTGTATGGCTTTAGTTTTTTGGTTGGCACCAAAGTCAGGAACCTAATTCTGTATCGTCGTATTCTCATTTTGCTTCGATTTTTGGTTTCATTTGGAGCGCCTGGCACCGGTAGACAGGCAATTTAGTGATTTCTAAGTTTGTAATGGCAACTTGTGGTTTGGCGTTATACGTTCGCAAGATCGCACAGGTTCAAATCCCGCTGCGTTCAAATTTTTATATGGTTCGTTTTAAGTATTTTTTATATCATCAGTGTGGTTTAATACTTAAAAAAAATTATAAAAACGAGAGATTTAGAGATTGTGGCTTATAAAGTACTACCTATTTTTTATATACTTCTTGCTTTGGACAAAACTTTTAATTTTGATTTCATTTTTTAATCATTTTTATTAATTAAAAATTACTTTGGTGCGCCCGTCCGTTGGAACGCGAATTTATTTTTCGGATTCCATAGGTATTTCAAAACTGAAAGGTTTGAGGACCGCACAGACGTAGTGTGTACCTGTAAACACGACGGTTTGTGGGTTCGAATCCCATGAGGGAAAGATGGAATGTTTCATTTTAATTTTTTTCGCTCTGACAGCTAGGTCTTTCATGTGAAAAACCTAGATATTATATACTAAGTCGTGAAGTTCTTGCAGATGAATTAAGAGGCACGTACTATTTTAAAATGTGTTTTTTAACAGTTAAATGAACGTGGAGATGACTACGTACTACGTAGTGATGTCTCACTATTATTATTAGCGTTGTCCACTTTTTTTAATCACTATGTGAATAATGTATGAAAGTGTCTATTCAATTTTTGTAATTTATATACATTTCTCGATTGCAAAAGTGAGTGAGGGGTAAGTGGAGACCTCAGTTAACTTTCGAAAATACAGTATCGAAGATACTGGAGGAAGGTCACGTGAAAAGCATGAGGACACCCAGGAGAGCATATATGAAGAGGACTTAATGACAGTGGACGAGGCAAAAGAGGTATGCAGGGACCGCAGCGTTTCGCGCTCCTTTCTCTCTGACTACCCCGTTTGGGATAGAGCGTGAAGTTATGTATATATGTATATGTATATATATAGTTACGTAGCCAGAGGAAACGTAGTGTTAAGACACTATGTCACTTTCCACAATATTTTCGGAGATCTTGGCATATGTGACTTTGGAAGGGCGGAACTCAACGCCGCGCTTTGCCTTTAAGGGAAAAAATAAAAAAATGCATTCAAATATAAATATTGATAGTCACTTCCTATACAGTGTTATAACATCTTATAGTATTTAAACGCTTAGGAAATGAATTTGAACTCTTAACAATCGAACCCGTTTAGACGCCCCCACTGCGCTGTGATGGTGTTAATTCATCATACATCAAATGTGTGTGTAAACAAATTTGAACTTTATTTTGATCATTATTTAAGGTTGTTTTTCGTTTATTAATCTTTTAAGGTCGTGGTAAGATATCGTAAGTGGTCTTATTGCTCAGTAATGTTTTTAGTGATGTGCTTAATTATGTCGATGTGTATTGAGAGGGTTTGGATTCGTATCTCTTTCTCGGGAACTAGTTGTGTTTATAATATGTTTTTGTGTATTCGATTTTGCTTAAACCTGTTTAAGCCTCCGTAACTTTCAGTTTTCTATGTTACATTCTTAATAGATGGAGACCCAGGAGAAAAAAGTAATGTAAGGTTGATTATAAATAACATGTTATCTTTAATAATTGATGAATCAATTGACTTGTAAAAATTGGTCTTCTCCTCGATTAATTTGAGTCAGTGGCGTTGATACATTGACTGTAAGTGTGAAGGCTGTAGATACGATCCCGCTTGGAAGAATATTTAAATAATTTTAATTTAATAGTGAAGGTGCGGCGTTAAGTTCCGCCGCCCAATTTATAATTGTAAGGAATTTAAGAAGTTGAAAAATTATGTTATTCTCCGTTCTCACAATGCAGAGTGCAATAGAGTTGTGGTATAAAGCGCGATGTTGCTTAATATGAATATTATAATTATATATTAGTTAAATATTTCACATCACATTTTATTTAAATGTCCTAAAACATTTAGCGAAAATAAAAAAATATGCTGCACTATTGCATCTAAAACAACTCGGATCGAACTTTCTTTTTTAAAGTGAAACTTAATATAACTTGTTATTAAGAGTGGTTCTGTTGCAGTATTATTTTAGTTTATTAATAATAGCTGATATTATTATTAATAATATTTTAAAGGACCGTCGTGGCGCAGAGGCGTAAAATATCCATCTTTCCCGAGTAGAAATCGAACCCCCAAACTATCGCGTATACACGCAGACACTGCGCCTGTACGTAGTTCACAAACCTACTTTTAACTATCGATATCGATTTTATAAAATCATTCAACATCGATACTTAAGTGGCATCACATCACATCACTATACGTATAAAATAAACCAGTGTACAAGTCAGTATTAAGCGGCGATTACGCGAAGGCGGTCGGTTCCGTTAAACTACTTGTAATATATAAATTATTACGAGAAATTTAAGTGATTTTGTGTGAGAGATAGTGATTTTTTTAGTGTCCCATCTCTCTGTGATGTCCATTTTTTGTGTTTTATAAGCAATTTTGGTATTATTCTATATATTTTTAGTCATAGTTTCTCTTTATTTATTTTTGTCGTTGTATTTATTTATATATGTGTGTATTTCTTGAGGAAAAACAGTACTGAGCTTAAAGTTGTATGTAATGATGTATGTATGTTGCTTTGTATGATAAGAAATGGTTGGCTTTTTTTAAGTTATTTTTTTTATAGCTTCACGCTTTATCCCGCACATGGCAGGGTAGGCAGAGGGAACTGCAGGAACCATATGAACCTAGTGTTAAGACACTCCGTTACTTAGTTCCTGCTTTCTCCGTCCCCGCTTTCCGCCTTTTTCGAGGCATTGCGTGTGGATGGCGGAACTCAACGCCGCGCTTTTTTTTAGTTATGATTAATGAAATCGTCTTATTTAGTTTAAGTCATTAGATCCAAGATCATTAGATGCAGCATTATTAGTTTTATATTAGTAGGTGTATATTTTTTATTTACTTTTGTTGTGGGCTATGTAGGCTATTTGAAGTATATTATGAAATGGGCTAGCTAGCTATAAAGGGACTAGACGAAAAAAGAATCTGAATTTGAACCAGATATTGCATGTATTTAAAGTGAAATGTGCACTACATTTTCTCCGCTCGGGTATGATATAGTCCGAAATAGAGTGGAGAGCAGAGATCACAGTGTTTTAAAAGTAGTTCTCCATCTTTTGTTCTATATAATATATATGTTTTATTTTATATATATTATAATATATATGTCTATATTTTAGTAAATGTCTTAAACTGTATGGGGTTTTCCATGCATTGGGCTATTCCAATATTACGATATTTATATATTTATATTTATATATATATATATATATATATATATATATATATATATATATATATATATATATATATATATATATATATATATATATATATATGTATATATGTATATATATATATATATATATATATATATATATATATATATATATATATATATATATATATATATATATATATATATATTTGATTTGAAGCAGTAACTACATGGTTAGTGATAGCACTAGCTAATAGTGCTTGTTATCAGTATTGTATTGACATTGTATTTAATATCTTCTATTGTTCGTTCAGACATTGTTTATTTTCTCTTACAAATAAAGATTAGTCGTTACAGTTGTTTATGAAGTTGTGTTTAATAATGCCCGTGTTTTATTGTTTATATGGTGGGTCGTGGGTTCTAATTTGTAAGTGCAAAATGAGGTTATCTTCGTCTGCTTGTGAACGCGACGGATTGTGGGATCGATTCCCATGAGAGGAAGTTGAATTATTTTCATTTTCATTTCGCTCTGATAAAACAGGAAAGTGCAGCGTTGAGTTCCGCCTCGAAAGGTGTAAAGTTAGGAACGGAGTGTCTTAACACTACCTCTTTCACCTCGTCCACTGTAAGCCTCTCATACAGGCTCTCTCCTAATTATGTCTATTAGTAAATCTCTTTTTTTCTTTACCATATTAAGTAGAAAAAATTAAAGCATTCGTGTTGAATGACGAAATTTACTCAAGCGGGAACCAAACCCACACTCGTCACGTTAATAGTAATATGCTGCTATTAAGTTTATTATGATATCAATTATGATTTTTAAACAATTGTGTTATTGTAAATTGTCGTTGCCTTTGTCTTTGACCGACTTTGAATGTAGATGGTTGTATACGAAGTGTCAATCTTTTAATTATCAATTAATATGTATGTATATTTTTAAATGCACTCAACTGGTTTTGTAGAATGTAATTTATATTGTATATATACACACACATCTTCACGCTCTATCCCTAGCGGGGTAGTCAGAGAGAACGTATCGCCAAACGCTGCGACCGTACATACCTCTTTCGCCTCGTCCACTGTCATTAACCTCTTCATACATACTCTCCGGGAGTCCTCATACGTTTTACGTGACCTTCCTCCAGTATCTTCAATACTGTTTTTTCAAAAGTCAATTGAGGTCTCCCCTTACCTCTCTTACAACTCGCTTTTGCTTCATATATCTTCTCTACCATTCTTTCGTCACTTATTCTTTCTACGTGCCCAAACCATCTGAGCACGTTCTTCTTCTTTCCCACTGTCATAAATATCATTATGCGGTGATTTATATAAAAAATATTATATTTTCACCTAATTTTGACATATTATATGTTGTAGTGGCGGAACTCAACGCCGCGATTTGTCTTGCTAGTAGCATCGAAGATTATAATAATTATTGATTATGCTCTAATGGGAATCGAACTTACAACCGTTTCGCATACAATTCAATAGCGTCGTATAATGAAATAGTGTTAAAACAAGACGATACACAGATAAAAATAAATCATTAAAACTCCAAATAAATTAAAAATATTATACATTTAGAACAAGCAAAGCCACGCGTAAAAGTTAGGTTCTTTATAAAATTTAAAAAGTAAGTAGTCACAATCTCCTACAATCAGTGCCTTGTGCCGCTATAATTTTGATCGCGTAACACTTTCACTTGTCGTTTACGCTCGCCGTGCAATCTTGTGTAACAGTACTTCCTACAGGTTATTAGTGGACGAGATTTTAACAGATTTTCGTGGGTTTTAATAGATTTTAATACATTTTTCATAGATTTTAATAAGATTTTGTGCTTATTATGAGAAAATTTGGAGGAAATAGTGTTTTAACACTAAGTTCTGGTATAGTTCAACTTTATTATAAGAACGTCAAACACATTACAATATTACATTACATATTAAAATTAGTGTCTCTTCTTCTTGCCTTGCCATATGCGGAATAAAACGTAAAGTTATAAAATATATATATGCAATTTCTTAGAAAATGGACAGTAAGTGAGGAAAGGAGTGTCTCGACACTAGCTACCCTCTGCTACCCAGATAGAGTGCGGCGTTAAGTTCTGTCACTACACACGTATTGTGAAGAAAATAAGTTGAAAGTAGAGATCTAAGTTTCATTATTTTCTATCTTTTCTCTCCTTTTTTCGTGGCTTTTTTAAGCTTAAGAATGGAGAGATGTAGTCAATTTATTCTTTATTTCCTTCAATCTGAGAAATGCAAAAGATATCCAAAGATAAGCACTAATATGTTGTATTTCTTATCGCTGACTATAGATAATCGTTATTATAAGGACGCAATCAATGTAGGTATTTTTTTTTTTTTTTTTTTTTTTTTTTTTTTAGCTTCACGCATTATCCCGCACATGGCAGGGTAGGCAGAGGGAACTGCAGGAACCATACGAACCTAGTGTTAAGACACTCCGTTACTTAGTCCCTGCTTACTCCGTCCTAGGTATTGAAATAACAGTAATTGAACCTAGGCCCTTTCGGTAAACCTTTTAAATTCTCCATATAACCAATAAGTACATATATAGCTTCACGTTCTATCCCTAGCGGGATAACCAGAGATATCCCCCTATATACTTCTTTCTCCTCATCCATTGTCATTCACCTCTTCATAAACGCTCTCCAGAAGGTCCTCGTGGTTTTAACGTGACCATCCTCCAGTATCTTTAACAATATGTTCCTAAATGTCAAGTCAGGTCTTGCGGAGCTCAACGCCGCACTTTGTCCTTAAAGAGTGATTAGAATGAAAAATTATTTAAATTTGGGCAGTGATTTTGTGGCTTAAGCTGGAATCAAAGCCGTAACCATCGCAGGAGACTACAAAGTTACATACCTGATCAGCCAACAGCTATCTTCACATCTCAAGTATAATTTTCTGAAACGAACGCGCAGACCACGTGCACTCATTTGCTGTATTAGATATACACTTTTTTATTTATTTTTTTTAGCTTCACGCTTTATCCCGCACATGGCAGGGTAGGCAGAGGGGGGAACCGCAGGAACCGTGGGAACCTATTGTTAAGACGCTCCGTTACTCAGTCCCTGCTTTCTCCGTCTCCGCTTTCCGCCTTTTTCGAGGCATTGCGTGTTGAGTGGCGGAACTCAACGCCGCGCTTTGCCTAGTTTACCAGAGCGAAGAAAATGGAAATAAAGAATCCATCTTCCCCGACTGGGAATCCAACCCAGAGACCGTAGCGTCTCAGGCAGACGTTGCGCCTCTGCACCACGACGGTTAGATATACATATACTATTAAATAGGCTTTTTTGATAATTAATCTTATCAGTGAATAACATATTATTGTGGTGTGCACGGTTTCACACGGGACTAACCGAGTTATCTGTTAATAAGGGCCACTTTCATACTATGACATTATAGTTTAACGCGTTATCCCGCTTATAGCAGGATAGGCGGAGGGAACCGCAGGAAACTTGGTAATCTAGTGTTAAGACACTCCGTTCTACGCTTTCCGCCGTTACGAGGCACTGCGTGTTGAGAGGCGTAACTCAACGCCACGCCCTGTCTAGTTGCCAGATCAAGGAAATGGAAATGAAAAATTTATCCTCTGCGAGTGCCTTTGGGTAACGACGGTCCTCAAAACATATATTTATGTGGTATTGTTGGGTTCACGCTGTAAAGCACGCTGTTCACGTTGTGTGCTTCTTCTCTCTACCTAAGAAACGAGAGATTATATTGATTCAATAGGAAGGTTTATATGTACTGGTGCTTCGTTTTATTAACTTAACACTTATTAGGGATGGTAAAGCTGATGATTAGCAAACTGTGAAATCAAGTGTTCGGGCCCCCCGATACAGGTCTCCTGGTGTGGGGTCCAATGATAATAAAAAATTTTAAAATTGCTAAACCCATAATGCACCTCAACCAATGGAAAACATTGTAACAGTTTAAGTTAAGTTTAAGAAGGTTGACTGTGTCATATGTTTTTTTAAAGTTAGATATCTTCTTTAGTTAAAAGAGTATTTGAGAGTGACACGAGATGAGTGCTTGAAATGATTATCAAGTAAATCAAAATTAATGAAGTGGCGGTAGTAGAATTTGTTTAGTCAATTATCGATGGAACTGCTCCACCATCAGCTATATTTTCCACCAAACTGCCTTTTCGAGATCTATAAAATGGTACAGTAAAACTCTGGATGTAAAACTCGCCTCTCTAAGTGTGCGAAATTAAAACGCTTCAACTTTCACTCACATGTCGCTCTTTCAAGTATAATATACACACACACACACACACATATATATATATATATATATATATATATATATATATATATATATATATATATATATATATATATATATATATTTAAAGTAATAAAGGTAATGATGAGCAAAAGCCCTTATTCCCTTATCAGTGGAATCTTGATAGCACCTCCGTATCGGTTTTGTACGCAATTTAGTTCTAGAGATACGTTGCTTAAGTTAATCCCTTTTATTTTGTCAATATATTTTTTTAATAAATATATTCGTTAGGAGAGAGAGAGAGTCGGAGAGTGCGGACACTCTATTTTTATCATTTTCTTATTTCGCTTTAGAGCTTGGGTAAGGTTGAATTTGCGTTCTTGTTTGTCCTTCGACATTTTCTTTTCAAATTCTTATTTATTTATTTTTATTTATAGTATATATACTGTTGTTTTATTTTATCACTATATAGATGGAAGATATTAAGACTAAATGGACCACCATCTTGAATACTCCGCCATGTTGGCGAAATGACGGTTAGCAAAAAGTCACATAGCGGGACTCGAACCCACGTCTCTTGAAAACCTTCAATCTAACTTCAAAAATATTATTTTTTTTAACTCAAAACTCTAAAAAAATGGGGTATTCAGTTGTATTTAAGTATTGTGGGTGCAAAAATAGTTTCTTTATTTAATGATTTTGCTTTGACATGTAGAAGTGACGGCAAGAATGCAGATTCACACTTTCATATACATTAAAATTATTATTTTTCTATTTATTCCTTCTATGCCGTATATAGAGAAGTTTTATTCATTTTTTCAATAAAGAAAGAAAACTAGTTTTTAATTCTCTTAAGTACACTGTAAAGAGAAGTGCAAGTGAAGTGAAGGTGTTGTTAAAATAATGATAAATTGTTAATAAGTGTTCGAAAGTGTCGTATACAATGCTTTCCCGAGGAATTAAATACCAGCTGCTGGAGGATGATGACCATGGGTAAGAGATTTCAGTATTTTTTTTATTATATATATATATATATATATATATATATATATATATATATATATATATATATATATATATATATATATATATATATATATATATATATATATATATATATATATATATATATATATATATCTATATATACATACATACATACATATATATAGAATACATACATATAGAAGTTAAATGTCATTTTGACACTAACTTAAACTAGGCATAGATTAAATATTAATGGTGACAAAGGCAGAATACATAATTGTACAAGTCATTATCCTTTATTTAAATTTATTTACATTGCTTAGCTACCTATTGCATATAACATTATAATCTTTGCAAAGTCATAGTAATATAATAAATAAAATAAAAAGCCTTTTATTTCTCGCATATTAAAAAAAAAAAGTAGAATTACAGATTGCTTTGAATTAATTGAATTTGAATATAATTGATTAGTATAATTTAACATTAAAATATTTAAAATAATTAAAAGAATAATAATAATAATAACAAAGTTGCAAAGTCATATACTAATATAAATATTTAATTACCTCCATCGAACCTGCGACCTTCGCAGTAATTAATTATTAATATGTATTTAATATTTATTTATGTTTGTTATATGTATGACTTCGCAAATATTATAGCGTATCATAGCGTAGAAGTGTTATATATATATATATATATATATATATATATATATATATATATATATATATATATATATATATATATATATATATATATATATATAGAAATATGTCTTCATATAAATATTAAAGGTGTACTTTTATCTATTGTATATGAAACATAATGTTTGCTTTACGCCTTATCCCGCAAATGGCAGTGTAGGGAGAGGGAACTGCAGGAACCGTAGGAACCTAAGGTTAAGACACTCGGTTGCCGAGTCTCCGTCCCCGCCTTCCGCCTTTTTTCGAGGCATTGCGTATTGTTGAGTTGCGGAACTCAACGCCGCGCTTTGCCTAGTTGCCAGAGCCAAGGAAATGGAAATAGAAAAATCCATCTACCCCGAGTGGGAATCGAAGTCGCCTTTGCAGGAGGACCCTACGCCTCTGCGCCACGGTGGTGCGCACATAATATTAATATACATAAGCATATTTTTTTCAATTGAAAAGCATAAACAAGTTATCGATGTTATCACAGCACTATCACCTCTTATCACCTGTTATCACTTTATCAACCCTGTGAAGTGTTTAGTATCCACTTCAATGTAACTGTTCCATGAAGTCGTACGATTTTTTCTTATATATTTCTTTTCTCTAATATAATGTTGACGCCTACTTACATCCTCCTTCCTCGATCCTTCGATCCTTCTATTATTGATCTCCTCATATTATTCTCCTATTGTTCTATATATTATTGTTGTATCCGCACTAAGAACGGAGGATATATAAAGAAAATATTTCCTTTTCTTTAATGTATCGAAATTTGAACCAGCACCTCTAGAAACTGTTAAAGCACTCTGAACACTCGGTCCTGCACTACAATTATTATATACTGAAGTCATACGTCTCGATATCGCAAATGCCTTTGACAAGGTGTGGCACAAGAGTTTGATTTTCAAGGTACTTACTGCTGGTCTGCTTCACGGTCTCGAGAACATCCTTCAGGACTCTCTGTTAGATAGTTATTTACTATATAAAATATAGGGTCTTCTCTCTTCTCTCCTCCTCGTCTATGCAGGTGTCCCTCAAGGCTCCGCTTTCTTTCCACTTCTATATGTATACCAGTGATATGCTTCTTACCAAATTTATTCACTTGATGATGTACACCTTCTGTATTGCTTTTGACCACCCCATCTTCTTGGCTGGTTAAATTTAAAAAAAAAATGTTAAAGCAATAAAATTCTAGACTACGCGACCAAAATGAAGGCGGAAGCTAGTCTACTTTATCTTTAATCATAAACCTGTAAGTAGTTCTATATATAGTACAGCGGTTAGTTAGAAATAGCTGTCTCGGAAGAAACTAGATTTGAAGCTGTTAGTGCCGTTGGGATGCAAACTTAAATGCATTTAAGTTTTGTTAAAAAATACTAAAACATTATTTGTTAGGATTAACAAGGACATTTAGGCGCAACAGGTTCTCATTATAAATTGATGGTTATGGGTTCAATGGACGGAATCAATTATTTCCTGTTCAAGTAAGTTGCTGTTAGTGACAAAGCATTTAAATTATGCGGAGAGTAAAGAAGAGATTTCTTTTTAAAAAATACTACGTCCTTAACGAAATTAAAGAAAAAGTTATCTACATATATTATGTATATAAAAAAAATGGTTGCCTGTAAAGTGGGTTTTACGGGCGAAAATCTTTTTCTCGGTAGAATATTTATTGATATGAATAATAATTATAATATAAATTGCACAAATTTTAACTATAGAAAATATATTTTGTTTACTAAAACATTGTACATGTGTCAAGTGATACTTTACCTTTTTCATAAGTGACTCCGAGCCGCAACCTAATTTAAGACGTTGTCACGTCAAAAGATATTTTAATAAATTTTATTTGTTTAACAAAAGTGATAGAAACAGGTCAAAGGTAGACGACATTTCATGTAATCCTAAGGTTATTGTTGATTTTTCTATCGTAATGAGCATATTATACTTACCCAATGTTTTTTGGCTGAGTTCGTTTGTGTGGCTATTTCTATATGTTGTATTTCATACTTATTTACTTAGCGCAACTTAACACTGCAATTTGTCTGAGTTAGAGAAATATATGTATACATACGTATTACGTATATATCTTCACGATCTATCCCTAGCGGGGTAGTCAGAGAGAACGGAGCGCCAAACGCTTCGGTACCCTCTCGCATATAAAATATTGGTGTACACATAATCTACGGCTAAGACACTACATTAACTTAGTTCACCACTCTCCGCTCAATTTCGAGACTCAGCTTGAGGGAGAGTTTATTAATATTTACAAATGTTCGAAGGCGAGGCGAAGAGTAATGGCTACAACGACAAATTGTGATTACCATTTTTATTCATTATTATCACATAAGTGACTATGTAGGTCTTTGTTGATAATAAACTTCTTTAAACCGATATAAAAACTTATACCTCTATAGATAATAGCTTCTTGTGGTATCAATTGTTGTAAAATAAATCTGGTGTCGAAACAAAGCGCGGCGTTAATATTTCTCCACTCAGAAGTCATTATTGAGTAAAAAGTGAGGAACGGAGTGTCTCAACACTGCTTTTTCTCCGTCTTCCCTGCTATACGCTTTTTACATATAGTGGAGTGCTTTTATTTTTTAGCTTCACGCTTTATCCCGCCCATGGCCGGGTAGGCAGAGGGAACTGCAGGGACAGGAACCTAGTGTTAAGACACTCCGTTGCATAGTCCCTGCTATCTTCCACCTTTTTCAAGGCATTTTAACTTAAAATATAAAAATTACGTTTTTGGTTTATTTATCTTTTTGAAAGCTAAAGTCTAGAATTGAACCCCATACTATTAAAATATTATAAATATCTGGAGAGTCTCTTCTACTTGATTGTGTGGGTGCTCCGACGCCCGCATGCCTTCGTGCCTCGTAGGAATTTAATAACGTCCTTGGTAATAGGTAATGGCGGTTAGATGAAATAGTCGTAAATGCAAGTATTTTTAGATAAGACTAAGCTTTGTTTAGAAATCCGTTTGAGGTATTTTGGGTTTAGGTTTTCTATTTAAAAGACCTAATTAATGATTTTTTAAACTAATAGCTTCACGCTTTATCCCGCATATGGCAGGATACGCAGAGGAAACTGCAGGAACCGTAAGAACCTAGTGCTAAGACACTCCGTTGCTTAGTCTCTGCTTTCTTAGTCCCCGCTTTGAATAATGATGCTCCTTGTGAATGAAAGGCTCTCTCCAGTCTGCTTCAAACGTGTCGTTGTCAAAAATGACTGTAAAATTCTATGATTCTATTCTTGCACGGGTTCTTCTCAGGTCTGAGGCATTAACTTTAGGGAAACGGTGGTAATGTTTTTGACGTTCAATGAATTGATGATATATATTATTATGATTTTTTTTTAATTAAATTGACGGAGAAAGCAGAGACTAAGCAACGGAATGTCTTAACACTAGGTTCCTATGGTTCCCGCAGTTCCCTCTGCCTACCCTGCAATGTGCGGGATAAAACGTGAAGCTAAAAAAAATTAAATTCAATTAAATTGTGTATGTAGCTGGGTGACAGAAAACCAGAAAACTAAGTGTTAGGAAACCTCGTTCCGTAATTACCTACCAAATGTCAAAATATTGCGTGTAGGTTGAAGACTACACCAGAAGACGTTACCAGAGAGAAGAATGAAAATATTTTATTTTACCCTCATGAGAATCAAACCTACAACCGTCGTTTTAATAGACAGAAGCTGCACTTCTGCGTCACGACGTTGCTTCATTATCTTGGGTTTTTTATTCGGAAACTTTATATAAATTGGATTCCGTATACATATTTAAACAATGACTGTCGTTATGTAACGAGAGGCGGAGAGAGAGAGATGCGTCATTATTATTTCTTAAATTCTCGAAATGCCTAGTTTTCCTTGTCTGGAACGGTGACAAATTTCTCAACTAAATCTCTCCTCAAGAATTCTCGAGTATGAACCCTAATAGTCCGTGAGAAATCTCAGTCATCTCAATTATACATACGTATTTACACTAAACGGAAATGAACGTGTGACCTCCTGCCAAGCCATTAGCTCCTAACTAGCTAGTCAAAGCTAACCTAGAAGTACTTAATGTCTCATATGGCATCTTTCCTATACAAAGATTTGATCCCCTGACTATAGCATACACAGTTGTAAACCACCAGAAAACAAAAAGTAAATTGTACTCATGACCTTCGATACCGGAAGCCGAATGATTGATAAGTTGCCGGCGGTGCGTACACTTGTTGACGTGATGCAAGTTTCTAATGGAATTTAACATTCGTATAGGAATTTAAAATACTTATAAATTTATTTGAGGACCGTCGTAGCGCAGAGGCGCAACGTCTGCCTGTAACGCGATGGTTACTGGGTTCGATCCCCAGTCGGAGAAGATGGATTTTTCTATTTCCATTTTCTTCGCTCTGGCAAACTAGGCAAAGCGCGGCGTTGAGTTCCGCCACTCAACACGCAATGCCTCGAAAACGGCGGAAAGTGGGGACGGAGAAAGTAGGGGCCAAGCAACGGAGTGTCTTAACACTAGGTTCCTACGGTCCCTGCAGTTCCCTCTGCCTACTCTGCCTTGTGCGGGATAAAGCGTGAAGCTAAAAAAAAAATATTTAGTTATATGTTTATGTTTATTTGCGATGGGTTGTAGGTTCGATTCTCACTTGAGGCTGGATTATTTCATTTCTGTTCCGGTAATGTGGGGCTATTTTGATTCTAATAACGCTTTTATCTTAGAAATGTTGTCCATTATATTTTATAGTCTATTTATTAGGATAGGCTATAGGCTATTATATCACGTTAATCTTTATAGTCCACTGCACTTATAAACATACAGAGAGACAAAAAAGGTAGGCTTGATGTCGTAAAAAATACAAATGACCTGACACAATTGATAATCTATTATAATTTATAGATATGATTATTAAATAGTTGAGTAAATTCTAAGATCATATCAGTACAGTACATAGTATATGTACTCGCGTTTTAGAATTTTAAGGTCATTATTATGTAGAAGTATTTAATTCTGTTTAATAAAAAAAAAACAAAAATAAGTATGTATATTTTCCTGTTTAAAGCAACAAATAAATAAGAGTGGTTGTTTAAACCCACTGTTAAAATACTTTAAGAAAACATATAAAATTTGAACGCAGCGGGACTCGAACCCGCGCCCTCTTGCGAACTGGGCAACTTGCACGGTTGCAAGGCTTGCAAGGGCGCAGGTTCGAGTCCTGCTGCGTTCAAATTTTTATATATTTTCTTTAAGTATTTTTTCTATCTTTATTATGGATTAACACTTGTAACCCAGTGTTAAACACCGCATTGAGCGGCAGAACTCAACGCCGCGTTTTATCCTCTTCACGGAAATGAACGTAAATTAAAAAATACTTCCAATACAAATGTCGCCCACAATATGATGAGAACGCACAACAGCTACGCACAAACGTGTACAACCCGAACGAGCAAACGTCGCTACTTCTTTATATAAAATAATATAAACTACTCAAGATATTAGTAAGTGGGTCGCCCGCTACGTCATAACGTCTGAAGGCTGCCTTTCTATGCAGCACAGTGTAATATCCTTTTTTTATTAGTATTTGATTTACGATTCTTGCTTATTAGTTAATATTTGTAAACATTAAAGGCTGGCTGCGTTGAGTTCCGTCACTAAACACGCAATGTCTAAAACGGAATGTTTTATCACTAGGATCCCGTTTTGTGCGTGATACAGCGTGAAGCTAAATAGTAAAAATATGTTTATGTAAATGAATACAATTTCTTATATATAGAAAAAGCTCCTGGAAAATTCAGTGAGAAGGGGAATAAACCATTCGAGTCCGGATACTTTTAAATTTATATACATTATTTTAGTTCATTTTAACTTCACAGAAAAACACAAAAGTGAATTAATTATTATATATTATTACGTAATTTATGCGCCGGATGTAGAAAACCGCAATTGTTTGTTAATAATCACGCCGTACCTATTTTTTATATATATATATATATATATATATATATATATATATATATATATATATATATATATATATATATATATATATATATATATATATATATATATATATATATATATAAATGCGTACATATTGTACATATTTTGAATGCATTTACAATGGTAATTGAATGCTGTTGTCCTGCCCTTGGCTTCTAAGGTCTTTAACTTAACAATACGGGTGCAATGACGCGACCGGCGGTAGATACCTATATGTATATACATATATATGTATGTATATTACATAGTATATACAGAGTGGTATTTGGGATTTCTCAACATTATTAAAAGCATGGATTATTAACTTTTTAACGGTTTTTTTTATTTCGCTTCACTCGCCAACCCCTACTTCGCTTCGCTCTTTATTACATTATATTATTTATAATGTGATGTTAAATATTTTAAAAAATCTGAAGAAATCGATGTCTTTTTGTATTAGAAGGTACAAGTCGATTGTCTGTTGAAATTTATCGGATTTAACCAAAAATACTTTTTTTTTCATTTAGATATATATGCTATATGCTGTCTCGAAATAGAGTTTGGAAAGAGAGTTATGTCACTTGGCTGTCCTACATAAATAATTTAAAAAATTACATTTCTCTAAGTGTATTTCGAACCCACGAACCTTCGAACAACGGGATAACACATCACTCAGCGATAGGTCAATATTTTTCAATTAAACAAAAACGTTGACAGTAAATACGAAGAATTCAATTAACATGAATTCGTCTTGCATTCGGTTGATTTTTATAAATAAATTCCATAATAAAGAACCTTCTTAGAACTAAACCTATCTATCTACATATACTATGATGAAACAATACAAATTATATGTTTATATGCACATATCTCCGGAACTTTTGTAAATTGAATTTTTTTTCTATGGCTTTTAGATGTGGTAAGGTAAACGTGATTTTAAATACTGAAATACTTGATACTTAAATCAGAACCTGACAGAAGGACTGGAACACCTGATACCCATTTTAAAATGTGACAGAAATTCTGAGATACCTGATACCTAATTAAGACCCTGACAGAAAGATTGAATCAGACCAAAAGACTAGTAATAGATCCCTAAAAATGGGTTCCTAAAAATGGGCCCCTAAAAAATTTTGCTCGATGACACATCAAAACCCATCTGGAACATCTCATATAGAATTCTAAGATGCTTGTTTAAAACGTAACAGAGTTAACGAGAAGTAAGGTGCACTTTAAAAGGTCTTCGTCTTTCTGACGTTTACGGCCTTGATACTCCTATATGTTTTATAGAATTTATAATTATGTATGCGGTTAAAGTATGTTTACATTTCACATTATAAGAAGAAAATATGAAGTGAAATTTGGTTTTACCAGTTCTCGTTGGAATTTTGGGATTTTCTTTTTTCTATTCCATGCTTACGCTGTGTCGCTCGTGATCATAACAGAGTAGGTAGATAAGACCTTAGGCAAAAGGAGCCTAGTGTTAAGACACTCCATTCTACATTTTCTCTATATATTAGCCACTATGTACTGGCCCTTTTATATAGTTACTTATGTATTTATATAAAATAAAAAAAATAATAATAAACACTTGACGCACAATCGCTGATCAGCGATTTCTATAGCGATATGGATATTACATATACGAGTATATCTACATTCTAACTCATAAACAAAGTACTCCTAACATATATATCTGAAAAAAGATATATACTATTATAATATAATAATACATACTATAATGTAGTGAAATAAGCATAATTATTTATTATTTCACCACAGATTAAAAATTGAAAGACTTATTGTTAGTTCTTTAACGAATTCTACAAAAAAAAACAATATAGTAATAAATATCATTTTTTAAACGAATATTAGTAATTCCGTCGTCCAAGTGAAGAGTGAAGAAGAACGTACTTAGATGGTTTGGGCACGTTGAAAGAATGAGTGATGAAAGAATGGTAAAAATGATGCAAATGATAAAGCAAAAGTGAGTGAGAAGAGAGGTAAGAGGAGACCTCGCTTGACTTTCGAAAGCACAGTATCGAAGATACTGGAGGAAGGTCACGTGAAAGCATGAGGACTCCCGGAGGGCATGTATGAAGAGGTTAATGACAGTGGACGAGGCGGGAGAGATATGCAGGGAACGCAGCGACTAACTACCCCGCTGGGGATAAAGCGTGAAGATATGTATGTATTTCTATATATGTTATAAATGCAAACATAGGCTACGCCCTCCTTACACCCATAACAACGGGATTACCATGAAGCACTTTATTTACATTTCACGGCTTATATTTAATATCAACAACCATTATTATCTCTCTAATATTGTATAAATAAAATGTCTTCGCGCCGCCATGTTTGAATTTTCCCGCCACTGCCCCGTGAGCTGTCAAGTGTGACAGATAGTGTATAAAATGTTGGTGGCCAAGACTTTTTTATTGTAGAGTGAGTGAAAGTTTTTTTTAATCTTTTGTGTTTATTTGGCAACCATTTTATTTTTTTAGCTTTTTTGTGATTACTTTTATTTATTTTATATTAAAAATAAGTGTGCATATTAAACTTTACTTAAAGGGTAATATAATTGAGATGCATTGGTAGTAATTAACATCACTCGGTATAACTCGAGTCGGGATAGGTGAAAATAATTAAATGATTTTTATTTCTTCACTCTGATATAAAACGCGCGGCGTTAAACTCCGCGAAATAAGTGAAAAATGACAAACAGAGTGTCTTAACTCTAGCTTCTGTCTGGATTCCTTGTTATGCGGAAAAAACCTTATATATACAAAACAAGGCGAAAGATTTGCAGGGACCACAGCATTTGGCGCTCTATTCTCTCTGATTACCGCGTTATGAATAGTGTGAAGTTATATATGTATATACCAAACACACACACATACACAGAAACACTAAAGTTCAATATTCTAACTATACAGACATTAAAGAATGGCATTTTAAAAAAACCATGGTGGGTTTACAAGAAATGCCGAAATAAATGAAGCATTTAAAAGACTTTCACTTTGCATCTGACCTACTTCACATTAGTTATCATTGTCTATAGATTCGTATACATAGCATCATATATTGAGAAAAGTCGCTGGAAAGCACTATGGTCTTGCCATGGTGTAGTGCAGTCATTAACTGATTTAAGGGCATTTAACAAGAAAAAAAAATATCTAGACCTGCACGCCGAAGTACAGGAGGTATATAGAGAAGATATACATACATATATATTGCTTGGAAGATTAACCATACTTAAAGAAAACATAAAAATTTGAATGCAGCGGTACTCGAACTCGCGCCCTTTCGCGAACCGTGCAAGCGCTCTCGCCACTGAGCAATGCTCGGGTTCGAGTCCCGCTGCGTTCCAATTTTTATATTTTGTCTTCAAGTATTTTTTCTATCCTCAGTGTGGATTAACACTTAACTAACTTATATAAATATCGGAATAACTATTTTGTTTATAGCCTTATAGCCTTCCTAAATCAATGGACTATTGAAAAAATAAAAAAAATACAATTTAATTCAGTTGTTACTGAGATTATCGCTTATGTTCTCCAAACACATTATTTTCTTTTTTGTTGCCTTTATTTTGTGGAGAATCTGAGAATGTAGTGACGAAACACTCAGGGTTCTCTATTTTAAACAATGTGTAAACTGAACGGTTTTTCTCTAATCAAATTAGGTCGATGGAATATTATAAATAATTTGAGATATATATCGTGGGTTCGATTCCCATTTTAGGGGATTTTGAAGGGAACAAAGTGCGGCGTTGAGTTTCGCATCTAAACACCCTATGTCTAGAATTAAAGCAGAAAAAAACGTTTTATATGCGACATGTTAAACGTAGTGATGTACCTACAAAATTTTGCACGATTAGATAAGATTATTACTAAAACTAATTATGTATTAATAAAAAATCGATATTTTAAAACGAGTAAGTATTTGTGTTAGTTTTTTTAACAAACTTGCCATTTTTTAATTAACTAACAGACTAAAGTGTTAATTACAGCAATAAATTAAATATGAATCACATGTATACACACGACACTATTATATGGATTGCCTTGAGCGGTAATCAGCGCTGCAGCGATGTTTTATTTAAATAGTAGTAATGTAAAATTGTTTTAACAATTTTGAAGTAAAAAATATATTTTTTTAAATATATAAATTAATATTTTATTAGTTAAAAATATATAAATATAGTTATATATAAATATTTCTTACTTAGTAAGTATTTAAAGCATATATAAAAATATGTAACATCGCTTCAAGCGCTTGCATCGCTTTTGATCATGAAAATTTGCACTCGGCGCTATGTAGAGTGGGTACGTCACTATACCGCGTTGCTATGAGTATTTAGATAGTATCTGTGCAGTTCGTTGTTGATATTTTGTATTAAATAGAGAAAGAGAGATAGAGAGTGTAGAGGAGAATCTCTCCGTGTCTCTGTATACAAGAGGAGAAAATTGTGTTTTTTTCTAATAAGTGAATTTAAATAACTTAAAGTTGTAGTAAAATCGTTTTAGTTATTATTTAAGCTTCGGTAAGTACTTATAATTTGTTGTAACTCTTTGTAAAATTCGAGTTTTTGATTTTTAATGGATTTGAAGCCGCTACTTCCTTCATTTAAGATACGCTCTATGATATTAGGTATATATTATTAGGTATTAGGTTTTAAATGTAGTCCAATTACACTACAAGGAAAATAGTGTATTTTTTAGCTTCACGCTCTATCCCGCAGGGTAGGTAAATTAGACGTAAGCTACTTTGAAATTTTCTACTTGTTTGTGTGAGTAAGGAAGTGATAATATCATTTTCCCTAAAAGGAAATCGAACCCACGACTTCTGAGTTTACAGTCAGGTATCTGAAACAAGATAAATAAGCGAATATATAATGTATGAATTTTATTGGATATAAATATCCAGAAAACTAGTGCTAGGACTCTACATTTTCTGTATGAAGGCAGTATTTCTTTACCCTCTTATAGTTTTTCTTTCTTTAGAACGAGTTAATCTCAGAGACTATTAGATCGAATTGGAAAATTTATATTTTTTTATTTTGATTAGTCCATTTATCAATAGGCTATAGGCTATATATGTATATTATATATAAATATACAAACTTTTAATAGTTTTCATGTACTTCCTGTACGAGTTCTTTGGAATATTTTTTTTAAACGTCACACACAACTGTCACTGTCAATTATTTGCCATTTGATAAAAGATAATTTTGAAATGTATAATATGTATCTTTAGAGGAAATTTTACTATTATATAATATAATTTGTGTTTTTTAAGCATTTACTTTTTTTTGTCTTCACGCTTTATCCCGCACATGGCAGAGTAGGCAGAGTGAACTGCAGGAACCATACGAACCTACTGTTAAGACACTCCGTTGCTTCGTCCCCGCTTTCCGCCTTTTTCGATGCATTGAGTGTTGAGTAGCGGAACTCAACGCCGTGCTTTGACTAGTTGTTACAGCGATAAAAATAGAAAAATCCATTTTCCCCGAGTAGTATCTATAGATATCATTGACATATTTAAGATAAATGGTAAACAGAAGCGTGTATTATATCTCGTTGATGATGATTTGTCAAATTCATGCTTTATCCCGCACGCGACGTGGTAGGGAGGGGGTACCCTAGGCTTAAGGAACGTAGTGTTAAAACACTCTGTTCTCCACTTTACTGCTTTCTAGGCGGAACTTAATCGAAATTGCATATAATTCATTTTTTTATAGGATTCAAACCCACTTACCATAGCGTTTACAGACAAAAAAGATCAAGATCAAGTTATTTTTTGTATCAAAATAAGAAAGTGGAGAAGACGGAGAGTATCAAGTCTAACCGAAATATTTCCATATTAGTAGTATGTAATTATTTATATTTTTATTAACTTATGTATATTACGATGTGACCTTAATTAAAATTTTTGCTACTTGTTGAACGTTAATGGACTCATAGAGGTATTGTATTGTAAGATGCTGTGGTGATTTTCCATAAAAAATTCAGTTAATCACTTATTTTTGATTCTTCATATATTTATTGTATTTTTATGATTAAAAATGGTCATTTACGTGTAAATTACGATGTTAAAATTGAAAACGGAGTGTCTTAACACTAGATTTCTTCTTTCTCTGCTGTGAAGAGCGTGAAGCTATTTTTTTTTTAATATTATTTTTTTTTCAACGGCTTCGTCCACGTTGTAATGGACTTAACATAAAAAAAGTAATTAATTTGTTCAAACAAACAAGCTGCAAGGCCAAGGGAACCACAGGAACCCTTAGAACCTAGTGTTAAGACACTCCACCCCTGTTTTCCCCCTTTTCGAGGCATTGCGTGTTGTATGGCGGAACACAACGCCTCGCTTGGCCTTGTTGCCGGACGGAAGAAAATGGAAATTAAATAATGCATCCTCTCCTCATGGGAATCGAACCCACGAACCGTCGCGTTTACAGGCAGACGCTGCGCTACTGCGTCACGACGGTCCTAAAACAAGCATATTACATTAATAATAATTATATAAATATAGATGTAGATATATGAACATATTGATGAGTTTATCGTTGGAAATCCCGAAAAGCATATTCTTAAGCTACATTTAGTTTGATAATTGGTTTTTACTGTTCGCTTACTTCACAGTGTCTTAACTCTCTGTGCAACTCTCTGTAGTTAGAAAGAACTAAAGTTTATTATATTCTCTCTCTTTTTAATATTTATCTAATGTTAGTATCGCGTGGGAATCGAACCCGTAATTGTAGTCGGTCAAGTCAAGGCTAGTTTGCCCAATGTATAGTCGTGACGGTCGCGTTCCAGTTACCACGCCATGCTTTATGTCGTAGTTTGTGATTTTACTTTTACTTCTATACTGCCTTACTTTAAACAATATATATTAAACGTCTTTTTTTTCTTTTTTTTTATATTCACGCTTTATCCCGCATATTGCAGGGTAGGCAGAAGGAACTGCAGAAACCATATGAACCTAGTGTTGTAGTCCCTGCTTTCTCCGTCCCTGCTTTCCGCCTTTTTCTTGGCATTGCGTGTTGAGTGGCGGAACTCAACGCTGTGCTTTGCCTAGTTTCCAAAGCGAAGATCGAGCGAGCGGGAATCGAACCCACAAACCTTAGCGTTTACAGCGTTTACGCTTACGCCTCTGCGCCACGACGGTCCTTGTTGACTATGTTGTATATAAATATATGTAAATATCATGTGTATGTTTCTCGTAACAGGAAATGAATAAAGGTTATTTATTTCCCTACACATTTGCCGCTAAAACCTAAACTCGAATTAAAAATTGCAATAACTGGTTTTCTATATTGTATCGATTTTTTTCTCGACTGAGACAATGTTGCCATTTTTTTTAATAACCCATTGGCTGCTAAAATTATTGTAGCAAATTTATTTATTTAAATTTGAAAAAAATATGTTTGTAGATATGTTGGGTACATATCTATAATAGTGAGTACATTTTTAGGCACTTCTTTTCTACATAATGTTTAAAGAGAAGAAGAAGAAGAAACAACTTAGCTTCCATGGATTCACCGTGCGGGTGCCGGGCCCATCGTGTTGTAGGAAGAGGAGCTCCGAGCAGCGCCTGGGACTTGCGACCCAAGTGTAGGTTTAAAGGGGCCCCTTTAAAATGCATTAACGCTCACCTTCACTGTCCGAGCTCCTCCCACTACCTAACCAAATTTTGAATGATTCTACCAAAGCCGCCTTCGAAATGCGTTCTAGAAATGAATTTGTGATAGTTCTAGACAGGCCGAGATCTTTTAATAAACTATAGAGAGATTTCGCTGTTATACCTCTCGCTCCTACTTCAACCGCATATAAGCTCGCTCTAAACCTATTCCTGGTCAGTTCGTTAGTAAGGTCGAAATACTTATTGAGTTTAAGGTGGTGACTTTTCGGGATATTTGTTTCCCACGGAACTGTAAGTTCTACCAGTACTACGCGTTTTAGGCTTCGAGAGTAAAGAAAAATGTCCGGTCTAGATGACGAAACACAAATATCCTCAGGGATTCTATACTGTTTCTCATACGTGTCCATCACAAGTGTCCAATCAGGAGCTGGATCTAATATGGAGAAAGGCTTTTGTATAGGTTTTTTATAAGAACCTTCTTTCACAAACTCTATTGAGCGTTTGCTGGTTGTTATGTTTCTCTGCGCTCTTGCAACTGAAAGACTAACGGCTTCACGTATGATTTCTAGTACTTTGTCATGGCGCCGCGAGTATTGACCACTATCCAAGAGTACCCTACACCCCACCAGCATATGTTTAGCTGTCCCCACTGCCTCTTTACAGATGTAGCAAGATTTATCGGTAGCTTTACCCCATCTTACTAAATTACTTTGATCTGGAAGAGTCATTTGGAACGCATTTAGGTAGAATTTTAGTAGTGCTGGAGACCAGTCGTGAATTAGGGTGCGCCATTTTAAAGCTAAAGGGATACAGAATTCTCCTATAGTTAGCCACTCATTTTGCATTTCTAAGCCCATTGCGTGTACCTTATACTTATCGTTCTCGTCTTGCCGAATAAAATATTTTATTATGTCTGTGTCTTGGACTTTCCTCTTTGATCCTAACCCCACTTTACTAAATTGTGCTCCTATCATAAATTGCTTATGGAATTTAAGTCTTGACTCGAGCTCTGGGACACTTTTGTCTTTTGGGAGTGAGGTAACAATCTCATCCCGAGATTTTCCCAGAATATGTGTTTTGGCGACTCTTAGATGTTTATAGAGCTCTGACGGTTTCTTTAATCTCAACCCAAAATTATTTTGGTCTCTAAATAAGGTTGAGGTGTCCGCCGAATGTGCTAGCCCAAGCCAAAACTTCAGCATCTTTATGACGCTTGCATCTAACTTTGCCAAGAGGGTTTTATTAAAATCATATACGAGGAAAGGCCAATTCAGACGTGATGTTAGAAAATTGTCGTAAATCCAAGCTTTCTTGACATTACTTATAGGTCGATGGTCTACCTTTTCAAGATCCGTCATAAAGCTGTCGACTAGTACATCTAATGATGGAGTTCGGCCTTTGTAATCTATTTTCTTACCGAGAAATTTAAAAGGTGCCGCCTCGGAAACTACAGCAATGCATTCTCCGCCAATTTTTAGTCCCGGATCGTAGGAGGTATATTTTGTGTCTCGTCTTCCCAGACAAAGACAGTGACACTTACTTGGTTTTGTCCTCATTCCTTTTGTCCACGTGCAAAATTCGTCTACTTCATCCAATAGCAGCTGGCATTGCTTTGGATTCCTAGTGAGTATCGCGAGATCGTCCGCAAAAGCAAGAATAGATTCCGTGTACTTGTTATTGAATTTAAACCGATAACCCCATTTTTTCTCATGTTTTATTAGAATATCTAGTAATATATTAATAACTATATTAAATATTATTGGGGATAAACAACAACCCTGAAAAAGACCTACATTATAGCCTAAAGGTTTTGAATGGCCGTCTTTTGAGGTTATAACAAATTTTAATTTTGAATAGTATGACGCGATTATGTCGCTTACTGTCGTAGGAAAATTATACCATTTTAAAGCGAACATCAATAGATCGTGTTGTACTGATCCAAACGCGTTTTCTAAATCTATCCAACATACCGTAACTTGTCTCTCACACGTTCTGGCGTCTTTTAAACTAGCAGTTAACAAACTATTATGCTCCAAGCATCCAGAAATTCCGGGCAGAAACCCTTTCTGGTAATTCGGCTTGAAGTACCTATTGCTAATCATAAAATGGGTCATTTTCGCTTGAAGTACTGAGAAAAAGATTTTAGATAAAGTATTGGTAAGAGCAACCGGTCTAGTATCTTTTGGATCTGTTACCCGGTCTTTTTTGGGAATGAGGACAAAAACTGCTTCTCCAAACGAAGTAGGTATTTGCTTTCTGGACCAGATTTTATCATATATGTTGTAGAGGTATTTACGAACTGATAAACATTTTTTGTACACTATATAAGGGATACCGTCAGGACCTGGAGCTGACTTAGATGGTTTCTTTTTAATCTGTCTATTTATTTCCTCTAAAGTTGGTGGGTCACCTTGAAAGTCAATGTGAGGAATCTCAGGTCGTTGTTTATTTGGCTCCTTATATAGTTTTTCTATATTAGGCACTTCGTATGTGCTTCTATAATGTTCATAAGTTGCCTCATTGGTCAAGAGAAGCCTACCCCTATCTTCCTTAAAAATGTTTTTTGAGTACTCGAAAGGATTTTTATCGAAAGCAACCTCGTGTTTAGCCCGATCGAAATTATTATGATGTTCCGCGATCTGTAACGATATCCCCTGAATTAATTTCAGGGTTGACCGAAGCGCCCTAGACAATTGATGACTAAGATAATTATCGCCTAAAGCTTTGGCCGCACGAAGCTTCTTTTTTAGTTCTCTTTTTTTCCTCCTCATTTTCGACTTAAACGCGTTTTCTTTGTTTTTATGAGCGTAATTACTTGGAGGTGGATATATATCATTAAAATAGTCGTAAATAGTTTTTTGGAAAGTTTCTACTTGCAAGTCTAACTCCTGATTCGAGCCCCGATGCTCTATCAGGACCGCTAATTGATCGTCGTGTACTTTCCATGTCGATTGCTTAATATAAGGAATGCTAAGACGTGTCCGGATGACTATGGACTCCTGATATTTTTCACTCAATGGCTCACCATGGGACATATGAGGGTCAACTCTATCCGCAGTGATAGTCGAAGAGCTTACCGACGACTGTCGTGCTTCAACACCATCATGTGTTTTAAGATGCTTAATATACCAGGCTCTTCTCTTGTAATTTTTCCCGCACGTAGGGCATTTCAAGTCCGTATTCGCGCCGCTTTCGTTATTTATTTCTACCGATGGACAGATCTTCCGCCCCCCCTCTCGGACTGTCCCAGGGGTATTTTTCTTTTTTGGACTTTTAGCTTCGAATTTCCTGGGCTTGGCTTGCTAGGCCATTGCCCTCGGCTGTCTTTCCAACAGTCAGCTGTCTTCCCAGCTGCCAGCTGTCTTTCCAGCAGTCAACTGTCTTTCCAGCGTCATCCCGTCTCTCCGGGCTGTCAATTTAAATGAGAAGAAACAACTTAGCTTCCATGGATTCCCCGTGCGGGTGCCGGGCCCATCGTGTTGTAGGAAGAGGAGCTCCGAGCAGCGCTTGGGACTTGCGACCCAAGTGTAGGTTTAAAGGGGCCCCTTTAAAATGCATTAACGCTCACCTTCACTGTCCGAGCTCCTCCCACTACCTAACCAAATTTTGAAAGATTCTACCAAAGCCGCCTTCGAAGTGCGTTCTAGAAATGAATTTGTGATAGTTCTAGACAGGCCGAGATCTTTTAATAAACTATAGAGAGATTTCGCTGTTATACCTCTCGCTCCTACTTCAACCGCATATAAGCTCGCTCTAAACCTATTCCTGGTCAGTTCGTTAGTAAGGTCGAAACACTTATTGAGTTTAAGGTGGTGACTTTTCGGGATATTTGTTTCCCACGGAACTGTAAGTTCTACCAGTACTACGCTTTTTAGGCTTCGAGAATATAGAAAAATATCCGGTCTGGATGACGAAACACAAATATCCTCAGGGATTTTATACTGTTTCTCATACGTGTCCATCACAAGTGTCCAATCAGGAGCTGGATCTAATATGGAGAAAGGCTTTTGTATAGGTTTTTTATGAGAACCTTCTTTCACAAACTCTATTGAGCGTTTGCTGGTTGTTATGTTTCTCTGCGCTCTTGCAACTGAAAGACTAACGGCTTCACGTATGATTTCTAGTACTTTGTCATGGCGCCGCGAGTATTGACCACTATCCAAGAGTACCCTGTTTTTTGACCAAACTCGTCTATTCCGCCCATATTTTTACTGTTTCAAAGCGTCTGCCTGTAAACGTTTGTGGGTTCGATTCTCATGTGGGGAAAATGGATTTTAATTTTTATTTTCTTCGCTCTTGCAACTAGGCAAAGCGCTGCATTGAGTTCAGCCACTCAACACGCCTCGAAACGGTGGAAAGCAAGGAACGGAGTGTCTTAACACTACGTTTTCACGGTTCCTACGGTTCACTCTGCTTACCTTGCTGTAAACGGAATAAAGCTTAATAAATTTGATATATATATATATATATATATATATATATATATATATATATATATATATATATATATATATATATATATATATATATATATATATATATATATACAATCTAACTCTTAAAGCTCTTAAAGCTTTATAATTACCTAAGTATAAAATATTTCCAAGGCTATCTCAATTGATGATTGATTGTAACATTGTGAGGTTGAAATGGATGTGTCACAGAGACCTAGGAATTTGGTAATAGTTGTTTGAAATATAGCTAGCTGAAGGTTGATTGAATTCTGATTTTCAGGTCTAGACTTTTTATAGGACAGAAAAAACTAACCTTACTCAATCAAATGATGACATTGATCCTTATTTTTTACTACATTTAATGGAAACTTATAATGAAAAACACTATTTAACATTTTCAATCTGTCAACTTTCATTCAAAAAAATAACAGAAAGAGAAAGAGCTATATCTCTGTCCCGCTCTGACAGTACAGTGTACGCTCGCGTCATACTTGATAAATGGCGTTTTATTTTGGAACAATAACTTTATTATTTATTTTATTTGAATAAAATATTTTTTAATTTTTGAAAATATTACTTTTTTTATAATTTTACCAAGTCAATAAAGGCTAGTTATTACTATTCTTAAAATGAAGGTGGCGGTCATGTGACACAAACCTAAGTATTTCATATAAATCTAAGTTTGCCAACTTACTTTGACCTACGATCATGAATTTGTTACGGAACCCTTTAGTGCAGGAGTGGTCCTCGCACTTGACCGATATGTTTTTAAATGCCCTTTAGTTATAAGTATTTTAACTCTAACGAACCGTTTAAACGTGCTTCAAACTAAGTAATAATAATTAATTGCTTCAAGCGTGACATACTATAATATGTAACGACTGTTGTTAACATTGCTATGTTGGTCCTAATTACACTGTTGAGATGTTTTGAAAGTCACACGAAAACATAGTTTTATCTTTTTCTTATCTTCTATATGACATAAAAAGAGTTTTTTTTTTTCAGTATATATATTTACTGTATATCTGTCTTTCGATGTTAGTAGTCCTTATAAACGTGGTATATTTTTAAAACATATAATTTTTTTTTCAAACTAAGTAAATAAGTAATTATTGTTCCAAAATAAAACGCCATTTGTCAAGTATGAGACAAGTACTGACTGTACTGTCAGAGCGGGACAGAGATAAATCTCTTTCTCACTCAGTTATATTTTTGAATGAAAGGTGACAGATTGACAACGTTTAATAGTATTTTGGTCATCTTTCGTCGTCTTCAGCATGTATAAATATCATGAAATGGGAAAATGGTCCTGTGCCTTAACTATTGGCAATTCTTGACTAGTTTTTTGTATATAGTATTAAGAAATTTCGCCCAATAGGTTTTGACAACGCGGTTGTCTCTGACGTATAAGTCATACATTTTAATCAATCATTTTAAAGTATTTAGTTTCATCTTGTGAACAATCACAAGTATAAATTAAATATATATAAATATAATATTTAAATACATATAATAATGTATATATAATATATATTTATTTTCCTCTCCCGCAATCATTGGCATTGTACAGCATTAAGTTACGCCACTCATATTGTAATGTATTGAAAGGTAGAAAACGAAGAACGTAGTGTCTGCACACTATGTCACTTCAGCCTACCCTCGTGTATGTGGGATCCGAACTAAAGAATAATGGTCTTCTTACAATTTTTATGAGAGCTAGTTGAAGATGTTTCTCTTTTCTGTTCTTCCAGAGAGGGTCCAGACCTGGTGGCGGTCCGTGTGCCGATCAATGGCATGACCTGTCAATCCTGCGTCAGAAGCATCGAGGAGTCGGTGCGCGAGTTGCCTGGTGTACATCACGTTAAGGTTGGTAATTTGTATAGTTTGCTAAAAGGTCTAAACTTGTCTAAAACTACTTGTCATGGTGCAGCGTCGACCTGTAAACGCGAGGGGGGTTCGATTCCCATGAATACAGAATGGATTATTTCTATTTCTTCGTTCTGGTAACCTGGTTATATCTCGCAAATTCGATAACATAATAAATTTACAACATGATATAACATGATAAAATTTAACGTTAGGTTCCTAAGGTTCCAGCGGTTCCTTCCGCCTACCCTGCCATGAAATACAGCGTAAATGCAATGAACAATTAACTCAATTATATTAATCATTTTACTTTCACTAAAGTCATGTGCGTGTGCGCATGTAGGAATCTAAAACAATATTCTTCCGTAAAGGATTACATAATAGTTATACCTCAAAATATATATATAAATATATATATATATATATATATATATATATATATATATATATATATATATATATATATATATATATATATATATATATATATATATATATATATATATATATTATTTAATGACTTATCCCTAAAATAAAATCCTAGTGCCAACACAAGATTGGTACTTTGTTTTTGTCAGAGAATAACAATTACAAAATAAAAAGTATGTCATAAGTATGAATTCCATTACCAGGTGGAGCTATCAGAACACGCAGGGTACTTCCGGTTCGACCCGCGTCGGTGTTCTGTGGAAGCAATACGCTCCCATATCGAAGATATGGGATTCGAAGCACCGGCGGACTATCGTGACGACGAAACGAGGTTAGTGTTCAGTTCAGAAAAAACCTATGAAGGATGTCTTTGAGTGTCTTCAAGTTTGGAGACGAGCCCGGAGATACCTCCAATTGCATTGTAACTCAGCTTGCTCTAAGCTGATCTCCTTATAATGTTATGGGCACTCACAGTGTTATCGTTGCGTAGTAGGAATGACTATAAATACGAAGCCAGCAGCAAAGAAAGGTCACAGTCATTTTCTGTGAGTCCAAGTTCTGATACACCAATGTGCAGTATTTGGTTTTGCTACTCAACACGTAATGTCATGAATGTATTAATAATCTAAGTAACAATCTGATCTAATGTGCTATATATGGAACATTTGTCAAAAAGGCATAGTGCTTAAATCTTTTAGTACCGACGTGGCAAAGAGGTGTAGCGTCACTCTGGAAGAGTAGAGTTTTTAAAAAATAAAAAAAAGCCAGAAAGCAGAGTACAGAGTGTCTTAACACTAGGTTCCTGTAGTCTCCTCTGCTTACCCTATTATAGGCGGGATAAAGCGTGAAGCTAAAAAACTTTTATGTCTTAATACATCGGACATGTAAGTCAGGTATTCAGTAAAGTAGCAAGAAAAAACTGAAATAGATATTAACTAAACGAAAAGATATGGACCGTAAAATTAATCTAAAATTTTGAATGAAACATCTGTTCGGCAGAAATCTACTTCCACGCGAAATACCGACAGACCTCCTCATCGACATGACGGGATCCAGTGACAAGGCAGAGAGCACAACACTAATATCTGTGGTAGGGATGACCTGTCAATCCTGCGTTAATACAATAGAGGGTAAGTTTATATTTACTCTATATTTACTTTATAGCTTCTCACTGTTATAATTCATTTAAAAAGCTGTTCTGAGAAGCGGAATTCAACGCCGTGATTTGTCTTCTTGTCATAGACTTCTTACCACTGATAGGACTTTTTTGTATATTATAAAATAGTAAACGAGCATGCAGGCCACCTAAAGTTAAGTGGACACCCTCGCCCACAGACATCCACAACCTGAGAGGATGTGGATGCGTTGTCAACCAATACCCAGACCAACCCTCCTTTATGTACTTCCGGAACTCTCACTCTCCTGACGAAATACAGCAGGATTAATACGCTGCTGTGACACGACGGTGTTCTGTGAGAGCGCGGTAATTACCCGGTTCGAGTCTGGCGCTTTTGAGCTACTGGTGTTGGTGTAGCTTGGCTCTACTACATTAGACTATGGTAGAAGAATATATTGTTAGAAACAAGAAGTGGTTAAATAAATATTTTAAAGAAAATCATCAAAAAACGCACGTAGACCTCATGTTTCCAGGACAAAGATTCTACATAATTGCATTAAATGACATAAACCATTTAACAAAATTTTAGAGTAGTTCCCTTCCAACACGGACCGTGGTCTGCATACAACTGCCCCGATTGACATGAATTCGTCGCTTTTATTGTCTTGATCATCTAAAACTACCCTCATTTGACAATAATGTTTAAAAATGTATTAAATCTTTTTTTTTTATTTTCTGTCACAGGTAGTCTTAAAGAAATGCCAGGCGTAACAAACTCTAGTGTAAGTCTGTCTGACAACACAGCTCTAGTCAAATTCAATCCAAATGCCGTAACTCCTAAACAAATAGCAGACGCCATATATTCTATGGGATTCGACGTTAATATTATTAGTGTTAATGGAAACGAGGAGACAGGTATTTTTTTTAATTCTTAAATCTTGAATTTGAGGGCCGTCGTGGCGCAGAGGCGTAAGCGTCTGCCTGTAAACGCGACGGTTTGAGGGTTCGATTCCCACTCGGAGAAGATGGATTTTTCTATTTCCATTTTCTTCGTTCTGGAAACTAGGCAAAGTGCGGCGTAGAGTTCCGCCACTCAACACGTAATGCCTCAATAAAAGGCGGAAAATGGGGACAGAGAAAGCAGGAACTAAGCAACAGAGTGTCTTAACACTAGGTTCATATGGTTCCTGCAGTTCCCTCTGCCTACCCTGCAATATGCGGGATAAAGCGTGAAGCTAAAGAGAAAAAAATTCTCAAATTAAGTAATATAGATTGTATCAAGTTATTATATGTATGTATGTATGTATGTGCTTACTATATGTATAAATATTATTCCAGATTTAATACAAAACGATTATGAAGAAGGCTCAGGAGATAGAGCCAAGTCATCGCCAGTTAAAAGTAGAAATCAACAAAATGTGAGTTTCTTTTTAACTTTTTTTTTAACTGTTGTGTATGATATATTATATTTTTCTTCATGTTTAAACGGTACCCACAACTTACGTCACTTTTATAATAAAAGTGACATTAAGGTAGGGTAGATGATAATAATGCTTTTGTCAGATTATGTTTTGTTAATAAAGTGATTCGAATAAAAGTAATGTGTTTAAATATAATATTAACATAATACATATTTCTATAATAGTGACTCAGAGGCGTAGCGTCTCTGTCTCGTGGAGGTTTGTAGATTCGATTCCCATGAGGGCAGGATGGATTTTTTAATATCCATTTTCTTCGCTCTGGCAACTAGGCAAAGCGCGGCGTTGAGTTCCGCCACTCATTACGCAATGCCTTGAAAGGCAAGAGCGAAGAACGGAGTGTCTTAACACTACGTTCCCACAATACCTGCAGTTCCCTCTGCCCTACCCTACTATAAGCGGGATAAAGCGTGAAATTAAAAATAAATAACTTATTGGAATCTTCAGATTCTCACTTGTTTTTCCCTTAAATTAACTTATATGATTTTAAGTGCCTTAAAAAATTTCGGCCTGTCTAGAAGTATTTATATAATTAATATCTAGAATGTACTTCCTAAACAAAAGTAGACTCGTTTCACAATTCGATAGTGGGATGATCTCGGACAGTGGAGTGTTAATGCATTTTAAAGGGCCCCTTTTACGTTAAACTTGGGTCGCAAGTCCCAAAGTCCCATTGCTCAGAGCTTCCCTTCTTCAAACTCCATGGATCTAGTGCTAATATAATCAATCCATGGGATGCTAAGGAGTTCCTTATCTTCTTTCCAGGGTACCATATCGCCTAGTACGGAGATATCTCGATGTACGCTGGAAGTGCGTGGAATGACGTGCGCGTCGTGTGTTGCCGCCATTGAAAAACATTGTGCTAAGTTAAATGGTATGACGTTTTTTTTGTAATTTTCTTGGTACAGTAAAAAGATTAAGCGGCCTTAAGATGTGTTTTGTTACGTAAAATGTATGAAAAAATAGGTCAGCGTGGAGTAGGTAGGTGAGATAGAGATAGAATGAGAGAGAGAGAGGTAGATTTTTCAAAATGATCGTATTTTTTAATGTTTGGAGGGTATTCGAATAGAGATTCTACGTAATTTCATTAAATCCCTTAATAACAATATGTCACAGTTCCCTTTCAATACGGACCGTTGTCTGGATGCAACTGACACGATTGACATGATTCTATCGCTCTTATAGTCTTTACAATCTAAGAATACCCTCTTTTTACATGAGGCTTCTAAATAAATTCAGAGTGTATTTCACGACGCGGCCATTGCCAAAGCTATAGGGTAAAATAATTCAAGGCTATATGCAAAAAACTAGTCAAGAGTTATCAATAGGCTCAGTATATTTTTTCCCATTTCGCAATATTTATACGCTCTGTGCAACGCGTGAGATAGTCATCATTAAATACAAATGACGTAAACATCTCGTACTACAACAATACTATTGAACGTTGTCAATCTGTCACCTAACATTCAATAAAATAAATTGAATGAGACAGAGACATATCTCCGTCCCGCTCTGACAGTACAGTGTACGCTCGCGTCATACTTTACAAATAGTGTTTTATTTTGGAACAATAATTTAATAATTTATATTGTTTAATTTTTTTTTATTTTTGAAAATTTTACTTGTTTTATAATTTTACCAAGTCTATAAAGGCTAGTTAATACTATGCTTTAAATTAAGGTCGCGGTAACACCCTGTATATATACATATATATGTATATATGGATAATTTCCAGGTGTCCATTCAATAGTAATAGCCCTGTTAGCCGCCAAAGCGGAAGTCAGATATGAACCAGCTAAGATATCGGCGTCGACGGTCGCGGAGTCCATCACGGAGCTGGGATTTCCCGCGGAGCTTTTAAGCGATAGTGGCGCACCGAAAGATTTGACCATATTGGTAAGCTTTTGTTTTATATACATGGAGTGTCTTAACACTAGGTTCCTACGGTTCCTGCAGTTCTTTCTAGTTATCCTGTTATGTGTGGGTTAAAGCGTGAAGACACAAAAACATATATAATAAGTACATATTGGTTTATTTATTTATTTATTTATTTATCCTTTATTGCACACTATACAAAGAGTAAGCATGTACAAAAGGCGGGCTTAACGCTACAAAGCATTCTCTACCAGCCAACCTGTCATGTGGGAAATAAAAGTTGAGGTGTGCCAAACTGTAATTTCTTAGAAATTATATTAATGATTTATATACACAATACATAAATACGAACATACATATTTATAGACATGCAGATACATATACATATACACACATACATATATACACATACATACATAAACAAAAATATGTAATAATATCTAAAACAAGATAAATGAACATAATAATACACATAAAAAAATATATATATAAGCTACAAATAATAGATATATAAAATAAATATAAGCTACATAATCATAATTAAAGTTATTAAATACTTAATTAAACTAAAAATACTTAATTAATAACAATAAATAACACAATACAGTATGTACAACTGTTATGAAACAGAAAGAAACAAATGTTTTACTTGACGTTTGAAAGACTCCCTGGAGGGAGCTTTCCTGATAGACTCGGGTAAATCATTCCATAGCCTGACGCCAGCAACCGCGAATGAATTAGACATAAAGCCAGAATTGTGAACTGGAATGGAAAGTAAAAGATTTGCTTGGGATCGTAGAGGTTTATCATGTAAGGAAGAAAGAAATGAGAAGTCGGAAGAAAGATATGAGGGAGAATAGCGGTTAAACAAAATGGAATAAAGTAAGCTGAGCAATCTGGCTTTTCTACGATCAGTCACAGTGAGCCAACCGAGCTGCCTCCTACTGGATGAAATAAAATAAAAATGAAACGTATGCAGGTGTTATGCAGGCGTTCAAGCTTGTTTAAAAGGTCGCTACTTAAATCCAAGCAACAAGCATCACCATAATCAATAATAGGCAGCAGCAACGTGTTGTGTGTTGTTCAGTGGTATTAGGGTTCCGTGCCGCAGATAAAAACAATGGAAGCTATATATAGGTGACGGAGAAAACAGGGACTAAGTGACTGAGTGTCTCAACACTAGTTTCCTATGGTTCCTGCAGTTCCCTTTTCCTATCCTACCATGTGTAGGATAAAGCGTGAAGTCATATTTATTTATAGGCACGGAACCCATTGTTTGCGCAGAACGGAGTGTGTAGACACTAGATTCATAATAAAATAATAAATACGACTAATAATAAAAATATGTCTTATGTACATTACTGTGGATGTTCTATCTCTTTCATTCCACATATCTCTATCTCTTTCGTTCTCTATATATTTGTATGTTTTTTTATCCTTTTCCAGATAAAAGGCATGACGTGTGCATCCTGCGTGAACAAAATAGAAAAATCAGTACTTAAACTGAGCGGGGTTGTGTCTTGCTCCGTAGCGCTGACTACCTCCAAGTAAGTATTATATATGTATATTATATATATATATATATATATATATATATATATATATATATATATATATATATATATATATATATATATATATATATATATATATATATATATATATATATATATATATATATATATATATATATATATATATATATATATATATATATATATTTGTGACCTATATTTTAGTATCAGTGGACTTTTGGTTGGGAACCACTGGCCTAGATATACATAGATCGTATATATACGTATTATAACATATTATAGATTATAATATATATATTTTTTATACTTATATGTTTTGAACAAATTTCAGGGGTAAAGTAAAATATGATCCGGAAATAATAGGCGTTAGGAAGATATGTGACACTATCAACGATTTGGGTTTCGAGGCGACGGTCGTCAGTTCGAATACCAGAGGGACGAATAATTATTTAGAACATAAGTAAGTGTGTCATATATAGAAAATATATATATTGAATATAGCATATATTAGTCTTGCACATACATATATATATTAGGGGAGACTAAGTCAAATAGTCTACGTAAGTGAAGCTGTAGGCTATAGCCTGTTTTTGATTTTTTATATTGAAAATAAAAAAATGAAATAGAAATATAATAGAGGCGAAATCATCATTGTTCCGCATCCATTATATCTCAATATTTGTCCTTTTTTTTATAGAAAACGTTCTTAAATGAACGCATGACTCAGTGGTCAGGGCACTTGCACAGTACAATGGGTGCGGGTTTAAAGGTAGAGGTAGGTAGGTAGAGGGTGCGGTGCGGGTAAATCCCAATGCGTTCAAATGAGTCTCTGCATATTTAAATATGTTTTCTTTAAGTCGAGATGTATTAATGGATTTAAAAAGATGATGAAATGAAATGTGGGAGAGAAAGAGAGTTTTTTGATATTGAAAATAAAAAAAGAGATCCCCTATTATATCTATTTGTCTGTCTCTTAATTATATCTCTCCGTCTCTTTTGCTTTCAACTATATCTCAACCCCTTTTCTCCGTTTCCCCCAAAAAGAGAGGAGATAAAGAAGTGGCGAGGCGCGTTCCTCATCTCGCTGATCTTCGGCGCGCCGTGCATGGCCGCCATGGCGTACTTCATGGCGGCCATGGCGCGCGGGCACTCGCACCGCGACATGTGCTGTGTGCTGCCCGGGCTCAGCCTGGAGAACCTGCTACTGTGGGCGCTGGCCACGCCTGTGCAGGTGGGTGTATGTGCACATATGTATATGTGTGTGTATGTATATGTATATGTATATGTATATGTATATGTATATGTATATGTATATGTATATGTATATGTATATGTATATGTATATGTATATGTATATGTATATGTATATGTATATGTATATGTATATGTATATGTATATGTACAGTAGAAACTCGATTAACCGGACTAATTGTTGTTGTAAGGCATTCGGATAATTGAAAATCCGAATAATTGAAACTACATAAATATGAATAAAATCGTAACATAAAATATTATATGATTATTAAAAACAAGTAGTACATATTAACGAAATTCATTGTTTATTTAGAAATTTGGTTGAAAATGGCGATAACACACAAGTTCCGACACGTCCATGCTTGCACAGATACGACTTGTAGGTACATTTAATTCAATTCGCCTGTAGTCCGGATAATCGCGAATCCGTATAACCGAGGGCCGGATAATCGAGTTTCCACTGTATATGTATATGTATATGTATATTTATATATGTGTGTGATAACATAATGTTAGTCGAAGCGCTGCAAGTCTTAAAGTCCATTTTGCAATTCGATTGGTTCAAAAAATAACTTTATTTATTGAATGTTTAGAACCAATTTTCTTTACAACTAAAAATATATTTTAAGAATTAATGTCAACCTGTTTATATCGATTCAAAATCCGTGTACTGACCGTC
This sequence comes from Dione vanillae, assembly GCA_037178615.1. Lineage (NCBI taxonomy): Eukaryota > Metazoa > Arthropoda > Insecta > Lepidoptera > Nymphalidae > Dione > Dione vanillae. The sequence continues at coordinate 468,188 of JAZFAU010000329.1, read as the reverse complement.
GTGGTACAGAGTGGCAGCATTTGCCTCTAAACGCGACGGTTTGTGGGTTCGATTTCCATGAGGAGACGAATTTTTGAATTAATACGTAATACCTCGAAAACGGGGAAAACGGGAAATGGAGTGTCTTAACACTAGGTTTCTACGGTTCCTGCGGTTCCCTCTGCCTACCCTGCCATGTGCGGGATAAAGCGTGAAGTTTAAAAAATCCATCTTAAGTTGAAAATTATATAAGTTCTATATTTTGGCGTCTTTCTTTATGTTCAACGTATGGACTCTGCAAGTCTTTCATGGGGCAGTGTGTACTCTTTTACAATAGGATCCCAGAAAACGTCCAACAATGCTCTATATCACAATTTAAAAGAATTGTGAAAAGACGTTTGTGTGTTAAAGGTTATTACCTGATTAATGATTTTTTAGCTTCACGCTTTATCCCGCACATGGCAGGGCAGGCAGAAGGAACTGCAGGAACTATATGAACCTAGTGCTAAGACACTCCATTGCTTAGTCCCTGCTTTCTCCGTCCCCGCTTTCTGCCGTGTTTGAGGCATTGCGTGTTGAGTGGCGGAACTCAACGTCCGTCCCGTCCCGCTTTGCCTAGTTTCCAGAGCGAAGAAAAATTCAACTTCTCCGAGTGGAAATCGAACCCACAAACCGTCGCTTTTACAGGCAGACGCTATACCTCTGCGCCACGATGGTCCTCAACCTGATTAATGATTTTTTAAATGACAACACAGCTTGTGAATAAAATGCTCGCTCCAGTCTGTTTGAAATCAATTATTGTAAAATTCTAATATTTATATATACATATACACCTACATACATAGAGGACCGTCGTAGCGCAGCTGCGTAAACTACTCTATCTATTTTACCCACTCGGGTAAAATAGATTTTTTTATTTCCATTTTTTTTCGCTTTGGAAACTAAGCACGACGTTAAGTTCCGCCACTCAACACGCAATGCCTCGAAAAAGGCGAAAAGCGGGGACGGAGAAAGCAGAGACTAAGCAATGGAGTGTCTTAACACTAGGTTCCTACGGTTCCTGCAGTTCCCTCTGCCTACTCTGCTATGTGCGGGATAAAGCGTGAAGCTAAAAAAAAAATATACATACATAGTATACAGCTTCAAATCCGGTTTCAAGCCTCTTTGTAAGTGTTGTTTTTCATTATAATTCCAGTTTATAGGCGGTTGGCATTTCTACAAGCAAGCTTACAAAGCTCTCAAGCATGGCACTTCCAATATGGATGTGTTGATATCTATGACTACGACTATCAGGTAAGATATGTATATCCACTATATCTCGGAAACGGAGTGTCTTAACACTAGGTTCCAATGGTTCCTGCAGTTCCTTCTGTCTATTCTGTAAATGTGCGGAAGAAAGCGTGAAGATAAAAAAATTAACCTCTTATATACGGGAAAAAGCGTGAAGCCGCAGTTAAATGACCCCTGCCTGACTGAGCCTTCGCTTATTACGGGATAAAGCGTAAAGATAAAGAAACAGTCTAAACCAAATGATTCCCTCTGCCGTTGTTCTTTAGAAAAAAAAGTTGAACCAAACGATTCCCCCTGCCTAGTTGTTGCGTGCGTAAAAAGCGTATATTTAAAAGCAAGATTTAGACGGAGAAAGCAGGGGCTAAGCAACGGAGTGTCTTAACACTAGGTTCCTACGGTCCCTGCAGTTCCCTCTGCCTACCCTGCCTTGTGCGGGATAAAGCGTGAAGCTGAAAAAAAAAAAGATTTGAACCCCGTCCCCGTCTCCGTCCGCAGCTACGCGTACTCGCTGGCGGCGGTGGTGGCAGCCATGGCGCTGCAGCGCGACACCAGCCCGCTCACGTTCTTCGACACGCCGCCCATGCTGCTCGTGTTCGTGTCGCTGGGCCGCTGGCTGGAGCACATCGCTAAGGTCACTGTATATAGTAAAATAAAATACAAAATACAAATTGATATTGGAAGAAGGTCACGTGAAAACCATGAGGTTTCTCCGGAAAGTGTGTTAACGTTCTCTCTGTGCGTGCGTATGTGTGTGTGTGTGTCCGCGTTCGTGCGTGCATGTGTGCATGCGTGTATGCGTGTATGCGTGTGCGCGCGTACATGCGTGTGTGAGTGTGTGTATGTGTGTGTATGTGCGTGTGTGTGTGTATGTGTGTGTGTGTGTGTGTGTGTGTGTGTGTGTGTGTGTGTGTGTGTGTTTGTGTTTGTGTTTGTGTGTGTGTGTGCGTGCACGCGTCCGTGCGTACGTGCGTGTGTGTGTGTGCGTGTGACCCGAATAAAGATACATTTGTTTATTTTTAATGTAATATACTTAAATGTTCTTTATTGTATACAAAACAAAACAAAAAACCAAAACAAAACAGATGAACATTGTTTTATTTTATATTATTTTTTAATTTGAAACCAAACGTTAAAGAAATATATATTTTCTTTACCCCCTCTATCTCTCTCTCTCTCTCTCAATCTCTCTCTCTGCCTTTCGTTTATTTCTGAAATACTATATACTAGTAGGTTAGTTTATATACTATTGAATTTTAATAGCTTAATACTTTTTAGAAATGGTAAAGTTAGAATTAAAAAAAAGACAGAAATTTTGGCTAATATGTAAAATTTGTTTAATCAATTACCAATTGTACTGTTCAAGTTCGAACTTCAGCTATATTTACAAGATCTTTAAAACCGTGCCAAAAGTAAAATTCTACATCTAAAACTCACTTTTCTAAGTGTCCGCAATTAAAACGGTTTCACAAAAAATATATAATATAATTATTAACTGTTGTGTGATCTTTAAAACGTTATCAAAAGTAAAATTTTACATCTAAAATTCACTTTTCTAAGTGTACGCAATAATATATAACAATAATTTTTTCAAGCTTTTTCCTTTAAAATTCTCATTTCTTTCCAACAGGGTAAAACTTCAGAAGCTCTCTCCAAACTTTTATCATTGAAGCCCACTGAAGCTGTTCTGGTGACCCTGGACCCTGAGGGTCGGGAGGTCAGCGAGAAGAGCATACCAGTGGATATGGTGGAACGAGGGGATGTTCTGAAGGTGAGATTTGATTTTTTTTATAATAATTTATATGAAAAATTGAATTGGGGAGTTATTCAAAGATTTTTGTCATATTTTTTGCTTCACATTGTTTATTTATTTACTAATATCTCTTTATTTGTATATATTGTGTATTTATGCATATATGTGTATGTATGTGTATATATGTATATATATACAGGTTGTGGATGTAATAACGATTTTAATTTCATGCATAATATTAACTGGCCTTTATAAAGTTGGTAAAATTATAAAAGTAGTAAAATTAATAGAGTTTAATGATGTCTACATCACGCGTTACACAGCTTGTATAAATATCGTGAAATGGAAAAAATGATGCTGTACCCAAACTATTAATAATTATTAAATAGTTTTTTGTATATGGCCTCGAAATATTTTCCTCTATAAGTAGTTTTGATAATGGCCGTGGTGTCAGATACACTCTGTATATATGTATGTATATGTGAAAAGATTATATTTAAATTATATATATTTGTATTATATTTGTATATTCTTGGTACAATGACGGGTAGGGATCCGTTTTTATTTTTACTTTTTATTTTTTGTCTCCTCTACCCAAAGGTTGCTTGGAAGAGATCGCTCTCTAAGTGACAAGGCCGCCATTTTTCTATTTTCACGCTTTATCCCGCACATGGCAGGGTAGGCAGAGGAAACTGCAGGAACCATAGGAACCTAGTGTTGAGACACTCCCTTGCTTAATCCCTACTTATTTGCCGTCTTTTTGTGCTTCATATAATTATATGATAAACTAGTAACATATACTTGGTGTAAGATAAAGGATATTGATTGACTAGTCAAATCTTACATATGGATTAGCAGAATGAACCTAGGACCAAGACGCTCTGTTCCATACTTTCTATCTTTTGGAACATTGTGCGTTGAGTGACGGAACTCTACGCCGCGTTTAGTCTAGTCACTAGAAAAATAATAAAAAAAAATATTTTTTTCCTCTGGTAACTAGTATAAGCACTTTTACCAAGCGGGAATCGAACCTACAACGTGTCCCTTTTCCACCCAAACTTTATAATTGTAATGTACTGTAATAGTTAAAATTAAATTATTCTTTTATTATGTAATCCTCGTATCCAGGTGGTCCCAGGAGCTAAGATCCCAGTGGACGGGAAAGTGATATCTGGCCAGAGTACGTGCGACGAGTCCCTCATCACGGGCGAGTCCATGCCGGTTACTAAAAGCAAAGGTAAAACATATATATAGACACACTCAGTATATCTACATCTACATACCTCTCCATATTCCACTATCTCTCCCTCTCCACTCTCCGGGAGTCCTCATGCTTTTCACGTGACCTTCCTCCAGTAGCTTCGATACTGTGTTTTTGAAAGTCAACCGAGATTTCCCCTTACCACTCTTACCATTCACTCAGAAATAAATAAAGCTATTCTGAACTCAGCCGTATCGTTATTTTTCTCTAGTTTCCATATATATTGAAGATTTTCGCTTTTGAGGGGTCATTTTGTAAAGCCACTATGCTGATAACTCACTATATTTAACTTGTACACGTGTATTTTACCTTCTTTACTTAATTAATTATGAAACCTATTTAATTGAACTCATAAACCATTATGTATATATAAATTAATGTAAGAACTCTGATATTAAATGATAGTAATAATAATAGCTTCACGCTTTATCCCGTACATAGCAGGGTAGGCAGAGGGAACTGCAGGAACCATACGAACTTAGTGTTAAGACACTTCATTCCATAAAATATAAACTCAAGCTCGAAAACATGCTAACTTAAAAAGTTGGTACATAACTTACCAGTGAACCTACTGTGTACTGTGTGTGCAGAGTCGCTGGTGATCGGCGGCAGCATCAACCAGCACGGCGCGCTGCTGGTGCGCGCCACGCACACGGGCGAGGCCAGCACGCTGGCGCAGATAGTGCGGCTGGTGGAGGACGCGCAGGGCAGCAAGGCGCCCGTGCAGCGCCTGGCCGACACCGTGGCGGGGTGAGTGCGGCCAGGAGTTCAGGGGGCCAGGAGTTGCGAGTGGGGTCCTGGAGTTGGGATGGAGTCTTGGAGTTAGGAATGGACTAGGAGTTGAGAATAGACTAGGAGTCGGGAATGGACTAGGAATTGGGAATGGACTAGGAATTGGGAATGGACTAGGAGTTGGAAATGAACTTTAGAATTCCAGGGGTCCCGAAGTTGGGAGTGGACTTCAAGAGTTCAGGAGTCCAGAAGTTGAGAGTGGATGCCTTTAGTCAAGTGGTGTAAGAGTTGGGACTGGACTCCGGGAGTTTACGGATCTAAGAGTTGGAACTGAATTTCTCCAATGATTTTAATAATGGTTTTTTCTTGTTTGAAGTGTTTATCCACACTGAAACTGAAAAATCGTTTGATTTAATTTTATATGATTTTTTTAGGTGCTTTTTTTGTTTCATATAAGAATTCGTTGTATAATTCAAAGATTAAAAATAGTGTAGGACGATTTTTTTTTTTTTATATATAGAGACGTTAGTAAATGATTAAAAATTTACATTTAGGGTATTCAAAGTTGCTTTTTCTGATTATATTATAAATTATTATAGAGCATAATGTATCCGCATAAATATCCGTATTGAGGATACGGATGCGGATGGATATCCGTAATTCTTGTAAAGATGTAGAGAAAAGAGGACGAAAAAGGCGGAAAACGAACGGAGAAAGCAGGGACTAAGCAACGGAGTGTCTTAACACTAGCTTCCTATAGTTCCTGCAGTTCCCTCTGCCTACCCTGCCATGTGCGGGATAAAGCGTGAAGATATAAAAAACACCGAGTAAAACATGATTTTTTACCTTTTATAAGTGAATATAGATAACTATTACCCTGCCACGTTAGTTTAGAGAAAAATATCTAGAATTTTCCATAATAAATTAAATTTTAACTTACAGCTACTTCGTCCCTATAGTCGTTTTCCTGTCATTCCTGACCCTCGTCTGCTGGATCATCAGTGGAGCGCTGAAGATTAAGAGAATCCAAGATATTACACCGGTGAGTTGTTGAACTTATCGTAGTGACCCATTTCTCTGTTTTATTTTTGTGCTTTTTCTTTTCTAAAACATTATGGTTAGTTTTATCCCAATATATCCAAGGGTTTTTAAGCAATTGGGAATTATCTTTTATAAAATAAAGGTAGGTAAGGAACAGAGTGTTTTAACACTAGATTACTATGGTTCCTGCATTTCCATCTGTCTACCCTGCCATGTGCGGGATAAAGCGTGAAGACATAAAAGAACAATTCTAATATTATAAATTTATTTTAATTATCTCGAATTACATTCGCCTCATTGATATTTGTTTTTCTCTGAAACTAAACTAATAGTTTTATTAGTACCATACATGATATCCAAATGTCAACTCAAAAAAATATATACACTTAAACACTATTTAGAGGACCGTAGTGGCGCAAAGGCGCAACTTCTGCCTGTAAACACGACGGTTTGTGGGTTCGATTCCCATGAGGGGACGATGGATTTTTCTATTTCCATTTTATTCGCTTTGGCAACTAGGCAAAAAAGTGATTCCGCCACTCAACATGCATTGCCTCAAAAAAGTGAAAAGCAGTGAACAATGCGTCTTAACACTAGGTTCCAACGGTTCCCGCAATTCCCTCAGCCTACCCTGCTATATGCGGGATAGAGCGTGAACCCATAAAAAAAAACCACAATTCTAACTCATCATATCTAATCCAGGCAATGTACAGAGAGGCTGGCTTCTCAGACTGGGAGCTGATCTTCCAAACAGCGTTTCATTTCGCCTTATCAGTATTAGCCATAGCCTGCCCCTGTGCCCTGGGGCTGGCCACGCCTACCGCGGTGATGGTGGCCACGGGCGTTGGGGCTAAACTTGGCCTGCTTATCAAGGGGGCTGAGCCTCTGGAAAATGCTCATAAGGTAGACCAGGTTTATATATATACGTAACCAGACCGTTCTTCTTCAAAAGATTTTTTGTTAATGATTTGGTTGTGTTAATGTGTTAAGAATATTTGAGATGTTTTTGGTTTTGTCACCTTTTTTTTTGAAGGGAAATGAATATATAAGTGTACAGTTAACATTTTCATGTAGTTAGGAGAATTTTCAAGGATATGTTCATATATACATATATATGTATTTACATATAGTATAAACACGTCCTTCGAAAATAGTCTCAGTTCCAAAACCCCATAAAAAGATCTTCCGAAACCTCAAGGTTGACCTCTAAAAGGAAAAAATATAAACCAGATCCAGCCAGGACCATCGTGGCGCAGAGGAGTAGCGTCTACCTGCAAACGCGACAATTTGGGGGTTCGATTCCCACTCGGGGAAGATGGATTTTTCTATTTCTATTTTCTTCGCTCTGGCAACCAGGTGAAACGCGGCGTTGAGTTCAACCACTCAACACGCAATGCCTCGAAAACGACGGAAAGCAAGGACTAAGCAACAGAGTGTCTTAACACTAGGTTTCTATAGTTCCTGCAGTTCCCTCTGCCATGGGCGGGATAAAGCGTGAAGCTATAAAATATATAATAATAATAATAATAATAGTTTAGTTGCTCGAATATGGGTTAACAAAGGTATTTCAAAGATTTTCACTGGTCCAACATATTCTGCCGATTTGGCGTGCAAATATTTTTAATGAACTAAAAATACTATTAATGAATTTACTTCAATTACAAATATAAAGTTTATAGTTTTACAATTTAAATAAATAATTATCAATATCATCATTATAAATTAATAGTTATTTGTCAATTAATTCAAATAAAATTACAATATTATTTATAATTTAAAATTTGTCGTTAAAAAATTCATTTATACTATAATACAGTTTATATATCAGTAATTTAAAACAAAAATTCTTAAATAAATTTAGAGACAATTCTTTACAATTTCTGGGTAGGTGGTTGTAAATGCGTATGGCGATGCAATATACATTGTTGTGATACAAGGCTAATCGTTGAGCTGGAACATACAGTTTGTCCTTAAATCTGCTACACGTATTCATTACATCACAATTTCGTTTAAACAAATAAATATTTTTATGAACAAATATACTAATTTCATATATGTATAGGCAAGGAACGGGTTTACAGCTCTCAGTGAAATGAATATTATAAATAGTTCTTATACATTTTTTTGTGTGTCCTAAATGCAACATGCAAGTCCACAGAATTACCCCATATTACAATACCATATCTTAGCAAAGATTCAACATATCCATGGTAAGCTGTAATTGCTGCTGTAACAGAGACTATTTGGCTTATACGCCTCAATGCATATATAAATTTATCAATCTTGGTACATAAATTTTCAATATGATTCTTCCAGTTACAATATTTATCTATTATTATGCCCAAAAACTTTGTATTATTAGCTTCTAATATATCAGTGTTATCAAAATTAATTTTAATGGCCTGTAATTTACTTTTATAAGTTTGAAATGTTATAAAATTTGTTTTGTTTAAGTTGATTTTTAAATTATTTGCTTTAAGCCAATGAATTACTTTTACTAGAGCTAATTTTAGTTTTTCTTTTAAATTCGTATGATTTTGACATTTAATTAGAATAGTCGTGTCATCAGCAAAGAGAATACATTCATGCTTTATGTGATCAGGAAGATCATTTATATACAAAATAAATAGTAAGGGTCCCAATATACTACCTTGAGGCACTCCAATATTCTTATTAGTGTAATCAGATCTATGAGTTATTTTATATTTATTAACTATACTATCTAGTACAACACACTGTTTCCTATCTTTTAAATAAGATTCCAACCATTTATTTGCATTTCCTCTATATATATATATATATATATATATATATATATATATATATATATATATATATATATATATATATATATATATATATATATATATATATATATATATATATATATATATATATATATATATATATATATATATATATATATATATATATATATATATATATATATATATATATATATATATATATATATATATATATTTAAATCTAAACCTCCTTCCTCCCAAATATAGGTAAAGACAGTAGTGTTCGACAAAACTGGAACAATCACACAAGGCAGTGCCTCAGTGGCTCGAGTGTCTCTCCTCACCGGCGAGGCGTCCACGCTTCCTGACGTCTTAGCTTGTATCCTGGCTGCGGAACTGAACTCTGAACACCCTGTAGCTTCCGGTAAGTTCATCTTCACGACAATGGAGAAGAGAATACTGGCAAATTTGGATGGAAAAGGGTTGTGGGGAAGAATGACTTGGTAAAGAAAAGTGAGAAAGGTGTAGGAATTTCATAGGTATGACAATGGCCGAAGAAGGGGTATGGAAATGACTCGAGGATCTAGGGTAGCGTATTAATGCTTTGATTTATTAAAATTTAACGTGCTATGTTTCAAGTAAAAAAAATTGTTAGTAGACTAATTATTAAAACTACTTTCTTAACGCCTAAAAAATTGGTTGAGGACCATCGTGACGCAGTGTAGCGTCTGCCTGTAACCGTGACGATTTGTGGGTTCGACTCCCACTCGGAGATGATGAACTTTTCCATTTCCATTTCACTCTGGCAATTAGGCAAAGCTCAGCATTGAGTTCCGCCACTCAACACGCAATGCCTCGAAAAAAGCAGAAATCAGCGAATGGAGAGTCTTAACACTACCCTGCCCTCTACCTACCCTGCCATGTGCGGGATAAAGCGTGAAACTACGAAAAAAAAATAATTGGTCCTTCGAGCCGAACTACTGCCACTCTAAAGTCGGTTCTTCTCCATCAGCAATAGTCCGCTGGTGTCAAAGTGTGGTGGGAGAGACGCGAGGATCCTGCAGTGGGTTCGCTGCGGCTCCGGGCTGCGGCCTGCGCGCTAAGATAACTCTCCGCAACGGGGTCACTTACTCTCCGCAATTGAAGGCTATGCTGGGGAGCGCCAAGTGAGTGATTTTACTCTCTGTGTTGTTCTTCTTTTTTTTCTTTTTTTAAAGAAATATAAAAATAAATTTTGGTTTACAAAGGTGGGGTTATTTTTAATAGAAATCTCTTCCAGCTAACTAGTGGAAGTGGATAAAAAAATATATATATAAGATTAAAGCATTATAAATATTGATATGAATTTAAATAAGAAAAAAAATTAAATATATTTTGAAGTATACACATATACATACATATTTATATACATATATATTATGCTACATAAAACAATATAATGCGATAGGTTAGAAACTGTCTGTGTGTTTATAACATTTTATGAAAAGATTACGAGAACCGTCGTGGCGCAGAGGCACAGCGTCTACCTGTAAACGCGACGGCTTGTGGGTTCGATTCCCATTAGGGGAAGTGGGATTTTTCTACTTCCATTTTCTTCACTCTGGAAAACAGGCAAAGCGCGGCTTTGACTTACGTTGAAATCGGTGACAGAGAAAGCAGGTACATAGCAACGGAGAGTCTTAACACTAAGTTCCTACAGTTGTCTCTGCCTACCATGTGCGGGATAACGCGTGGAGACATAAAAAAAATAAAATTATACGGAGAGTTTCATCACTTAGACTTTAAATAAAGCTCCAACTCTCGTAATTTGTGTAGGGAAGGGGCGACAATACAGCTACAGGGTGTTCCAGTGGAGATAGTGGGGGGGGAGGGGGACGCGGCCCTGTCCTCTGCGCAGGCGGCGGCGAGGTTACACGCCATTATACGGTTACATGCACAGGATGAGGTGAGTTTGAGGGTCCTACTGTTTTCAGAATTTTTGTGTCATTTTAGATGTTTTTCATATTGGATTTTGTTAATTTTTTTTTTAGCTTCACGCTTTATCCCGCACATGGCAGGGTAGGCAGAGGGAACTGCAGGGACTATACGAACCTAGTGTTAAGACACTCCGTTACTTAGTACCTGCTTAAATATTTTTAGTTGAAGGAATTGACTTTGGATGTTTATGATTATTAGATGTTTGTAACGGATTTTAACTGAAAGCATTTAAAAATATACATTAAACAATTGGCCTTGCGATGGCTTCAAAAAAAACCTGATACGTTTTAAATTTATATATGTATGTTTTTTTTTTTAATAAAACTCGAGTATAGTATTAAGCTCACAGATGGCGCTAGTTGTACATAGACAATATTTTGGTACCATAGATAAAATATACCATATTTTTTACATGTTTAACTTTAAAAAATGTTAAAAAAAAGTTTGAAGCCTATTTTAATGATTGATAACTGTTGAATTTTTTTTAATTGCAAATGTAATCGAAATTTTTGGTGATAATATTTAAAATATCGACATTCACTATCATCCGTAAGGACCGCCTAAAAAAAAATTATTTTCTTTTCACAGGAAGTGGAACAGCTAGTGTTAATAGGTAACAGAGAATGGATGGCCAGAAACGGAGTGTCAGTTCCGAGGAGAGTCCACGAGACGTTGCAGAGAGATGAGGAGTTGGGGAGAACAGCTATATTGGCGGCCATCAATGGTGATTATTTAAAGCATAGTATTAACTAGCCTTTATAAACTTGGTAAAATTATAAAACAAGTTATATTTTTTTTTCAATCAAAATAAATTATTAAATTATTGTTCCAAAATAAAACACCATATATAAAGTATGACGCGAGCGTACACTGTACTGTCAGAGCGGGACGGAGATATGTCTCTTTCTCTTTCGGTTATTTTTTTTAATATAAGGTGACAGATTGACAACGTTCAATAGTATTCTTGTAGTACGAGATGTTTACGTCATTCATATTTAATGATGTCTGCCTCTCACGTCACACAGCACGTGTAAATATCGTGAAATGGGAAAAACGATCCTGTGCTTAAACTATTGATAATTGTCAACTAGTTTTTTGTATATGACTAAATATTTAGAGAAAACTCAAGATAAAGTTAATATGTTGTGTTTAAAAAAATATTTTAAAATCAATAGTGTCAAGACACTACGCTTTTTCAGTTTAATTTTCAAAACATTAAGTACGTGTTGAATGACAAGTGCTTAGAAAATGAAAGCGATTTAAAAATAATAAATTCTCCTTATTAGAATTGAACCCTTGAAAACGGAGATTTATATTTACTATTTTCTCTTCTCTTTCCAGACCAACTGGTATGTACAATAGGTGTCGCAGACGAAGTTAAACCGGAAGCCCATCTAGCTGTGTACTGTCTGAAGAAGATGGGGCTGGAAGTGTGTCTTCTGACTGGAGATAACAGGAAAACAGCTGTTGCTATAGCGAGACAGGTGGGGGTTCTAATGTTTTAGTATTTTTTTTCATACTTTCACGCTTTATCCCGCTTATGGGATGGCTGAGGGAACCGTAGCATAGGAACCTAAAATTGAGACTTTTTAAGGTATTGCGAATTAAGTGGCGTAACTCAACGCCGCGATTAGCCTAGTTGCTAGTGCTAGTTGCTAGTGGTGAAATCCATCTTCCCCCTAATGGGAATCGAACTCACAAACCGTCACGTTAACGGGCAGACAGGCCGTGTTTTATTTCATTTTATTAGGATAAAACATATAGAGATGAGAACGTATAGCTTAGTGGTTATGATAGTGTTGTGGTGATAGTTATGACAATAGACACAGGTTCAAATTTACGTATTTTTAAATATTTACTTATTATTTCACGAAGTGATGTAACACTATGTTCTCTTTGTATATTGAAATCAGTGGTAAAATATATCGTTTCGGAACAAAATATTTGCTGTAATTATTTTTTAGTAACTTTAAGTTAAAGAAGTAAGACTTTTCAATTTTATTGTTCTATTTTTTAAATAGAACTAAAATTATGATTTATAAATTCGATACTAAAATCAAAAGCATATATTCACGCTTTATCCCTAGCGGGGTAGTCAGAGTGTCCCTACACACTTCTCCCTCCTCGTCCACTGTCATCATCCTCTCCACACACTCTCCGCTCTCCTCATACTCTTCACGTGACCTTCCTCCAGTATCTTCTATACTGTCACTGTGTTTTCGAAAGTCAACCGAGGTCACCCCTTATCTCTCTTACCACTTACTCTTGCTTCATATATCTTCTTTACCATTCTTTCATAACTCATTCTCTCGATATTACCTAACCATCTGAGAAAGTTCTTCTATATAAAACTTTATTTATTATTATATTTGTATTTATTGTATATATTTTTTAAAATAATTATTTTTTTTCTAAGGTCGGCATCAACAAAGTGTACGCGGAAGTGCTGCCGTCGCACAAAGTGGCCAAAATACAGAAGTTGCAGGAGAAAGGACAGAAAGTTGCTATGGTAAGGTTTTTTAGTTAAATATATATGTTTATAATATTAATGTATTATGTTGATCGGTCGTAGGTTCAAAACCTAATGAAGGAATAATGGCGCGGAAGACATTTGCTGACTACAGTCATTGATATTTTTATTATTATTTAAAATGTCAATCTACACTGAGTATAGAAACATACTAAAAGAAAACACATAAAAAATTTGAACACAACATAATTCGAACCCGCACCCTCTCGCAAACCGCGCAAAAGGCACAAATGACAAAGAACGCATGGCTCAGTGGCACGTTTCGCAAAAAACGCGGGTTCGAATCCCGCTACGTTCAATTCACCATATATTTTCTCCAACTACCCTCAATTTAGTATTCTACTATATTATACTAAAACATATAAAAATTTGAACACAACAATATTCGAACCCCCACTCTCTCGCAAACTGTACAAGTCGCAGCACGACGAAGAACTCATGGGGCTCAGTGATAACGCTTACACGGTTCGTAAGAGGACGCGGGTTCAAATCCCACTGCGTTAAAATTTCCATACATTTTCTCCAACTACCCTCATTAAACCATTACCATTACCAATACTTACCACTTTACCATTACCTAACCACTTTACCACTTTACCGCTTCACCACCCCGCAGGTGGGCGACGGCGTGAACGACTCCCCCGCGCTGGCGCAGGCCGACGTCGGCATCGCCATCGCCAGCGGCACCGACGTGGCCGTGGAGGCCGCCGACCTCGTGCTCATGCGGGTGAGTGCGGGCACTTTACCATTATGAGTTTACCATGTTGGTAATTTACCATGTTGGTGATTTACTGTGTTGATAATTTGTTATGTTGAGAATGTGCCATGTTGACAATTTACTAAGTTGGTAATTTATTATGTTGGTAATTTACCATATTAGCAGTTTACCATGTTGGTAATTTACTATGTTGATAGATTACTGTTTCAAAACTATCAACACAGTAGACAAGGATAGTTTACTGTGTTGATAGTTTATTACGTTGACAATTTACCATGTTTATGTAATAAACAAATATATTTTTAAGTTAAAATTATTAGGTCAACAAACAAAATATACAACAATAACGTATGAATATAGACAAATAACGTACAAATAAATTAAATCGACACATTACAAGATATATTCCACTTACAGGTGCAATCAACATGCGCTGATGATATACTTTTTTTTTCGTACAATAATTTAAAAATTATACCAACAACTAAAAATATTGCTATTTTCCCTGCTTGTCATTTTACCGTATTGGTAATTTACCATACGGTTAATTTTCGATATAGTAAGGCACCTTATGTGAGAACTTTACTATATTAATTTTTTAATTTACATCGCCATATCAAAATATGTAGATTACATAATGTATAAAGATGAAATGGTAAAGAGAATGTTTTTACCATCTAATCTTTAAACAACTTATAGTTTACAATCTTATTACTTCATTAAATTACTTTTATACTATATTCTTACCATTTTCAACCACCCTATTTACCGTATATTACCATATTACCATTATTCAATTTATTTCCAGAACGATCTCCTGGACGTTGTGGCGTGTCTGGAACTTTCCAGAACTACAGTGAGAAGGATACGCCTCAATTTCATATTCGCATCGGTTTATAATTTACTGGGTATTCCCCTGGCCAGTGGCGCTTTTGCTATGTACGGGTTACAATTACAGGTGAGAGAGATTTTTTTTCTATGTCTTCACGCTTTATCCCGCACATGGCAGGATATGCAGAGGGAACTGCAGGGACCGTGGGAACCTAGTGTTAAGACACTCCATTGCTTCGTCCCTGCTTTCTTCGTCCCCGCTTTCCGCCTTTTTCGAGGCATATGATTCATCTTCTCATGGGAATCGAACCCAAAAACCGTCGCGTTTACAGGTTAACTTCGCCTTTGCGCCACGACAGTTCTTTTGTTCTTATATTCATTTTTTTAATTATATAAGATTATTAATTTATTTTATTATAAATTATAACCAATCAATTTTTTCGCCCTAGTTGACAAGCAAGCGCGGCATTGAGTTCTGCCACTATACACAAAATGCCTTGAAAGACGAAAAGCGGAGTGTCTAAACACTACGTTCTCTCCACCTACTCTGTTATATACTCAATATGAGTAATTTAATTAATTTTTCCTTTATATTTCCAGCCGTGGATGGCGTCAGCGGCGATGGCGATGAGCTCCGTATCGGTGGTGTGTTCCAGCTTGTTGCTCAAAACGTAGGTGTTTAGTTCACTTTCGTTCATTCGTTCGTTCCTTTTTATTATTTTTTTTGTGTCTACACGCTTTATCCCGCACATGGCAGGGTAGGCAGGGGGAACTGCAGGAACTGTAGGCACCTAGTGTTACCACACTCAGTTGCTAAGTCCCTGCTTTTTCGAGGCATTGCGTGTTGAGTGGCGGAACTTAACGCCGCGCTCTGCCTAGTTATCAGAGCGAAGATAATGGAAATTGAAAAATCCATTTTCCCCTCATGGGAATCGAACCCTCAAACCGTCGCGCTTACAGGCAGACGCTTACGCCTCCGCGCCACGACGGTTTTCATCATTCGTTCGTTCTTTCAGTCAATTCACAAAATATAGATAATAAATCATTAAAAAAATATTTTTTATGTAAAATTTTGTTATAGGTTTTATTTATTTATGTAATTAATTAAAAGTAATGAATGGATTTTAAGTACAAGGTTCATATCTGATAAAACTAAATGCATTTTAATTTTTTTAAAATTTTAAGCAATTTTAATTATTAAAAAAAAATAACCCATAGTAAGATTAGGCGAGAGGGCTATGACCGACATCATTCTGCCTAAACACAACTAACTGTTATTTGTGAACAGATTCAAAAAGAAATCCCCCGACCGTCTTCGAACCCCTGAATACCTGCAGTCCACGAGGATTGAGGAGCTGGACTCGGTCTCGGTACATCGAGGCCTGGATGAGAAGGTGGACTTCAGTGACAGATCGCCTTTGTCTAAGTATGTATAGAGTTTAGACACTATGAAACTTTTTTTTTAATTTTTTTTTAATTAATTGACATTTCAGACACTTGGTCCTTTTTTTCAACATATACTATATGTTCTTATCACAAATATTAATTATATTAATATATAATATATAGAATTAATATTTATCATAATGAACTCCTTTCCTTACATTTTTTTATATTTAATATTGAAATTTACTTGGAAATGCTATTTTTGTGATGAGACATACTGCGGCGTTGAGTTACGCCAACTGTTCAATGTCGCGTACTACAGTCTGTTTTAGCTTTAAATATTTTTATGATTTTTAAAGTGTTAATCCACACTGAGGATAGAGAAAATACTTAAAGAAAATATATTAAAATTTGAACGATTCGCAGGTTCGAATCCCGCTGCGTTCAAATTTTTATGCTACCTTTAAGTATGATTTTCTTTGAGATTGACGGCGTTGAGCTCCGCTACTTAAGCTAAAATTACTCGATGTAGTGTCGTCGATATAGTGTTATTTTTCTCGTGGAAAAGAGAAAGAAGACAGTATATTCTCTCTCTGTCTTTTCTGCTATGTACAGGATATAGCGTGAAGTTAAAAACAACCTTATTTTCTTTGTTATAAGAAGCTAATTAGTATAACACTAATGTCACACAATTGCACAATACACTGAATTAGATGCTAATATATTGCTATCTCACTCTAACACATTATGTATGTACATCTTTTGTCTCACTCTAGCACAGCTATATAGTTTAATTGTTTAAAATTAGTTTTATTTACGGGTTCAAATCCCGTTTTATATATAAATTCTAAAGGAATTTGTAAATATATATATAGTATTTTTTAATTTTTTTTCTTGCACTGTATAAAAGCATGCCGTCTCGCTCTCACAATGTATTTCTATCTCACTCTAGCAGAAAGAGGGACTCGCTCAAGTCGTCGTTATTAAAATTATGGTAATAGTTAAGATAATGTGATTTGTGTGTGTTTTTATCGTCTTTTGTTCGAAATACTAAGGGCCTGTTTCACTGGTTAACGTTATCCAGCAGATAAGTCTTATCTGGTAGATATTTCTTAACAGTTACGGATAAGGTTCCAGATAGTGAGCTAGTGGTAGTTAATACTATCTAACTGATAAGGGCTAATACATTTAACAGGTCGTTATTTGTTAGATAGTCTTATCAGAGACTTCTATCTGCCTAGCACATATAGTGGAAACTCGATTATCCGGCCCTCAGTTATACGGATTCGCGATTATCCGGAATACAGACCAATTGAATTAAATGTACCTACAAGTCGTATCTGTGCAAGCATGGACGTGTCGGACTTGTGTTATCGCCATTTTCAACCAAATTTCTAAATAACCAATGATTTTCATTAATATGTACTACTTGTTTTTAATAAACATATAATATTATGTTACGATTTTATTCATATTTATGTAGTTTCAATTATCCGAATTTTCAATTATCCGAATGCCTTACAACAACAATTAGTCCGGTCAATCGAGTTTCTACTGTATATCCTATCTGGGACTTTATCAGCAAGTGATGACACCGGCCCCGAAATTTTTGTTGGTTATCCCCTAGATAAGGGACATGTTCTCTATCTAGGACTTTATCAGCAAGTTCTGAAACCGGTCTTAATAGTACATTCGTTTATTTCGCGTGTGTATTTGTTTGAATCTATGTTTCTTTTTCTTGTTTTGCTTCTCTTGGTGGTGGTTGTGGTGGTATCCGACGGTTGTGGGTTTTGTAAGTTGTGGTTTTTTTCACATATATATTTTATATATGTATTATGTATATGTATATGTATATGTATATGTATATGTATATGTATATGTACATATACATATACATGTACATGTACATGTACATGTACATGTACATGTATATGTACATGTACATGTATATGTATATGTATATGTACATATACATGTACATGTACATGTACATGTACATGTATATGTATATGTACATGTACATGTACATGTACATGTACATGTACATGTATATGTATATGTATCAGATAATAAAAATGACAAAATCAAAGACAGAAAGCAGGCAACAGAGTGTCTTAACACTTTTATCCCGCGGTTCTTGCGGTTCCCTATGCCTATCCTACTATATGCGGGATAGAGCGTGAAGACATGAAAAATATGATATTACATTTATTGGTCTTTATATATTTTCCCAATATAGTTATATATGTACATATAGCATGACGTGTGTGTGTTTCGTGTGTTTTACATTGTGACGTCATAAGCCTGTCCTCTTTTCTAAATTAAAACACAATCTCTCCGCTCTCCAGATTATTCCACCGCAGCAAACCGACGAACGGTTGTCTTTTGCAAGACGAAGACGACATGATGACTGTCTCTTTCATACCAAAACGACCGACGAGAGAACAACCGAGCTTGAACGGCTGATACGTTATGTTGAATATAGTTATTTATATGCTGGGAGAGTTTTCTTGCAAGGGGACGGAGAATTTGGACACTACGTTCTCTCTCTCTGTCTCTCTACTCTGACATATGTGGATGGAAGTGGATTAATTTGGTGATTATGATTTTGGAAGTTTTTTTTAATATGTATATTTAATTATAGATAAAACACATTTTTTTTTAATTATTTTTTATATATATATTTATATATTTTTTTTATTTCTTAAAATGAGAACAATTTGTATATTAAGTTCTATTATTATCAAAATAAAGTTCAACTTAAAAAGAAAATTCTCTCAGTTTTCAAAGAATCATTGTAAAAAGTAATTTTAAATTTAAATATTAATATAAATCTACACGACGTGTAAATATTTAATGATAATTAGTGCACAAATTGTAACGATACAGATTAAACGTGTAAATTATGAATAGCTGTCACGATTGACAGGTGCGATTTGACAGCTGTCAAAGTGACGTAATGTGTCAATGATATCTGTCAAAAAGAGAGGAGTGTTGTATTTTAAATTAATTGTATTGGCTAACAACTATTCTAATAGATGAGATGAGATCTTGAGACGTGAGTTCAAATCCCGCTGTGGTAATTTTTTTTATTGGGTTTTTGAAAAATATTTCTTTCGTTAGTAGTCAAATCGAACCTGTCATACTGACAATTGAATGCCAAACGTCTCAAATGCTTAATCGATTTTTGTTTTGGGTGGACGCCATTTTTTTTTAATTTTACAGCCCGAAAAAACCCAGTCCTTAGTTTTTTTTTTAATCGAAAGTACCTCATTGTAATAAAACATACAGGTTTGTTATATTTCATATTTTAAAAAATATTATAACGAAAGAATTTTATTTATTGCATACTAGAGGGATATGGGTTCGATTCTCACTATATGGCAAGTACTGCCACTTAACACGCAATATGTAGTGATCGGAGTGTTTAATCACTTGCTTCTCTCCGTCTCTCCGCGGAATACAAAAAATAGAAAATGCTTTTTTGCCATTAAAATAGTAATTCTTTCGTTATTATAGTTTTTTTTTTATATAATATTTTTGATGTTATTTTTTGTCGCCATTGAAGTGCAGGTTCGTATCCTGTGCATTGGATTTTTTGAATACAATAATTTATTTTAGTCGTTTTTTTGGTACAAATAATACTTACCTGAGAATGTATGTAGATGTATATTTTTTATAACTTTAGCGTTTGATTTGCTAAGGAGTGTTTTTTTTAAAGCGAATAATTATTTATTTACGGTTTTAGTATTGAGGCTAAGTTACCAGTATTGTTAATTAAAAAAAAGATGAAACAACAATTATTATTTTTGTAATTTATTATCTATGTAAATTATAAAGCATTATATGTTAAGATCTTTGCCAAATTTTCGGAAATAAAACTTTTTTAGTATGATTTTTTTTTTTTATTTGATTGTATTTTCAAATAATTATTATGATTCAAGTCTGATCAATTTAACATATGATTCCTTATGATATTATAACATATTTTAACTACACTTACATATATATATATATATATATATATATATATATATATATATATATATATATATATATATATATATATATATATATATATATATATATATATATATATATATATATATATATATATATATATATATATATATATATATATATATATATATATATATATATATATATATATATATATATATATATATATATATATATTGGGGTTTTGTGACGTCATAGTTCTGTAATTAAATTAATAACATGTAACTAAATCTGCTCCTATTAGATAATTAATAACTACACAGTGAAAGTTTATTTTATGAATGAATCAAATAAAAAGCGAGTTTAAATTTATAAATATTTTTGTATACTCAATAATAAAATGATGTTCATATAAGTTTTGTTTTATTTAATTTTAAGCTGTTTTTGTAATTGTGGGTTCGATTTTGACTCATTTACTCACTCAAGCAATCAATCAATCAATCACTCACTTTCTCATTTTGTGAAACAATCAATCACCTTCTCATTCAACCAATTCTTTATAATTTTGGGTGCCATATTCACGCATTTATGAGCTCACTCAATCACTCACTCATTCATTCGCTTACTCAATCAACCAATCACTTTCTCATTCAATCAATCAATCTCTTACTCTTTTACTCAAACAATCAATCACTCTCATATCGTATAATGAAAATTAGATGGAAGTGTCATGACACCTTTAACTTGTAAATAAATACATGAAATAAAAATACAATTAATATTTACTACAAATATTTTATTTTACAATATATACATTCAGTATTACATAACTACTGCACTGTACACGACGGGTGTTGGTTCGATACCTATTTAGGGGGAATTTCAGAATTTACAATACTCTTATAAAACATCTCTAATAAGACCACTGTCTATGAAGTAAATTTAAATATAAATACAAAAAGTAATTAAAAAGAAAAAAAAACTAAAATACACATTTATTTAATACACAAGTCATCGTTCCATCTTCACGCTCTATCCCGCATACAAAAGAGTGGGATAGAGCAACTAAGTGTCTCTACTCTCCTCTCTCCCCACACTGCATATCACTCTATCCTCACGAGGCGCGGAGACGCGAGTCGCCTCTCTTGCCTTATTTTCATTATTTCAGACTTTGCTATCCTGAAAATAGAGAAAAAAAATAACAAATATATACTAATAAAGCGGTTGCCATGGCAACGTTAATGTCGAATTAAACACACACAAGTATATATTGTCATATGTATTGTAGTGTGTTTATTATTATTATTATTTTTTTAGCTTCACGCTTTATCCCGCACATTGCAGGGTAGGCAGAGGGAACTGCAGGGACCGTGGGAACCTAGTGTTAAGACACTCCGTTGCTTAGTCCCTGCTTTCTCCGTCCCCGCTTTCGAGGCATTGCGTGTCGAGTGGCGGAACTCAACGACGCGTTTTGCCTAGTTTTCCAGAGCGAAGAAAATGGAAATAGAAAAATCCATCTTCTCCGACTGGAGATCGAACCCAGTAACCGTCGCGTTACAGGCAGACGTTGCGCCTCTGCGCCACGACGATCCTCGACGGTGTTTATTAATTCATAGAATTTAAACTTTTTTAAATGTAGAATAAATTATTAGAATAAATTTAGAATAAATAATACATAAGGAGCCGTATTTGAACTAGCACCTATCCTAAGAAGTTTTAAAAAGGTTTTAAAAAAATGAACAATATAGTAAAGTGGTTTTAAAAACATGTTTTAAAGAAATTGAATGAAACTATTAATGTAATTTCAATAAAAATTCAATGAATTTAAAGTTCAATTTCAAATTTCACTCCAAATTCAATTAATTGAATTGAAAAAATATATACATAAAACTTTTATATATATATATATATAATTGAATTAATCCATAATTCTTAGCGTTAATCTATATAATTAATTAAAAGTAAAGTGCTTATCTCAAGAACTGCTAATTCAAATAAAAAAAAGGAAGTAGATAAAGAAAAACATATAAAAATTTCCAACCAGTGTGACGAAGACCGCATTGATTAGCGGTCAGAGCGCTTGCACCGTTCACCAGAGGACATGGGTTCAAATACCTTTGCGTTCAAATTTTCATATGTTTTCTTCAAGAAATTTTTCTATCCTCAGTGTGGATTAATACTTTAAAAATCATAAAAAAAGTCAATAGTCTTCAAAGCTGACCTCAGAAGCAGCACGAGAGCGAGCAGGTCGCAGGAGACCAGCATGTAGAAGACGTAGCGCCAACTGCCCGCGCTGGACACCACGCCCGCCACCATGGGACCCACCGCGGCGCCTAAACACCAGAGAAATAGTCTAAATCCCTTATTCCTTTTTCTTATAGCTTCACGCTTTATCCCGCATATAGCAGGGTAGGCAGAGGGAACTGAAGGAACCATAGGAACCTAGTGTTAAGATACTCCGTTCCCCGTTTTTAGCTTTTTAAGGCATTGTATGTTGAGTGGTAAAGCAAAGCGCTTCAATAATAGCTGGAGAGAAGTAAATACAAATGAAATGGTCCATTCTCTCCTCATGGGAATCGAACCCACAAACCGTCGCGTTTACAGGCAAACGCTGCGCTTCTGCGCCACAATTTTAATGCCTACTTAAAAATAGCTAGGAAATAATCTTGATTCTCTCTCTAAAATAGTAATTAAGCTCAATTTTTAAAGACATTAACATTGACTGATGGAACTCAACGCTCCATTTCTGCATGCACGTCTTGCCACAAGAACGAAAAAAATGATTACAATTTTGCACTCTGGGTGAGGAATCGATCCCATAACCGTCGCAACACGAATGCAACGTGAAAAGAAATTATTAAAATAAGAACCAGTTTCACTACAAACTTTGATTTCTCAAGTCAGATAGATGTATCGAGCAGATAACGACTTGTTTAAAATATAGCCAAAAGCCGTTTTATGTGGCTGATAGAGACGCTATCCGATAGATAATTTAAGTGTAAGCAACAAACATGACAGTAAAAAAAAGAATAACCTAAATTTATTTCAATTGCTTCTTAGAAGACTATTTCTACTGTTGAATATTTGTAATTTGTATTTATACTTAAAGATCAAGATTTTGGGCCAAATTCCCCAAAAAGTATTAGATAGTAATGTGGTAGTTAATTGTGTCCTTTAAAACTGTACCAAAAGGAAAAATTCTTGGTCAAAAACACACCTCTCTAAGTGTGCGCAATTAAAACAATAACATTTAATGATTAGACATGAAAACAATAAAAAAGGTTAACTTGAATTTCAAATTATATTAGTTCATAGATAAATTATTGAAAAGCTATTTTAAATTGTAAACTTTTAAAGCAACCTTTATCTAGTAGATAGCATTAACCAGATTACTATCTGGGACATTATATTTAACTTAAATTAACAAAAAGGAAAAGAAATCAACTCACCTATACTCCCAGTGCCGTCTATAATGGCGGTGACAGTGGCCAGAGCCTGTGCGTCACCAGCGAGGCTACTGTGGGTACCTTAATTTAAAGCATAGTAATAACTAGCCTTTATAAACTTGGTAAAATTATAAAACAAGTTATATTTTCAAATATAAAATAAAGTTTTTTTCAAACAAAATAAATAATTAAATGACTGTTCCAAAATAAAACGCCATTAGTCAAGTATGACGCGAGCGTACACTGTACTGTCAGAGCGGGACAGAGATATGTGTGTCTTTCTCTTTTGGTTATTTTCTTGAATGAAAGGTGACAGAATGACGACGTTCAATAGTATTGTTGTAGTACGAGATGTTTACGTCATTTGTATTTAATGATGACTACCTCACGCGTTACACAGCACGTGTAAATATAGTGAAATGGGAAAAACGATCCTGTGCCTGAACTATTTATAATTCTTAACTAGTTTTTTGTATATAGCCTTGAAATATTTTACCCTATATATAGTTTTGGCAAAGGCTGCGCTTTCAGATACATCCTGTATAACTTATATAGCCCATTTATTGAGTCTATAGGCTATATTACATAGCCAATAGCCTAGATGTAGCCAAAGCTGTACTTACCCAACTCTGCACTAACAGCGGTAGTGATCAACGCGTAGGGACCGTTCACCAGTATACCCGCTGTTACCAGCAGAGCTACATTTAGAGTGTAGGACAGCGCTCCCCAAGTTTGGTAGGCTAAAAGCTATTGGGTGCAAGAAAATTATGTTTTAAATATGTTCATTATGTGAAATTTATAATACACTACCGGCCAAAAGTTTAAGACCACTGTGAGAAAATATGAGAAAAAAAATAAATTTAAAATATTTAAAACTTTTCGGAAAAAAAGTCTTGACGAATACTGTTGTTCTTAACAAAATGCACATAAGAGAAAATACTTAAAAAATATTTAAAAATTTGAACGCAGCGGGACTCGAACCCGCGCCGTCTTGCGAACCGTGGAAGCGGTCTCACCACTAAGCTATGCGTTCTTCATCACGCTGCGTCGAAAATCTTATATGCTTTATACAACTTATATCAATGTTAAACAGATTACTCATGAGAACATTTCCAACTTAAGTTAAGTTAAACAATTAGAGAAATAGAGAAGAGATAGTAGCGGAGAGTATAGAGAAACTCACAACAGGCGCGCAAGCCGCATAGAAAGCGACACACACTATGGCGGGTGCGCCCGCGCAGTCCGCTAGTAGGCCGGCGAGGGCCGCGCCCACCACCCCGCCCACGTCGAAGGCGGTCGACAACTCCCCCGACTGTTTTGGCGTTAAATGGGCTGTTGGGTGGAGACCATTGCTCTTAATGTCAAATGTTATTAGCCCTTTTTTTTAATTTGTAAAATATTGTGTGTAATAAAAAACTATATATGCTTTTTTAGCTTCACGCTTTATCCCGCATATTGCTGGGTAGGCAGAACTAGGAACTATAGGAACCTAGTGTTAAGACACTCCGTTGCTCAGTCGCTGCTTTCTCCGTTCTCGCTTTCCGCCTTTTTCGAGGCATTGCGTGTTGAGTGGCGGAACTCAACGCCGCGCTTTGCCTAGTTTCCAGAGCGAAGTAAATGGAAATAGAAAAATCCATCTTCCCCGAGTGGGAATCGAACCCACGCCTCTGTGCCACGACGGTCCTTTATTATTATTACTGAATACGATTGAATCTAAATTACATGTTCTTTTTAAATAGAGATTTGAACCTACGTTCCTCGAGGATCGACCGAGCGCTCTAACCACTCGCACTAAACGTTGCCGTCGATATAAATCAAAATTCTTATGTTTGTTATAATTTGTACATAGCTTCCTTTTAAAAAAACCTCATAAAGTAAAAAAATACGAAAAGATAATATTATTAAAACACTCCGTTCTCCACTTTCACGTTCTCACGAAACTATATATACTTTCTCTTATTACCACAGCGAGGAAATAACTTCAACCCCCAAAGCAGGATTCAAACCCGTTATCATCTGTAAGCATATATATAAAGAAATACTCACTAGAAGAATTAATATACAAAGGCAGCCAGTACAAGAACGTGTAGCTGACCAACTTTGCGAAGAACAGGGAGAGAGAGAACTCGATCACTCCGGGTATGGCGAGGGCGCGCGAGAGAGAGACGGCACCACCGTTAGAGCGAGACGACCGATGCGAGAGGAGAGCTGTCTCCTCCGTCACGTCCTCTTGTTGGTACTAAGAAATGGTAAAATTAGATTTTACTAATTGTTAAGTGTTTTACCAATGTTTTCGTATTCAATTTACCAATTTTTAATTTAACAATTTACCATATTTCTCAATTTCAATTGAATTTCAATTTTGAATATATTTTGAATGATTCAGCTTTTAATGATATTTGTGTAAAGATGGTATTAGCGATATGATCAAAGTGAGAGCATATCTCTATTTTCTATCTTTTAATTGGTTTGTGTTCAATATTAATTATCTGTAAACTTTGTAAAAAACTTATTACATGTTTTTATAAAAAAATATAATAATAACGAATTGTTTATAAAATTTATTACTATAATTAAATAATAATTAATTAACAGTTTTCCAATTAAATATTTCAACAAAATTTTCTATACAAACAACAATATATATTAATCCAAAAAGTGGTAAAAACATAACAAAAATTGGTAAAAATATAATGGTAATAATACAATTTTACCATTATTTATATACTAAGTTAGCACAAAATACACTACATCTTACCGGCGGAGAGTTAGCGGAGTGACGCGAGGGTCGCAAGCTTGCTGCCTGCAAACATGCTGTTATTTAGTGATAGTGTTATATAGAGATAGTGACAGTGATAGTGATATAGCGGTATAGTGATAGTGCTAAGAAAGTGTAAAAGTGATTGAAAATGAATGCTAGTGAGTAAAGTAGTGACAAGAAAACCCAAAGAAGGTAAGATATAAAAAATTATAAAAAAATATTTGTAGAAGTATATAGTGTGATTTAAAATATTAAAACATAAAACCGAATTAATATTATTTGCAGAAAAGAAACATGCTGTATAGTTTAAGTTGAACTCACCTGGTCACCGACTATGACCGTTTGACTGACTGACTCTTCTTCGTCGTCAGATCTATGGGATTGTCTGCTTGGCTGTGGAGAATGGTGCAGGTTCTAATCTCATTTAGGGGTAGATTCATATTTACAGGTATTATAAGCTATATATATATATATATATATATATATATATATATATATATATATATATATATATATATATATATATATATATATATATATATATATATATATATATATATATATATATATATATATATATATATATATATATATATATATATATATATATATATATATATATATATATATATATATATATATATATATATATATATATATATATATATATATATATATATATATATATATATATATATATATATATATATATATATATATATATATATATATATATATATATATATATATATATATATATATATATATATATATATATATATATATATATATATATATATATATATATATATATATATATATATATATATATATATATATATATATATATATATATATATATATATATATATATATATATATATATATATATATATATATATATATATATATATATATATATATATATATATATATATATATATATATATATATATATATATATATATATGTTTTTCTTATTTTATGAGAAAAAAAAGAAATATACTATGTAATACTGTTATTACAATTTTTAAATCAGTTTCTAACGTTACTTAAAATACTTGCTGTATTTTAACAACGTTATCAATAGATTTTTACATTATTCGTTAAAATCATTGAGCACTACTTTAAAAACTTTGCCCATTTTTATGACTATTACATTACAATAACTTAAAACACCCAATAAAAACCTAAAGAAGGCGCACAAGTTATAAACACTTTACAGAAAAAGAAACACCCTATATCATAAACTCGAAAAATCCCTAATTTAAAAAAAAACTCACCGTTCTCTCCGCAGTGAGTGTCAAACCAACGTTCCTGGGTTCCGGTGGTAGGAAAAGGAAGACGAAGAAAGCGACCAAACCCATGACTAGGGCTGGATATATGAAGGAGAGAGACCAGTCGTGTTCCACGTACTCCGCCGCCATTACCGTGCCTAAAGAGAAATAATTAATTTTTTATTGGATTTGAACCTGTATTACTCTAGTATGATTAGATTGAGCGCGGCGTTAGAGTTCCGCCACCAACCGCGTAAGATCTAAGAATTGGGGTAGAAATCTTGGAAATAACTCATCATCATTATCATCATCTTTAAGTTGTTTTCTGTTTTTAGTTTCCCGCACCCAGCAGGGTAGACAGAGTGAACCACAGCAATGGTGGGAATCTAGTGTTAAGTCAAATCAAATCAAATCAAAATATACTTTATTGTACACCAAAAACGGAAATATAAAAAGAAACACAACACAATAGTAAGCACGGTATAAAAGGCGGTCTTATCGCTAGAAGAGCGATCTCTTCCAGACAACCTTTGGATAGAGGACATTGAAGATAACGAAAAGGGTTTGGAGGTGTACACTTTAAATTTTAAATACACTTATATATACATATTACATATATACATACACATACATACACACATACACACACATACATACATATACATATACAAACATATATACACATATACATACATATACATACACACACACATATACACATATATATATATATATATATATATATATATATATATATATATATATATATATATATATATATATATATATATATATATATATATATATATATATATATATATATATATATATAAAGATATATTTGTAATATATAAATAAATACGACTACATCAACTTATAATGACAAATAATAGGCTTTAACGAGTCTCTTAAAACGGCAACAGATTGTGCGCGTCTTATACGAATTGGCAATAAATTCCACAAGCGAACTGCTTGAACAGAAAAGGATTTGGTGAAAAATGAGGAAGTATGAGAAGGAGTTTTAAGGATAAGGTTTTGTTCGGAGCGAAGACTACGGGAATGGGAGTTACTAAGGAATTGGAAGCACTGTTGTAGGTAAACAGGGGTATTAGGGTTGAATAGTATACAGTAGAGAAGAGAGAGAATGTGAGTATTCCTGCGAAGGCGGATTGGGAGCCACTCGAGCTTTTTGCGAAAAATGGAAACGTGGTCATACTTGCGAAGTCCAAATATGAACCTGATACAAAGATTTTGAATGCGCTCGAGCTTGTTCAATTGATCTTCTTTAAGATCAAGATAACAGCAGTCTGCATAATCAAGAATCGGTAGGAGGATAGATTGTGCTAACGCAATCTTGGTGGGAATTGGTAAAAGATTTCGCAATCTACGCAAGGAGCCAATGGCGACAAACATTTTTCTACTTACCTCACTTATTTGAGGATTCCAGGAAAAGGTTTGGTCAAAAATTATGCCCAAATTTTTTATTTTGTCGCTGTAGGGAATTATAGCGTTGTTAAAAGTAATAGGAGATAACACAGAAACATCTAATCGTGAGATTAGCTTCGGACTACCTATTATAATACATTGGCACTTAAGTGGGTTTATTTTAAGCCCATGTGAATCGCTCCAGTTTAAGATATTGTTTAAGTCCGAATTAATCGTCTGTATTGCTTGTGGTAAGTCTGTTAGTTTGGAGTGACAGTATATTTGGAAATCGTCGGCATACAGGTGGTAAAGAGAAGATATATTTTGAGTTATTGAATTAATGAAAATTGAAAACAGCAGGGGTGAAAGAACACCTCCTTGGGGCACACCGGCATTCAAAATTGACCAGTCAGAATAAGAGTCCTGTACACTCTGTAGTATTCTCTGTCTGCGGCCACGTAAGTAACAATGAAACCAGTCAATTACTGTAGGAGATATGTTAAGGGAACTTAGAATAGCCAGTAATATGTCAAAATCGACAGTGTTAAATGCATTATTGAAATCCAGTAATGTCAATATTGTAACTTCCTGGTTATCCATAGCCAATCTGATGTCATCAGTAATCTTAACTAAAGCAGTAGCCGTACTATGTCCAGCTCGGAATCCCGACTGGAGTGGGTTCAAAAGGTTATTTTTGGAAAGAAACACATTAAGTTGCTGGTAAACAAGACGCTCCAGGACTTTGGAGAGAAATGGGAGGATAGATATGGGACGAAAATCACTATGGGATGACGGATTATTCTTTTTAGGTAATGGAACAATTTGAGCGTCTTTCCAGGAAGAAGGGAAAATGCCAGAATTGATGCAATTATTAAAGATGGATGTGATGGTAGGAATAAGGTTATCAATAATAGGAATTATCATTTTACGGCTAATGCAGTCAGAACCAACAGCATCAGAATTTATAGCTAATATATTCTTCTTAACATCACATTCAGTAAATTGACAGAAAGAAAAAGAAGGGTAAGTTGGAGTGGATGAAGCAGAAAGATTACCTATTGTTTTTGATTTGATTGTGCCATCGATAGCAACTGCTGACGCGAAATGATTATTCAGTTGATTAAGATTAACGTTATTTAAATTTGAATCAGATTTAGCTTTCCCAACTCCAAGAGTTTTCAGAAATTTCCATACTTTAGAGGTATCACCTTCCTCAACTACAGATTTGTGAATATGCCGTCGATGTGTGTCTCTACACAGCCTGTTGCAACGATTCCGATAATTTACATATTTTTCCTTATTAGCTTCAGACGCATTGGATTTATATTTAGCTTTAGCCAAGTTTAAGTCATTTCATTTTCCGTTTTCCAAGGCACTGTGTGTTGAGTGGCGGAACTCAACGCCGCGCTTTGCCTAGTAACCAGCGCGAAGAAAATGCAAATGAAAACATCCATCTTCCCCTCATGGGAATCGAACCCACTAAACGCACTATAGGGTGTGTTCATACGAGTATATTTCATTATTGTAGCCTGTAAATTGAAGGCGAGAATCGTGGCGTAACGACGCGACGGCTTCGCCTTCAATTTACAGGCTACAATAATGAAATATACTCGTATGAACACACCCTATAGTGCAGTTAGTTAGCAGCATTTAACGCCAGAGCTTAATCCTAATATGAAGCCAACAGTAAATTATAAAGAAAAAAATAGCTTTTTCTAAGCTTTAAACTTATAACTTAGAAATAATTCAAAACACCCATACCTAATATATTCCCGAGGGAAGTATGGGAGTTCCACAATCCGAATATGAGTCCTTTCTTGGCATTGCCAAACCACTTGCCAACTATCGCCACTGTGCCAGGCCAACCTGTCGTCTGAGCTATCCCTGCTCCAGCCTAAAAGATAACAAAAAATAATGATAATTTAAGCCACATTGTATGAAAATGTTATTTTTTTACTTTTTTTATTGGGGTAAAATATTGCAAGGCTATATACAAAAACTAATTATCAATAATATAGGTACAGGATCATTTTTCCCATTTCATTATATGTATACGTGCTGTATAACGCGTGAGGCAGTCATCATTAAATACGAATGACGTAAACATCTCGAACTACAACAATACTATTAAACATCACGTTCCATTTGAAAATAATCGAATGAGAAAGAGACATATCTCCGTCCCACTCTGACAGTACAGTTTTTTTGGAACTATAATTTAATTATTTACTTTGTTTAAAAAGAATATTTTTTATTTTTGAAAATATAACTTCTTTTATAATTTTACCAAGTTTATAAAGGCTAGTTAATACTTTGCTTTAAATTAAGGTCGCGGTAACATCCACACCCTGTATATAATAATCCATACCTGTATCAATAAATAATAAGATATGTCATGCACATCCAAAGTCCTGCCAAGCCCGAACAAGTAGCAGAACACGGCGGACACCAACATGCCGAGAGACAAGAAATATCTTAAGTCTACTCTCTCCGCGATCATACCTGAAAAGAGAGAATAGTTTTGCATCAAAGGAGAGTTTGAGGTAAAATGATTCATAGACGAAAACTTAAATGAAAATATATTTTTCTCTATCTCTCCGATATTCGTTGAGCTTCAGAATAGTTTTTATTTTATTTCAGATTCTAGAAGTACTAAATTTATTTTTCATAGAAAGTTCAGCCTTTAATTTCAGAATTTACTGAATTTCTGGTAAATCCAAACTTAAACATACATAAAATTTACCACATAAAGTTACATTTAAGGAAATTTACCAAATAAAGTGTAATATTACCAATATATTTTACCAGATAAAGCAAAATACGTTAAATTTTTACCAAATAAACAACATTTACCAGAAACAAACATAGCCCCCGCGTAAGAGAAAAGGAAGGCCGAGTCCAAAGTCCCCAACAACGTGTTCGCGTCTTTTGTGTCTGAAACAAAACTATTATTAGACTTATCATTCGGTTTTTAGTTTAACCTAAAATCTTATATACACTATCATTACTAATCAAAGTCAAAGTCAAACAATTTTATTCAAAATAAGAAGTACAAGCTTCATTTTTTGAACGTCAAACAATCAATTTAATTTACCACCGGTTCGCTAAAGTTAATGCCTCAGACCTGAGAAGAACCGGCGCAAGAAACTCAGCGGGACTTAATCTGTTTATTTTTTATATTTGTTTCATTTTCTAGCTTTTACAATTTCTATTATTGACAACGATACTCTTGAACCAGACTGGAGCGAGCATTTCATTCCCAAGGTGTGTTATCATTTATGAAATCATTAATATGGTAATAACCTTTAACACACAAACGTCGTTTCACAACTTTTTTAAATTGTGATATAGAACAATGTTGGACGTTTTCTGGGATCCTATTGTAGAAGCATACAGACTGTCCCATAAAAGAATTGCGGATGCGATTTAGTCTAGTTACAGGCGCGGTAAGTTTATGCCTGTTTCTTGTATTAATATTGTGTACATCACCGATTTTGGTAAAATCGTTAATATATTTTTTTACATACATTAAATTATCAAAGATATACTGTGATGCAACGGTCATTATATTTATTTCCTTAAATTTTTGTCTCAATGAATCTATTTGATTTAGGTTATATAAAGATATAGTAGAATAAAACAATTGTTTTAGAAAACGTATTAAAAATTTAAAAGCAGCGGGAATTGAACACGCGCCTCTCGGAAACTGTCCAAGGTTTCTAACCAGTAACCCATATGCTCTCATCAACTTAAATATTTATTATTTTATATATAATTTTGTGTTTTTAAAACACTGTATGTTTTTATATATACTAAGAAAAGATAAATATTTTAAGTAAACGTTTTCAAAGAAAACGCTGCATCTTTGAGAGACGCTACAATGCGAATAACGCTTTAAAAATAACAAAAATATTTTTGTAAAAATAGCATTCTCTCGCCAAACGATTGTTCTCTGTAATGATCTTTGTGTAGCGGATATTTGTAAAAATCTCCCTACAGAGATGCTAACAGCGAAATAAGTGTATAAAGCATATGAGAATTTCGACGCGGCGTGATGAAGAACACATGGCTTAGTGATTAGAGCGCTTGCACGGTTCGCAAGAGGCATAGGTACAAATTCCGCTGCGTACAATTCATCTTTATTTTAAGTAATAACACTTCTCGTTCAAATTAAACAAGAGGAGAGCTTTCTGGAAGGAGGTTTACCTACTGATCTCGAGGCCTAAGTGGATCTTAGATCCACGTACAACCCTCTCGGGGCGCCAACTCAATGCCGAAATAACATATTTATATATAGCTTCACGCTTTATCCCACAAATAGCAGGGTAGGCAGCGCGAACCGCAGGAACCGTGGGAACATAGTGTTAAAACACTCCGTTCCTCGTTTTTCACCTTTAAGTGCATTGCGTATTGATTGGCGTAACTTAACGCCAAACGCCAAAGTGTGTTTGTACATCTTAAAATTAGCTAAGTGTGTGTAGAAATAGACACACATACATATAAATATATGAAAACATATTGGACAAGTCAAGGCGAGCTAACTAGAGCATATCTTAGGTCACTTATTATTCAAGGTTTAGAATTAACTGATAAATGAAATCAATAGACCAAAAACATTGTATAAATATTTTGCATTAGTTTTCAGCGTAACATTTCTTACGTGAAAGAGAGAAAATTTATAACTCTTTACTCTCTGCCAATTAGCAGACGGAGGACGGAGAGTGCTTTGTCTTAACACACTGATCAGCATATTTAGAAAAGCATTTACGTCCGACAGTATTTGTGCAGTTGTAATACAACAAATTTTAAAAAACGCCGCTGCGATGCCGAAATAAGAAACTAGGTCACACAAAATGTAAAAATGTAACGATATGTGTTCTACATATTTTGATGCGAAATTCGTACATTCAAGGACCGTCGTGGCGCAGCGTGGCGTACATTTTTACTTTTTCTGTGACGGGACAATTGACGTGATGACGTCTGAAAAACTACAGATTCAAAAGTAGAACAAAGGAAAGCTATAGTTTTAAGGAAGATTATAGCCTATAGACTATATCACGTCAATAGTTTCGATATAGCCCATTGTATTTGTAATTAAGTCAACGTTTCATATGTTATAAAATGGTTAACTACTATATTTTTTTTCATTCAAGTTAATATGTCAATAATACAAAATTTATATTTATATATAATAAGAATATATAGATTTTCTAACGTAAGAAAAGAAATAATAGAACAAAAAACAATATCTTTTTAATTTTTTTTTGATTATTAATCAAAAAAAATTAAGATTTCTAAGGTTTTACTTTAAATTGACTGCTCTTACTATATATATGTCGCTATGTATCAAACGCATATAAATATAGTCGTGTGACATAGTTTAGACCATGCCTTGTATGTAGATGGACTAAATGACGACCATTTGCAAACATAGTGATTTAATCATACATACATACATACATATACATATAAGCTATTAAATAATTAAACTAGTACCTACTAAATGATAAATAATCAGAATAACATTTCTTTTATCGACGTATGTATCAGAAGTTAAATTTAAAGTTAAGTTTGAAACCTTAGCTTTCTTTGAACACCCTATAGGCTATAGGGTGTGATGGGACGGCATTGGACTATATGAAGAATGTGGATTACATTTGATTCCAAAATAAAGAGTACAAGGTTACTTTTGCCTTCTAGAGAATAAGTAATTAGGATATTTCTTTCAGTATTCATATTTTAAAAGTAAGAACTAGGTTTGTCTGTTATTGACAAATCACTCTGCGCTTTTGTCACTTAAAGAAAGCTAACCATAATTAAAAATATTTTAATTATTATTATTAATTATTATGACAAGAAAGCAGAGACTAAGCAACGGAGTGTCTTAACACTAGGTTCGTATGGATCCTGCAGTTCCCTCTGCATACCCTGCCATGAGCGGAATAAAGCGTGAAGCTAAAAAAAAATGATTTGGAGCATGTATGAAGGTTAATGACAATGGACGAGGCGGTAGAGGTATGCAGGGACCGCAGCGTTTGGCGCTCCGTTCTCTCTGACTACCCCGCTAGGGATAGAGCGTGAAGATATATATGTATATATGTATTTAAATTCACAGCCAATTTTATAAAAATAAAGGTTGCTATGCCATTAAACGACGGAAACTTCTTATCAAGAGTTTAATCGTAATACAACTTCATTGTATTGTACATATTGTACGTAACGCGCAAAAACAACAGAACGTGTAAAAATGTTTTATTTTATATATAAAAAATTATATATGTATAGACGCTTGTACGCTAAACCAAAATATCGTTATCGGTTTGGGTTCCCGAATTTCCTATCCATTATTTTGGGTTCCCGAATTTGTGTCTCCGAAAAAAAAAAGAATTTCTGTCTCTCCTCTCTTAGTGTCCCCATACTCTCCCCAAAGATCTCTCCTTATTACCCTAAGACAAATCTCACGTTTTTACGTTGCATATAAATTCACCGCTATATTTCTTGGTAAATAATCAGAGAAATGTAAAGGAATGTCATAATGTCTTAAACTACAAAATATTCTGTCAATTTTCAAGCATTTTTGTGATTTTTAAAGTGTTAATCCACACTAAGTCCAGCAAAAATACTTAAAGAAAATATATAATATTATAATATAAAAAAATACAAAATAAATTGTATAAAGCATGTATTGTTTTTAATTGTAGCGCAGAGGCACAGAGTCTACCTGTTTGACCTGTCAAACGCGACGGCTTGTGGGTTCGATTCCCATAAGGGGAAGATGGATTTTTCTATTTCCATTTTCTTTGTTCGTCTGGAAATAAGACATTGCGCGACGTTGAGTTCCGCTACTTAACACGCAATGCACCAAAAAAAGGCGAAAAGCGGGGACGGAGAAAGCAGATACTAAGCAACGTAGTGTCTTAACACTAGGTTGCTATGGTTCATGCAGTTCACTTGGCCTTTCCTGCCGTGTGGGATGAATAAAACGTAAAGAACATAAAAAAATTATATAAAATTTCGACACAGCGTGATGAACAACGCATGGCTCAGTGCTTAGAGTGCTTGGACCGTCCACTAGTGTCGCGGGTTAAAATCCCGCTGCGTTCAAATTTTCAAGCAGTTCACTTACTAAAAGGCGCCCAGTTACACCACTGGTCATCTCCCGGCCTCACTCCGGGGGGCGGAGTCAAAGCGTTGCAGTTCTGATGGAGAACACCCTTTTTTTTAGCTTCACGCTTTATCCCGGCAGGGTAGGCAGAGGAAACTGCAGGAACTATAAGAACCTTGTGTTAAGACACTCCGTTGCTTAGTCCCTGCTTTTTCCGTCCCCGTTTTCCGCCTTTTTCAAGGCATTGCATTTTGATTCGCGGAACTCAAAGCCGCGCTTTGCCTAATTTCCAGAGCGAAGAAAATGGAAATAGAAAAATCCATCTTTCCCTCATAGGAATGGAACCCTCAAACCGTCGCGTTTACAGGCAGACGCTTTCGCCTCTGCGCCACGACGGTCCTAAGTATTTTACTTACTAAAAGGCGCCCAGTTACACCACTGGTCATCTCCCGGCCTCACTCCGGGGGGCGGAGTCAAAGCGCTGCAGTTCTGATGCAGAACACTCTTGACCACCGATATGGGTTTCCTCGTCAAATGATACGTCATATATGTGAAGTAGGTTAATATTAACACACTGGCTTGGTACCTGGAACAAATATATAAAGATTTCATTTTTTTAGTGTTATTTTCCTATATAGTTGAGAAGACGGAGAGAACTTAGTGTTGAAACTCCCCGTTATTTACTTTCCACAAAAGGTCGATCACAAGAAGAGGGAATTGGTAATCATTTCTATTAACGATGGTCTCATACAAACTACATATTTAAAAATAAATTAATTTATAATTTACTTTATTTATATAAAAGGTTGTCGCTAAAGATGACTTAAAACCTAGAAGAAACTTAATATTTGTGAAGAATTGTCTCTGAGGCAAAGAGTTTACGACAGAAAATAAAGAGTTTACGACAGAAAATATTAAAATGCGTTAAGAACAATTCTTAAGCGGCGTTGAGTTTCGCCACTCAATGCACAATGCCTCGAAAAAGGCGGAAATCGGGGACGGAGAAAGCAGGGACAAAGGCAACGGAGTGTCTTAACACTAGGCACATAGCAAGGTGGGTGGAGGAAACTGCAGGAATCGTAGGAACCTAGCGTTGAAATATTCCGTTTCTCGCTTTTCACCTTTTTGAAGCATTACGTGTTGAGTAGCGTAACTCAACGCCATGCTTTGCCTAGTTGACAGAGCGAAGAAAATAGAATACAAAAAATCCATCTTCCACAAATGGGAATCGAACCCACAAATCGTCACGACACAAAACCTAATTCAATAATTATAATTGAAGTAAAACAAAAAGTTTAAAAACAATACTTATAAATTAACCTTACAAGTAGTTTATATTGTAACCAATCCATGGCAGAGTATGGAGAGTATCTAGTGTAACAACTCTCTTTTTAAAACTTTCTGTTAAATTATGAAGACATTCCATGTTTAGTGGCAAATTTCTTTAATTCATATATTAAATTAAAATATCCTATCCATCCAATATACATAATATTGGATGGCTTAAGCACGTCAAAAGAGTGAGTGACGACAGCATGGTAAAAAAGATAGGTCAAGCAAAAGTAAGTGTAATGAGAGGTAAAGAGAGACCTCGGTTGACTTTCGAAAACACAGTATCTAAGAAGAAGATACTGGAGGAAGGTCACGTGAAAAGCATGAGGACTCCCCGGAGAGCATGTATGAAGAGGCTAATGACAGTGGACGAGGCGGGAGAGGTATGCAGGGACCGCAGCGTTTGGTGCTCCGTTCTCTCTGACTATCCTACTAGGGATAAAGCGTGAAGATATATATGTACATATATTGTAATTAAATATTTGACCTCTGGTCCCCTGACCCTCACCATCTAAACTTATCCCTGGCTACCATGATCAAAAAACAGGCTAACATTGCTATTACTTCAGTATCAATAAGAATGAAAAACACAGAATTAATTTAAATAAAAAAATTATACAAATACATACACTACATATTTATCTAAGCATTCATCGTCCATTAGTCACACATGTGTCATATAAAACAGTGTCCTATAAAATTACATGCTGTTCTATCGTATCATTTTACTTAACAGCGAAACAATTAGTTTGAGTCATAATATATAATAATTAAATATAATTATTGTAATAATTATATTATTATCAAAACATAATGATTATATATGTATAATGATAATTATCATTGTAATTGAGGACCGTCGTGGTGCAGAGGCACTACATCTGCCTGTAACGCGACGGTTTCTGGGTTCGATCCCCAGTCAGGGAAGATGGATTTTACCATTTCAATTTTCTTCGCTCCGAAAACTAGGCAAAGCGCGGCGTTGTGTTCCGCCACTCAACACGCAATGCCTCGAAAAAGGTGGAAAGCGGGGACGGAGAAAGCAGGGACTAAGCAACGGAGTGTCTTTACACTAGGTTCCTATAGTTCCTACCCTGCCATGTGTGGGATAAAGCGTGAAGCTATAAAAAAAATATTATAATAATTATATTATCACAAGGCTTTGTTTTCTGGGCAGAGTAAGAAAATAAAATTATTTTTGGTTTTAATAGCTTTACGCTTTATCCCGTTTGCAGCAGGGTATTTTTTTTTTTTTTTCTGAAGGACTTGAATGCTGTTGACCTCAATTGGTCTTGACAGCGTCACCGGGCGGGGGGGGACGGAGTGTGCCTCGTCCCCAGAGAATAAAATGAGCATTAATGGCTGCTCAGAAGAAGGTGTGTAGGACGGTCATGGACCGACTGGCCCCGCCGCGCCGAGGCGCGGTCGTGCCGTTGTGAAAGATGGGCCGCGTCGCCTGTTACGGCGGCGACGGCGAGACATTGGGATTGAGGAGTGTAACCTTCCGTTGTAGTTGCGGTTGGCTACAGTAATTGGGTCATCGGGGTCTAAAAGAACGCTTCGAGGGCGTCGAAGTAATTTGTGAGGATGGGGAGCGTACTTAGACGCTTGAACGATTAGGGGATTAGGGTGAGAGTCTGCGCGCTCGTAGTAGCGCTTGGCTAAGCCTTTGCAGAACTCTTTGATCGATTCCAATTCGAAGTCTTTATGTAGCTCACCGTTGCGAACGTACCCGGGGCATCCGGATGCTATCCTGAGGAATTTATTTTGGACTCTCTGAAGGAGATCTGTGTTAGTGTGTGCGAACACTACACTGGCGTAGGTCATTATGGGGCGGATGCAAGTTTTGTACAATGTCAGCTTGTTACGAAGTGACATTTTACTCCGCTTGCATATGAGAGGGTACAGCCTGCTCAGGATGAACATGGCTTTGTTTCTCACGTGTCTAATGTGAGGGCGGAAAGTGAATCGCGAATCTAGGATGACGCCTAGATATTTGACCTGGTTTTCCCAGGGGATCGGTTTATTTTGTAGCCGTATAGTAGAGACGGTTTCGTACCGTTTACGCGGAAAGAGTACCGCTGCGCTTTTCTCCGGGTTGACCTCAAACCGCCACTTGCTAAACCAATCGCCTAAGGCGTCGGCCGCGAGTTGCAGTCTTTCGGCAAGAATCCAAGCTGAGCGGTCCGTGGTGTAGAGCGCGGTGTCGTCGGCGTACATCGCGAGTTCTACTTTTGGAACGCGCGGAATATCGCTCGTGTATAGTGCGTATAGAAGGGGGGAGAGTGTGGAGCCTTGTGGGACTCCAGCGCGGACGGGACGACGCGACGAGAGGGTCCCTTCTATACGGTAGCGGAACGTGCGGTTCGACAAGTACTCTCGAATGATGTGCACGAGAGTGTCCGGGAGTGCCATACGGCGGAGCTTGAAGAGCAGGCCGTTGTGCCAAACCTTGTCGAATGCTTTAGCGATATCTAAGAATACGGCAGCCGTGTCGCTGCGGATCGAACGGTGTACGTGGTACTTAGCGATATGTTCTGTGAGTCGGTGAACTTGATGAACGGCAGAGTGTCGTTGTCGAAATCCAAACTGCTCGTCGATGAGCAGTTTCTTCGTCTCTACTATTTCTTTAATTCGAGCGAGTACGATTCTCTCGTAGACTTTCCCAAGGCAGCTGATGAGGCTGATGGGTCTGTAACTCGAGGGTAGGTGGGCGGGTTTATTGGGTTTTCGAATCCCTATGACGGTGGCTTCCTTCCATTCGGCGGGGAAGGAGCACCCTGCTAGAAGAGCATTGAAAATCATGACCAATAAAGACACGAATTGGATCGGAAGATTCTTAAGGACCTTGTTGGGGATGTTGTCAGGCCCCGGGGCCTTCTTGGGATTGAGGTCCTTAAGGATATTTTTAACTTCGTCTACGTCGGTCGGGCGAACCGGTTCGCCGGTCGGGGGGCAGCAGGGTAGGCAGAGGGAAACCCAGGGACCAAAGAAACCTAGTGTTTAGACACTCCGTGTTGAGTGGCGGAACTCAATGCCATACTTGCTTAGTTACCAGAGCGAAGTAAATGAAAATGAAAATCCATCTTCTCCAAGTGGGAATTGAATCCACAAATTTATCACATTTACAAACAGATGGTCTAATGGAATAATTAATTCTCCCACATCAAAATTGAACCCGCAATCTGGCCAATAATGATTCATGCATGTTTCTATTATACTGGTTCATAGGCAGTATCATAGTGACAGTGGAATTGTTTTAACTGTATATACATATTTAATTTGTTTGTTTTTTGTAATACAAAGGAATTGTGTTCCGCCTGTTACTGTATAAATTTTTTAAAATTTATCAAATGAGGATAATTATCTAAGTCTCAAAAGAAGATAGATGAAATAAAAAAAATTACATCCTTTAACTGTGTATGATAATTTGTTATTAAGATTATAAAGATATGATTACAGATAAAATAAAATTTTAATTTAATATAGATTATGTTTTGGTTTATCTTTATGTCTTATCATAGCTTGTATTAACCATCATTTTTATTGTATATTCATTCATTAAAGTGGTAATATGATGCTGCAATGCGCAAAACTTGTCGAGTGTTAATAAATTAAATTATTTTTCTATATAGGGTTAAGATCAAGGTTAACAGATGATACAAGGAACATAGTGTGAAAAGAATAGCTAAAAAAGGCAAAGATATAGAGATTTGAAGTAAATTGAAGGAGGTATGCCCAAGCTGCGGTTCCTACCCAAGAAAATTAAGCTATAAAGATAAAAGAAATTCTGTCATACTGTACCATAGCATATTATATAAAGCTGTCATTAATAATTACAAATACATTCTAATACAATAATATATAGGAAACTATTTATATAGTAAGTACTAGTTAGCAAATACTATTCTGTGACAGAATGAAGTCTATAAATAGGGTATCGGTATATGTATCACATCTTAAATTTCTTTAAAATTAATAATTTGAGTGCTCACTGTATAAGATGTAGAACATTTATAATAAATAATCTCAATTTAGGGCTTCACAATCTTTGTTTAGTTCTAAAAAATAAAGTACTTTTATGAAAATATATTACTAGTTAGCACTAGAAAATTGATGATGACTTTTTGAAAAATACAAATATTTAAGTAAGTGATAATATTTTATATATTTGTAAACACAATTATAATACTAAAATTAAATGCAACTATATTAATAAAGATATAATGTATTTAACACCACGTAACTCACCATCTCAATCTATTTATTTGGAACCTAGGACACCAAGCTGAACTTAGTTTTTGTAAACACTGAATACCGACGGGAGCGTCCCTGTTTACTCCGCTCATTTTGAACCACTTTTTCCACTTTCCTCTCATAAAATAGTATGAGTACAACCACTTCTAGACAAGCACTAGTCCACGCAATAATCTAATCCACAAACATTTTATAAACGACAAAGGCTTTTGTTTATAACAATAAAACTATAAACGGCACTATTAAAATGTATATTTTTGTGTCAAATACGCTTCGACTAGTGTAAATATTTCAAGAATACTTAATTTGTGCTAAATTATAGTTAATTTGTGTGAAGTAATAATTATAAAGTGATTAAAACGGCTATTATTTGGCGATTTTAGGCTCGAATTCGTGTACGCTCTTCTGACACGTCCCCATTGTGAATGTCAAATGTCAATGTCACTTGCGTTTTCGTTTCACGCTTGCTGTAATATAAAAATAAAAATAAATATGTATAACTAAAGTATAATAAATTAGTGATGTATGTAATTCTTTTTAACATTGCGCTCGCAAATGCGAATGCGAATATTCGTTATATTACTATAATAAATTTATATAAAAAATGTTTTATTCTTATTTTCATTATAATTTCTTTTTTTTTTCTTTTTATTTATTTTTAAAAAATAATTTAATTTCTATAATTGTACAAATAATATTAAAGAAATATCTGACAGTAAAGCTAGCTCTACACACGTTACCGTTAATAAACCGGTACACGTGTTTAAATTGTTATTGCGAAAATAAATTAAATTTCACAAGTTTTATGGCGCAATAAGAGTTTTACAGTATGTTTAAAAAGAAAGAAAACTCATTTAATAATCCATGTAATTATAAAAATTATTCTAAGAACCTATTAATACTTGTCATTATCGCTTAATTTGTGATATAACAGCACAATATGCGTTGTACAGTAAGTAAACGTATAGAAAAAAACATTTTGTAGTTTCTTTTATGTCTTTTATTTTACTTTTATTATCTTTTGACCTATGGATTAAATATATATATTTTAAACATGAATTTGCGGCGCTGAGTTCCGCAATTCAACACACAATGTCTCGAAAAGCGCGAAGCGTGAGTGAGAGAGAAAAGTGTCTTAACACTAGGTTCGCACACTTTCTGTGCTTCCCTCTGCCTATCCCGCTATATGTGGGATAAAGCGTGAAGCTAAATATAATGTTTAGTAAAACTAATAGATTAACACATTTTGTTTTCAGAATTCATTAGTTATTTTGTGTACCTCAGTAGCATTAGCTAGTATCAGTATAAGACGTGCCGGATGGTTGGATCGTGTCGTTGAGTATCAGAAGAAACTTTTTTTTGAAGATTTAAAAAAAACATCTTTCGTAAACATTAATGGTAATAGTTAAGAATAAATATTACTTGTGTGTTACAGATTATCTTTAAGAACTTATTTGACTATATGAAGAACGTCGCTGCGCAGTGGCCCAGCATTTGCCTGTATACACGAAGGCTTGTGGGTTCGATTCTCACTTAAGGAGCACTTTTGCGCTCTAGCAACAAGGCAAAGAAAAGGGGTTAAGCTATATAGATACAATATTAATGTCTTGAACAGGCGGAAAGCGGGAAACAGAGTAGCATAACACTAGGTTTACAAGTTTCCCGCGGTTCCCTCTGTCTACCCTGTCATACACGGGATAGTATGAAGCTTAAAAAAACTTCATCTAACAATATTTTTAAAATCTTCTTAACAATTGTAACGCAGGTACAGATACGAATTTCTACGTAGCATTAAAAATTAGAGACGTTGGTTCAAATCGCTCGCTTATTAATCAAATTAGTTAATTACTTACTACAATTTTATTACAAATTAGCACGAATTGAAAAAGCACCGCCCGGATACACAGACTCTGTGGACTGGGACTACGACTCCGTGATGCATCTCTTGACACTGATAAGAGATAGTGAAGGAGCCAAGCCTGTAAGGATTGCTCTACGCCGCGCAATGCAGTCCAGACGATTTATGAATGTTGCCATGAGTTTGAAAGCTTTTCCTAGTTTGGCGAAGGTATGCATATTAATAGAATTATATTTTTCAGGTTTATTTGTTATTACAAACTGTTACGATAAAGTGACAGCATCGTGTGAGTGCTAAAGGGGATTTGCGGTTCGATTCCAGTGATTTCATTTACTAATCACCCAAGATAGATATAGGGCATCGTTGTGCATCGTGAGCCACTTAAACTTTATCTTCTCGCTTTATCTCGCAAAGGGAATTGCATTAACCATGGAAACCTAGAATAAAAACATTCCATACCCCGCTTTCCACCTTTTTCGAGGCATTGCATATTAAATGGTGGACCTCAACACCGCACTTTGCCTAGTTGCCTGAGCGAAGAAAAAAGAAATGAAAAATCCATTTTCCCCGAGTGAGTATTGAACTCACAAACGCTGAGATCACTGCGCTACGACGGTCCACACTGTAAAATATTCATAAGTATTTTTTTTTCTTTTTCATTTAAGAAAAATAAATTAATTTAGGCATTACAGTGTAGTTTTTGTAGACCTTTTAAGGTTCAAGGAAGAACCAAATCATGTCATTTAAATAATATCAAGTATAAATACATATGTTAAAAATATTCAACATATTTTTTTATGATTTTTACCAAAATGTTTTTGTTAATATTTAAAATATTTCTTGTTTCAGGATAATCCGAATAACTTTTACTATAATATGGATTCGGGTGAATACTACGCGGACGTCAACGTGGACGCAGTTTCTGAGCCACTAACTGACGATGATTTAATTGTTGTAAACAATCCTGTAGAAGCAAAATTACCGAGCGCCAGAATCAGTATTCGGTTGCTTAAGTACAAACATCCTTTAATAATTAGTTTGAATTTATAATAATAGTTCCTTAAATAGCCATATATACGTTTTTACTGCGAATGTTTACAGAATCAAAAAAATACTAACGTTTATTATGTCGTAATTTGTAGGACTTGCTTTACAACCAATTATATTTATTAGGTATATATATTCTGTTGGCGTTTCCGTTTTCTTATTTCATAATTTTAGCGGTAAATAGCGATATGGGGGAAGTGAGATGAATTCTAAATTATTTTAATCATCATCAT
Organism: Dione vanillae; assembly: GCA_037178615.1. Classification (NCBI taxonomy): domain Eukaryota; kingdom Metazoa; phylum Arthropoda; class Insecta; order Lepidoptera; family Nymphalidae; genus Dione; species Dione vanillae. The sequence goes on along the minus strand of JAZFAU010000329.1, from coordinate 423,245 downwards.
TATTATATTATCTGTGGAAGCGTTTTAATTGCGTACACTTAGAGAGGCGAGTTTTTGACATAGAATTCTACTTTTGGTACCGTTTTAATTTCTCGATCTTGAAAATGTGATAAATGAAAAAAAAATGATTTGACGTTTCACATTTGCGCGCGCTTTTTGACGTTCTCAAAAATCCTTAAAGTGATAAGCTAATAAAACGAAGCTCATCTGCGCGGGACTTATTAGTTAAAAATTATTTTCTAGTTTATAATATCTCATAAAATAACTAAATATATTTTAGAATATAAAATGTATAATTATAATCGAAGCATATAATAGAAAGTTATAAATTACAGATCGATTATGGAAAACAGAGCTAAAATGGCGCGATCAATGCCCACAACAAAGAAAATAATGTAAGTATTTAATACTATTCGTAATATGATATTATTTATTTAAATATTTTTTTTTAATATAATGAATCCATGATGGTGCAGCGGCACAGCACTTGGTTGTACTCGTGGCAATGACTTCAAATTACTTAAAGAAAACATGTAAAAATTGAACAAAACGAGATTTTAACCCACCTCTTGCAAACAGTGCAAGCGCTCTCACCACTGAGCCATACGTTCTTCATCGCGCTGCGTCGACATTCTTATATGCTTTATGTAACTTATTTCGTTGTTATCATCTCTGTAGGGAGATTTTTTACAAATTTCCGCTACACAAAGACCATTACAAAGTATAATCGTTTGGGGAGAGAGGATGCTATTTTTATTAAATATTTTTTTTATTTTTAAAATCCACACTGCGGATAGAAAAAGAAAAGAAAACATATAAATATATTTTACGTTTTCTTTAACATTTTTTTCTACTCTTAGTGTGGAATTAACACTTTAAAAAATCATAAAAATAGTGATTTTAAATTCCCAACAGTGAAATTACTTTATCTTCGCCTCTCAAGGCCTGCTTAACTGTCAGCTTTTATCTGGTAGATTGCATTACAACGTACTATCAGCAACTTACTATCTGAAACTTTAACAGTACGCGATTTGTCTCTAAAGGTAGGTTTCACCACTTGCTGATAGGTCACAAGTAGGTCTCATATAGGAATATCTGGCCGATAAAAACCAATTTGAGCTATCAGCCTTTATATGGTAGATAGCTTTAACTATCAGTTTACAATTTGAAATTTAACTAATGCTTGTAATATTAAGAATGGATTTTTAATCAATCTCTTGATCTCCAAATTGTTTTAAGTACTAGACAGTTCGTATGTCAGTCAAAATATGACTGACTTTTAATTTTTTTTTTCTAGACCCTGGTCACCAGTCACGAAGCAGTCAAACGATACAGATGTGACAGCTACTAATAAAGGTAACTTTATGTATAAATAAGTACTTACTTAAGTGTAGAAACTTTCTCTTTTCTCTTTTTTCTCCATTCAACGTGACATTGGCGAACTAAATTGTGCTCCACTGGCACTCTTGAAACGCCATAAATAAAGAGAAAAAGAAGAAGAAGAATTAACAAAAAATGATCCTGTACCTAAACTATTGATAATTTTTAACTAGTTTTTTGTATATAGCCTTGAAATATTTTACCCTATAGATAGAGTAAGGGGACACCTCGGTTGACTTTCGAAAACACAGTATCGAAGATACTGGAGGAAGGTCACGTGAAGAGCATGAGGACTCCCGGAGAGGTTAATGACAGTGGACGAGGCGGGAGAGGTGTGCAGGGACCGCAGCGTTTGGCGCTCCGTTCTCTCTGACTACCCCGCTAGGGATAGAGCGTGAAGATGTGTGTGTGTTTAGGTAGTTTTGATTAAGGCAGCGTTGTCAGATACACCCTGTATATATCAACATATGTCTGGATCTCATTTAAATACGCTTTTTTCAATTGTGTAATGATATCTCTTTTTTCACCATATATTCTCTTTTTTTTCTCCATTCAACGTGACATGAAGCGCCATAATTAAATAGAAGAAGAAGAGATACTTGTAAACATTTACAACTGTAAGAGAGAGTTCTGTATAAAATAGCGATTAATTGACAAGCAATTGTGGGTTCGATTCCCGTGAGGGGAAAGTGGATTGTTTCATTTCCATTTTCTTCGCTCTAGCAACTAGGCAAAGCGCGGCGTTGAGTTCCGCCACTCAACACTCAATGCCTCGAAAAAGGCGAAAAGCGGGGACGAAGAAAGCAGGGACTAAGCAACAGAGTGTCTTAACACTAGGTTCTTACGGTTCCTGCAGCGGGATAGAGCGTGAAGCTTATTTTTTTTAATATGTTATATTAACTTTTAGGAAGCTTTAACGACACTACGAATGGAACTGCAAGTAAAAATGGCACCGATGCTAAGATCACGACACTTGCTGGATGAAAAGAACTATTTGAAAAAAAATGAAAATTAAAATATATAGGTCATCTAAAAATATATTGTATGTTTTATTGGACATAATTATTTTATATTTTATTTATATATATATTGTTTCCGCCAATAGTTAAATCGCATAAATTTCTTTTTCTACCCGCTATATATTATTTTCCTACCCGCATTCTTTTTGTACGCACGCCTACTATTTAAGTACGCAGTTGGCAACGATCTCTCATATCGTGTACCCGCGCGCGCCCACCGAGCTGTACGGTTACTAGCTCATGTGCTGGAGACTCTTGATGCTATGGATTGCTGATGCTGCTGAGGACGTCCAGAACTAAGGAGCAGAACCCGCAAGCATAGGCATAGGCGTGCATTCTATCCCGCAGATACCTTTTCCGCAGAACACACCCCTAATAATTTTAAAATACAGTCCACTTCAAAACCCGCCGTAACATATGTATTAAACATTTAAGTGAAAAATGGTCAAGTTCGAGTTGTACTCTAACTAACTTTTTCATATGAACTGAATTTCAGTTGCGAAGTTGCGAAATTAATCATTTTTTTTTCTAGCTTCACGCTTTATCCCGCATATTGCATGATAGGCAGAGGAAACTGCAAGAACCATGTGAACCTAGTGTTAAGACACTCCATTGCTTAGTTCTTGCTTTCCGTCCCCACTTTACACGATTTAAACATATAACGTCATATATTAGGCGTTCACTTAGAGTTTATCTTTTTGCTTGCTATGCCTAAATTTAGAAATTCATGTGTTATTCAAAATGGACAGATAGACGGACAACTTATTGTATTTTTATTATAGATAATAAATTCTAGAGGACCGAGGAGGACCTATTCGAGGACCGTCGTGGCACAGAGGCTTAAACGTCTGCCTGTAAACGTGACGGTTTGAGGGTTCGATTCCAATGAGTGGAAGATTGATTTTTCTATTTCCATTTTCTTCGCTCTGGAAACTAGGCAAAGCGCAGCGTTGAGTTCCGCCACTCACCACGCAATGCCTCGAAAAAAAAGGCGAAAAGCGGGGACGAAGAAGGCCGGGACTAAGCAACGGAGTGTCTCAACACTAGGTTCATATAGTTTCTGCAGTTCCCTCTGCCTACCCTGCAATATGCGGGATATAGCGTGAAGCTAAAAAAAATTCTATAAGTCAGTTTAGCTTTGATAGCTGAACTACGGGACATGAGTAGAAAAATTGTACTCTTTTTTTAAAAAGCATATAATAATTTGAACTTGACGAAATATTTTTCGAATGAAGAATGCATGGCTTAGTTGTAAGTTTCCAAGAGACGTGAGTTCAAATTTCGTCATGTTCAATATTTTTTATTACTACTCAACTAACGATTTTTTAATAATCATAAATGAAATACTATAACCGTATAAAGATATTTTTTATAAGCCCAATGTATTTCGTCTTTTTCTCGTTATTTATTTATTTATAACTTTTCCACTTAGAATCAATAACATGATCACATGTGTACGTCAGATAGAGCGAACGGAGGAGTGTCAGAGGAGACCAATTTGATAATAATTATCGAATTGAGCCCCTCTGAAACCTACACACTCCACGACTTAAAACTAAAGTCACGAGGGTTCCAAGCGCTGGTTCCTGGTTCCTGGTGAGAAGAGCCCACAACAAACTCAACCAGGTTTCCCTAAACCTATTGTGATCACTTCACAAACGTCAAACGTCATTTATGGCGTTCCAGCGGGTCACGTGAGAACTTCTTCAATTTCAACGTGACATTGGCGAAGTGAATTATGCTCAATTGGCACACTCGAAACGCCATAAATAAAGAGAAGAAGAAGAAGAAGAAGAATTCAAAAGTTTAATAGAGATATAATAAGAAAATTAAAAAAACCTCATCTTCATAAAAAATAAATATTTCCTTTTGCGATCCATCTAAACTTACATAATATATTATACTGTCACATAGTTGTTTATAATTAAAAAATAATAGTGGACCAGGTTCAGTAAGAAGTTCCTCAGTAGAGAAGTAAGAAGTTCTTCAGTATGACGTCGAGTGGAGAACGCACAAAGAAGAATTTACAGTACAAAGGAAGATAATATTAAATAAAAGAAGAATGCATGTTTAAAAGACATACAGTTCAGAACACTTTGTAGTTGTCCGTGGTCACAACTAGCGGGTAGACCGAGGTGGCATTCGTCTGTCATCTGATATATTTATTATATCAAACTACCGCCATCTGTTTCTGCTTACCCTCCTTTTGTCCTGGATTACTGTAGAAAGGGTCGACTGTGTCTTGCTTTCTAATGTAGTAAAAAAAATAAAATAAGTAAGGGAACCGTGGATCTTAGTGTTAAGACACTCCGTTACTTAGTCCCTGCTGTCTCCGTCCCCGCTTTCCGCTTTTTTTTCGAGGCATAGCGTGTTGAGTGGCTGAACTCAACGCCGCGCTTTGCCTAGTTGCCAGAGAGAAGAAAATGGAAATAGAAAAATCCATCTTCCCCGACTGGGGATCGAACCCAGAAACCGTCGCGTTTACAGGCACGACGGTCCTCTAACTATTTATTTGTAATTATTAATATCTACTTATTATATATAAGGTATTTAATCAAATCATTGACATGTTAGTCTAATATTTAATAATTACTTTGTTCAATAGTCCATTTATCTACAAAGACTATTAAAGGCTATATCACATCAAATTAACTTAGCCCATCATCCAACATATATCCTTATCCTTCCCACATAGCCACTAAACAAAAGAACACTTTAAAAAAAAACAAAAAAAATTCAAATTTTTTTATTAAAAATCAAAACATCACACAGTGGTCCTAGGTTCGATTCCGGGCGGCCACTCCAAATGTACCGCTGTCACATCCAGAGCCAAGAGGTCCACTTTACATGACATGGCCAACCCTAAACTAGTTTGGGTTCTCCCGAACTCTCCGTGAACCCATTCTTTCACGTAAGTTCCCGCTGTAGTTCTTACTAATATACGGAATAATTGGGGGTAATCTGTGAAAGGGAGAAATTATAGATATAGCTTCACGCTTTATCCCGCAATGGGGAGAATGAACGTGAAAAAATAAAACAATATTATAGAGGGAAGAAGAAAGCAGGGACTAAGCAACGGAGTGTCTTAACACTAGGTTATTGGTTCCTGCAGTTCCCTGTGCCTACCCTGCCACGTGCGGGATAAAGCGTGAAGACATAAAGACACAGCGTGTAATATTTTTTATTGAGTGTGTATAAATTTCCTATAAATATCATTTGTTTTTAGCTTCACGCTTTATCCCGCACACGGCAGGGTAGGCAGAGGGAACTGCAGGAACTATATGAACCTAGTATTGAGACACTCCGTTGCTTAGTCTCTGCTTTCTCCTTTCGAGGCATTACATGTTGAAAACAATGATTTTTTTATTGTCTTTGTAAATAACCAATAATAAAATATAATTTTCCTCATATACAAAAATACAATATACCTAAATAGGTATAGTTACACAAACCACATTACCTGGCACAATTTCCCCGGTCAACTCCAATATCTCCCTCGTCCGGGTAAGCAACGGTCGCCGGTGCAACACCCGGATGGGTGTGCGCTGTTGGATCACGGCGTGGCTTTTTGTGAAACTGTTTATTAATTCTATATCTTTTGTTGTCACTTCTATTGATGATGAAGGTGATGTCTGGAGTGATGAAAAAAATATTAAATTAATAGAGTTGATAAGGTAGGTGATGGAGTAAATTGCATTTTAATTAGTTTCTGAGATAAGCACGAAGATATGGACAAACTGACAGAAATATTTAAAAATCATTGTTTTGAGTTCTATTATATATACAGAGTGTATCTGACACCACGGCCATTATCAAAACTACTTATAGAGGAAAATATTTCGAGGCCATATACAAAAAACTATTTAATAATTATTAATAGTTTAGGTACAGCATCATTTTTTCCATTTCACGATATTTATACGTGCTGTGTAACGCGTGATGTAGACATCATTAAATACGAATGACGTACTACAAAAATACTATTAAACGTTGTCAATCTGTCACTTTTCTTTCAAAAAAAACCGAAAGAGAAAGAGATATATCTCCGTCCCTCTCTGACAGTACAGTGTACGCTCGCGTCATACTTGACAAATGGCGTTTTATTTTGGAACAATAATTTAATTATTTATTTTGTTTAAAAAAAAATATATTATTTATGAAAATTTTACTTGTTTTATAATTTTACCAAGTTTATAAAGGCTAGTTAATACTATGCTTAAAATTAAGGTCGTCATTACATCCACACCCTGTATAATAATCATTTTTTTTATATATCTATCAAGTTAAGATCAATTACTATATATATGTTGCCAGGGTGAATCGGAAAATCCATCTTCCCCTCACGGGAATCGAACCCACAACCCGTTGCGTTTACAGGTACATTCTTTACATACAATTTAGATATACTCACACCATCATGTTTCGAATGTGACAGTTTAATGCACAGTGCCTCATAAGTTTTGCTTTTTGTTTCTTCACCTTTCTTCAACAGTGCTAGATCCTCACTTAAATAAAATAATAATAATAATAATAAAGTCTTATAAAAGTAAAACAACTTTTTTGAAGTATTCAAGTATTTTAAAATATTTTGTATAAATTTTTAAATTGTAATTATTTCATTTATTTTATATTTATTTATGACTTTTTTTTGTTTCAATTCACATTTTAAGTGTTAATTCACATTAAGATATTTAAAGGAAATAATAAAAATTTGGACGCAGCTAAATTAGAACCCGAAATGAAAGGAAGGAACAGAATATATATATGTGTGTGTGTATATGTGTATGAGTAAATATGTGTGTGTGTGTACATGTAAGTGTATGTATATGTGTGCGTGTGCGTGTGTGCGTGTGCGTGTGTGCGTGTGCGTGTGCGATATAGGTATAAAAAATATACATATAAATGAATTAATGAATGACCGAGATAATGAATGGAATAATAAATACAACCTACCGTTTAATAGCGACCATTTGCTTGACGATGACGTCACCGCTTTTAGTTATCTCCTCACACGCCTGACTTAGTTCATCTTTTGATAACTGTCTTATTGGATCTGTTATCTATAGAATATAAATTAGTTAAACATGTATTGTAGCTTCACGCTTTATCCCGCATAAAACAGATAGGCAGGATAGGCAGAAGGAATCCAGTGTTAAGCTAGAAATTATCAAAAAAATTAAGTTACGCTAAGTGACGCAACTCTACGTCGCGTCTTACGAGACCAAGGAAATGAAACAAATAAAAAAACATAAAAATTTCAGCGCAGGTTTCAAACTTGTACCTTTGATGGTCTAAGTGTAAGAACGACTAGGAAACAAGAAATAACAGTTATTAATATTATAAAAATTTCCAATAGTTCATATATAAGCTATAAATTACAGCCTACCATAGCCGAGTTGAACCTATTAACACCTTGTAGACTAAAAATAGTTTCCAGGGCAATTATAAGGTATTGAGAACTTGGAAGAGGTACTGATACAAATAGAATAGAATATTAACAAGAAGCAAGTGAGGGGTACATAAGAAAACGGGAGGGTACACGTGAAAAGGGGAGGGTAAATGTAAAAAATGTGAGGGTACACTTGAAAAGGGGAGGATACATGTGAAAAATGGGAGGGACTATGTAAATATGGTAGGGTACACGTGAAAATGGGAGGTACACGTGAAAATGGGAGGGTAAATGTGAAAATGGGAGGGTACATGTGGGCACTTAATGATATTGAACAATACCTCTATAGCAAACGGCCTGCCTTCACCCAAACATCGCACGTCGACATCTTCTCTACCAGCTGCTATTATTTTGAATCTGCTGTCTGCTTCTTTTTCGTCCAAACTAAAATATTAAGTAATAGCTCATATTTCTATAAATGACCAAAAACAAATAAGAGATTATACTCGTAGTAAATTCTTACTGGAGAGAGTTAAGGTGTCTAATAAATTCAATTCAATTCAATTTCAGTCAAAATTGGGAGGAATTGATTGAAAAAAATTTAGCACGCGGGTACTTCTATTTTTAATAATATATTATGTAATTTAAGATATTTTTGGTTCAACGCACTAATATTCGAAAATACTGGTTCGAATTATTAAATTTCTCCTGGAAGTTGTCAATTTATTCAATAAGGCAATATTTAGGCTATATTCATATTAAAACACATTAATCAAGATAATTTTAAAAAGAAAAAGGGTACCGTCGTGTCGTAGCGGCATAGCGTCTACCTGTAAACGTAACGGTTTGAGGGTTCGATTCCTATGAGGGGAAGATAGATGATTTTATTTCCATTTTCTTCGCTCTAGAATCTAGGCAAATCGCGGCGTTGAGTTCCGCCACTCGCCACTCATGCTTCCGCGGAACGGAGTGTCTTAACACTAGGTTCACATGGCTCCTGCAGTTTTCTCTGCCTACCCTGCCATGTGCGGGATAACGCGTGAAAACATAAAAAAAGGTTATACGAGGTGTGTTCAAAAAGTATCGCGAATTTTGAATTTTCGCGGGTTACGTATATTCGAATTTCAATTTTTTTGTGGCGTTATGTTGGTACTCATGTCTCTCACTTATGCCGACAACCTCGGCCATTTTGAATGTTCACTTAATTGTTGACAGCTGCTTTGCTTGCACGTGTTTTGGATCGTCTTCGATTTTTACCCATTCAAAAAAATGGATCAAAGAACGTGTATCAAATTTTGTGTGAAAAACGAAATTAAGTGCGCGGATGCATTCCGAATGTTGACTGTGGCATACGGAGAAGCTACCTTGGACCGAAGCAACGTTTATCGGTGGTACAAAATGTTCTCAGAAGGCCGAGAAGATGTGAACGACGAAGAGCGTGCCGGACGCCCGAGCACTTCAACAACAGACGAAAAAATTAATGAAGTGGAGAAAATGGTATTGGCCAATCGTCGAATCACCATTAGAGAAGTTGCTGAGGACCTAGACATATCGATTGGCTCGTGCCATTCGATTTTTATCAATGATTTGGGCATGAGACGGGTCGCCGCGAAATTCGTACCAAAATTGCTCAATTGCGACCAAAAACAGCATCGCATGAACATTGCTAATGAGATGTTGGACTCTGTCCGCGACGACCCAAATTTGCTCCAGAGGGTCATAACTGGTGACGAATCGTGGGTTTATGGTTATGACGTGGAAACCAAAGCTCAATCATCTCAATGGAAGCTGCCGCACGAACCAAGACCGAAAAAAGCGCGCCAAGTTCGGTCGAATGTGAAAGTTTTGCTGACAGTTTTCTTCGATTGCAGGGGCGTGGTGCATCATGAGTTCTTGCCACAGGGTAGAACGGTCAATAAGGTTTATTACCTGCAAGTTATGCGCAATTTGCGCGAAGCAATCCGCCAGAAACGCACGGTTTTGTGGAAGAACAAAAATTGGCTTTTGCACCACGATAACGCCCCTGCTCACACATCGTTGCTTGTGCGCGACTTTTTGGCCAAAAACAACACACTAATGATGCCGCAGCCACCGTATTCCCCAGATCTGGCCCCCTGTGACTTTTTCTTGTTCCCTAAACTGAAGAGGCCCATGAAAGGACGACGTTATGCTACACTTGACGAGATAAAGACGGCATCGAAGGAGGAGCTGAACAAGATAAAAAAAAATGATTTTTTGAAGTGCTTCGAAGATTGGAAAAACCGTTGGCACAAGTGTATAATATCTCATGGGGATTACTTTGAAGGGGACAAAATAGATATTCATGAATAAATAAATAATTTTTGAAAAAACACAAAATTCGCGATACTTTTTGAACACACCTCGTATTTATATAAGTTACCAAATGTACCACTGACCATAATTACCTCACGCACTTACAATTTTTCACAACTCTTTATTGCAGAAAATCCCACATATAAAAGTAAATATTATTAATATAGATCACCATCATGGCACAATGGTACAGTTTTTGACTGAAAACGCGACAATTGTGGGTTTGATTCCTATGAGTGGAGTGGAATTATATTTCACCTACTTACTTTTCTCATCAATAAGACAAAACGATGCTATAGTTACCACTTTTAAACACGTGATATCTCAAAAACTGGGAGACAGAGTGTCTTAACACTCTCCCCCTGCTAGATGCGGGTGAAAGCGTAAAGTTAAATAAAAAAACACTAAAATAAAAAAAGAACTAAATAAAACTGCTAATAATAAAAAAAAACAAAAATTTGAGTTAGCTCAGTGGTGAGAGCGCTTGCACGGTTCGCAAGAAGCGGGTTCAAATTCCACTGCGTTCAAAATTTTTATAAGTTTTTCTTTAAGCATTTTAATTTGTAAATTAACACTTTAAAAATCATAAAAATAAAAAAAGGCTACATACTTGTATAACTTAGCGAGGGGCGCGTAAATTATTTCTTGTACAGAAGACGGTAGAACCCTTTTTCCATCCAAAATCCACGGTGATTGAGGCAAGTTGCGACTCAGTTTTATATATCTGTGAAGAAATATATATATATATATATATATATATATATATATATATATATATATATATATATATATATATATATATATATATATATATATATATATATATATATATATATATATATATATATATATATATATATATATATATATATATATATATATATATATATATATATATATATATATATATATATATATATATATATATATATATATATATATATATATTATATATATATATATATATATATATATATATATATATATATATATATATATATATATATATATATATATATATATATATATATATATATATATATATATATATATATATATATATATATATATATATATATTATATATATATATATATATATATATATATATATATATATATATATATATATATATATATATATATATATATATATATATATATATATATATATATATATATATATATATATATATATATATATATATATATATATATATATATATATATATATATATATATATATATATATATATATCCAGACCTTAGTCTTGCAAATGCTATCTTTACAGACAATGAAGCACGTGCAAAACGTGAGTTCTAAGAGAAGTAAAGGGAGACCTCGGTTAACTTTCGAAAACACAGAATTGAAGATACTGGAGGAAGGGCACGTGAAGAGGATGAAGACTCCCGGAGTGTGAAGAGGTAAATGACAGTGGACGAGGCGAAAGAGGTATGGAGGGACACTCTGACTACCCCGCTAGGGACAAAGCGTGATGTTATGTATGTATGTATGTTTGTTCAGACAATTTACGAGAGTCTTAACTAACTATGTAGGTATCGTTGGTTACTTCAATATACACGAACAAAGCAATGTAATGGCGACATTATAATAAAAAAAATATATTTTATATGTATTTTCTCTTACTTATTTCAATTTCCCCAGTACCCTTGTAAGGGGTACATTAATCACTCCAGTAATACTAATACTAAGGACTATCAGTATGTCGCCCGACGTTAAATCGAGCGCACGTTTGTGTTCGAGACGGCTATTTAATTAACGCATCGGACATTTTTCACAACTACCCACATAAATAAAATGTTAAGATGAACACGAACGTTAGTAACAACGCGTTTTGTGATTCTAGTGGAAGTGATTTTATGGAAGACGATGATATGTTAGAGAATCAGCATAGAGATGTGACACGACGAGAGGAGGCTGAAATTATTACGGAAAATGAAAAAAGAATTTGTGAGAAGAGGATGCGTCCTAATTCAGAAGACACAGGAGAAGAAGATGAGTTTATTACGGTTGGGCGAAAGCGAATAGCAAGAAATTTTTCAAAAAAACAAAGTAGTCCTAATCCAGATGAGTGTGGAAATGAAATTTTGACGCAATTTGAAGATAAGATAGTGGTTTGTGTAACAGGTAAAGAAATGTTGCCGAAACAGTTTAAAATGGCTAAACTTTTGCGAGCAGAAAATATCGTTAATATTACTAATATACAATATAAGAGTCCGTTTAAGATACTAATTCATTTTGAAGATAAAAATAGCGCAAAAAAGTTAATAGATTGCAAAAAATTTGTGGATCTAGGATTAAGATGTCAATTTACTAATGAGTTGAACTTATCCTATGGAATTATTAGAAATATTGATTTAGATGTTGAAGAAGAAGAAATTAAAGACAATTTAGTAAGTGATTGTGAAATTTTATCAATTCGAAGACTGAAACGCATGAATTATTCAGGAAAATGGATAAACAGTGAGACCATCCGAATATGTTTCAAAGGGTCAACTTTGCCTGGTTATGTTAATGGATATGGGTGCAGATTTAAAGTCGAACCTTACATGTTTCCAGTAACGCAGTGTTCTGGGTGTTGGAAGTATGGACATGTTGTTCGATATTGTCCATCTAGAAAAATAATTTGTCCTAAATGTGGAGAAAATCATTCAAACTGTGAGACAACGAGCTATAAATGTATCAATTGTAAAGGACAACACATGGCTTTAAATAGATCTTGTCCAGTATTTATAAAAGAAAAGATGATTAGAACCATAATGCGTGATTCAAATTGTACATATGGAAAAGCCTTGGTAACATATCTTAGCAAACAGAAGTCAGAAGCAACCCATAGAGAACAGACACAAACAAATTTACCTAGCCAACAGTCTGTTGAGAAAATTCGAGGAACTGAAAAATCTTACAGAGACGTTTTGATAGCTCCCAGTATAGTTAACATAGAAAACAAAGAATCCACAGAAGAAGAAGAAGATCAAGAAAAAGAAAGTACAAATAATCAGGGCAATGCAACAGAACATAAGAAGAGTAAACGAAAACGTAAAACCACAAAGACACGTCAATATAGTCAAAATTCGTTGGATAATTCCGACAGTAACAATTATTGCGATGATGGAAGAGAAGAAAACTTTAACCAGAAGAAAAAGACTACAGAAGAAAGAGACAGATTAAACACTTTTATGAGGTTTTTACAAAAAATAAAAAATATTTATGATTGCGATGCGAACCTACAAATTAAGATTAAACTATTTCTAACCCTTATATTTGAGGAATTTGTGAGATATGTATGTACATTTTTTAAAGATAGTAACTTCTGCTCCGTACTTCTACCAATGTTTAAAAATGGATAATCGAGAGAAAGACTATGTAATAAATATATTACAGTGGAATGCACAAAGTTTAAAACCTAAACTAAAAGAATTTGAATTGTTGTTAATGCAGGAAAAAATTCATGTAGCATTGATTTCGGAAACTTGGCTTGAAAAGAATTCCTTTTTGAATGGTTATAATTACAACATATTTCGAAGTGACAGAATAGATTCTTATGGTGGTGTAGCCATCATTATTCATAAGTCGATATTGGTTCAAGAGTGTCAGCTAAATCTTCATAATGTTGGTATAGAAACGGTATGCGTAAAAATTCTAAATTGTAAAGATATTAAATATATAATATCCCTGTATTGCCCGTCATCAATTCGTACAGAACCATCCGATTGGGAAACTGTGTTTTCAACATTTAAGAATAATTCGATAATATGTGGTGATTTTAATGCCCATCACTTTAGTTGGTCACAAAAAACAGATAATCGAGGTACACAAATTTATGACGCTGCCTTAGAATGGGGTTTTATATCGCTTAATAGTCTAGAATATACAAGAATCAAATTAGTAAATAATCATCTTCAAAAAAGCTCACCTGACATTTCATTTGCGTCTTCTGATATTGCAGTCAAATTTGATTGGATGGTTCTTAACGAAAATTTGGGTAGTGATCATCTATGTATTAAAATGCGTATTAATTACCGTGATACTATAAAATTCACTCAAAAGCGTAATATTAAGCGAGCAAATTGGCCAAAGTATATTGAGTACATTAAAAATCATATTTCATATCTTGAGGACTTCGAAGATCCACAGACTTTATACGACAATTTGCTTGATTTAATTTATAAAGCAGCAAATGTAAGTATTCCGATGATTATATTACCTCTTAATCCAGTCAAAAATTTTGTTCCAAAATCTTATTGGGATTCATCTTTGTCACATCTTGTTGCTAAGCGTAGATTAGCATTAAGTTTTTTTAGGAAAAATCCTATACCAAGTAACTTAAATATCCTGCAAAATCAAACCCGAATAGCCAAATATGCTATTTCAAAGGCTAGTGTATCTGACTGGCGTGGTTATTGCGATAGTGTGGATGAATCAACTTCTTCTTCAGAAATGTGGTGTCGAATGAGGTGGATGAAGGGTTTTAAAACCAAGAAAGTACAGGCCTCCGAAGAACAAAAAAGTGAATTACTATGTGATCTTGCTCCTGATTATGTGGTTCCATCAACACCAGAAGTTAAATTTACAAATCCATTATTAGATAGTAGTTTTAACCTATCGGAGATTAATTGTTGTATTAAAAGTAAAGATTCAGCCCCGGGTGGCGATGGTATCACATATTCAATGATTTGGAATTTACCTACGTGTGCAAAGTTGTACATCCTAAAGATGTACAACTGTATATTCAAAACAGGAATAGTTCCGAAACAATGGCGAAAAATAAATATAGTAGCTATTCCTAAGGCAAATATTGAACCAGATTTACCAGTGAAGTTTCGACCCATCTCATTAATCTCTTGTCTTTGTAAAATATTTCATAGCATGATTGCTAAGCGTTTAGAGTGGTATATAGAGAAAAATAACATGTTATCGACATACACTACAGGATTTAGAAGAGGACAGTCATCATTAGACTGCCTTGTACAATTAGTTTCTAAAATACAATTTAATTTTCCAAAAAATATTTCTACGCTGGTATGTTATTTAGATATTGAAAACGCATATAATAATATTTTGATAGATAAATTAATAAATATTCTTGATGATTTAAAAGTCGGTCGAAAAATTTGTTTATATCTATGGAACTTTTTAACAGAGAGACATTTGCAGGTTAAAAATGAACTTGGAAATCTCCCTATTATGAGTAGAATTTCACGTAGAGGATTAGCCCAAGGCGACCCTTTATCCCCACTATTATTTAATATTGCAACAGTTAATTTATGTCATAGTGCCAATAATAATATTTCTATCTGTCAATATGCAGACGATTTTGTTTTGTTTTCATCACATAAAAGTTTGTTTGAAAGCGTCTGTGAAATTCAACGAGTCTTAGATGTTTTTGTTAATTTTCTTGATGAATTAGGTCTTAAAATATCTGAAACTAAGTCTAAATACTGTATTTTTAGCAGAGGATACCGAAGAACAAATATTAATTTAAATATTAATAATATGCTTATTAGTGGTGTGGACTCATATAAATATCTAGGTGTGTGGTTAGATAAATCTCTTCGTTGGAATAAACATATAAAAGAAATTGTTGAAAAAACGCAACGTATTCAAAATTTATTACGAGTTTTGGCTGGGTCAACTTGGGGTCTTCACCCAAGTCATTTACGTAAAATATATTTGGCGATGATAAGAAGTAGATTGGATTATGGATCATTCCTCTTTGATAATAGCGCAAATACAAATCTTTACAAATTTTGTAAAATACAAAATCAGTCGTTAAGAATAATTGGCGGATTTATCAAAACTACACCGATCCATGTCATGGAAAGTGAGCTCAGTATACCACCTTTGCATATCAGAAGGAAGTTTTTAGCTTATAAATATTGTTTAAAATCGAGTTCTCGGGAAAATAGTGTAACAAATGTGATACTAGATGATTTATCATTAAGTTTTCAAAATCGATACTGGTTAAATAAGAAGAAGCCACTACTTGCTACAATTAAATCTGAAATCAATGCACATGATATTTCCTCGTCATATCCATTGGAGATGTTTAAATTAGAAACCTGGGTAACAAATATTGATATTCAAAATGTTATACATATTAACTTAAACTGTGTAAAGAAGGCCAAGAAAACATATGACCCGACGTCCCTTAAATTTAATGTGCTCAAGGAATTTAATGATAAATATTATGGCTGGTATACTTTATTCACAGATGGCTCTAAAAATGTAAATGGTGGCTGTGGTGCAGCCTTTTACGATCCTCAAAATAAAGACCATGTAAATAACTGTTTTAAAATAAACACTAATGTGTCTATTATGACGCTGGAACTCATTGCAATTTCAGAAGCATTATCGTATGTTATCAGTTCATCACAAGGAAAGATTCTTATTTGTTCAGACAGTAAGAGTGCGTTACAACATATAGCTCGATGCGCCTCTGGTTGCAGAGGTACATCGATAGCTTATGTTATACTTTCTAAGATTATTCAGATACATCGGAAAAAAATTGAGGTGAAATTGCAATGGGTTCCATCGCATATTGGATTAACGGGTAATGAGGAGGTTGACAAGATTGCCAAAAGGAGTATTTCAGAAGGAGAGCAAATTATTTTTAAACCTGATTTTTTTGAGTATTTTCCCTACTATAAAAACAAGTGTCAATATTTGTGGAAAGAATATTTTAACGAGATATCATTAGAAAAAGGAATATGGTACAAGACAATACAAAGTGAACCTCCACATATACCTTGGTTAATTAACAGTAAAATATCTAGAAGACTAATTGTCACTGCTCATAGATTGAGGTCCGGACACATGCCTTTAAATAAATTTAAATTTATGATGAAAGTTTCTACCTCCCCCAACTGTGATATTTGCAAAACTGTTGAAGATGTACATCACATATTAAGTGAATGTGTACGATTTCAATCTGGAAGAGAAACAATTATGAGACTTATGAATTTGAACAAATTTGACATTGGAATGTTTGTGGATATTCTTGCCAGACCAACATCTAATGAGTCTATAACATTGTTCAAATTCATAAGTCACATTTGATTAGTTTATTTATAGACTATATATGTGTATATGTATGTATGTATACATATATATGTATGTGTGTGTGTGAATGTACGTATACGTATATTAGAATTAATGTAATTAGGTTACGATGGGGCTGGCATGTACATTAGTATAAAAGTCCCTAAATAAAATAAAGAAAAAAAAAAAAAAAAAAAAAAAATACTAAGGACTATGAACTCTTTAATGTTTCAACTGTACCCTATCTCCTTTTTCTATACAATTTTATGATTATGTTTTAATTAATTATTATGTAAACTAATAATTAAAGTGAGATACATAAACTCAAATTTACATTTAGTACACAGTTTGTTAAATAAATAAAGAACAACTTGCTGGAGACTTAATGCTTTGATGGCTTTACTGCTCGGCGTTCGATATATTAGCGAGTCTTTAATCATCACACTGGTGGTGACGTCACTTGCCAAAACGAATATTATTTATGTGGGTAGTTGAACAATCCAGTATGAAGGTAAAAAATAAGTTACCCACGAGCTTCTATATGATTACAATTAATATATAGCAGTCACACACAAACAAAAAAAAAAAAAAATGACACTATAGGTATAATAAGTCCTACATTTTAGGTCAAATTTTATTTTTTTAATTTTTTTCTATAAACAATTGAATTCAAAGTGTCATATATTTTAAGAATGTGAATATATCAGAGATAGGACCGTCGTGGCGCTGAGGCGTAAGCTTATGCCTGTAAACGCGACGGTGAGTTCGATTCCCATGAGGGGAAGAAGGATTTCTCTATTTCCATTTGCATCGCTCTGGAAACTAGGCAAAGCGCGGCGTTGAGTTCCGCCACTCAACACGCAATGCCTCAAATAGAGAAGAAAGCAGGGACTAAGCAACTGAGTGTCTCAACACTAGGTTCCTATGGTTCCTGCAGTTCCCTCTGCCTACCCTGCTATATGCGGGATAAAGCGTGAAGCAAAAAAAAAGCAAAAAAAAATTGTCAGATATATAAGAAAGTATTATTTACTTAAACAAAGCACAGTGTTAAGTAACTCCATATTTTAAAACGTAAAAAAGGCCACCGTTGCATAGTGATGTCTTTCTCCTTTATTGTATTTGTGGAATAAAACTTAACATTATATTTATCAAATAAATAAATAAAAATACCTGCCAGCGAGGTAGCTGGGGGAGTGCAGGCACAGCACAGAGTGGCAGCGAGCTCGCTGCGCAGGCGCTGGGAGTCCACCCTCCCCACTTGCCGAAGATGAGAGGAGATCGCCCAAAGTGGCCTTCTCTAAAGCCTTAAATAACCATACAAATTAGCGGCAAATTTATATGGAATATTGCTTGGCAAGCCTTTACAAGCCTCGACAAGGTTTTACAAGCCCTTACACTTCAAAACACAAAAAGGATACAAACTGTAGGAAAAATTATATTGCTTGGCAAGCCTTCACAAGGCCCCTCAAGCTTTCTTACTTAATAAGACCAAAACGATAAATATGAAAGGTAACAAAGAAAAATTACGCGCCAAAATGTCAATGCATAACAAAATTTCTCACAATTGTATTCTAAAATAGACATCGTTTTGAATTATAAATAAGGTTTTACAACTTTGTGTATATGCCATATTTACATATATTGAACCCGCGCCTCTTAGAACCGTCCAAGCGCTCTAACTACTAAGCCATACGTTCTTCAGCATATAAAAAGAAATGTATACGTTTTTTTAAAGGATATTTTCTACTCCTAAAAGAAAGTGTTATTTAATATCCTTTTTAATTTCATGAACTTCATTAATTCTTCAGAAGACCGTCGTGGCGCAGAGGTGCAGCGTCTGCCTGCAAACGCGACGGTTTGTGGGTTCGATTCCCACTCGAGAAAGATGGATTTCATTTCCATTTTCCAGGGGAAAGTGCGATGTTGAGTTCCGCCACTCAACACGCAAAGCCACGTAAGGCGGAGTGTCTTAACACTATTTTCCCTCTGCCTATCCCGCAATGTGCGGGATAAAGGGAGCTATGATAACAATTACCTGTTCCACAGAACGTCTGGTGAATTCCGTCGTGAAACGTCGCTTCTGCTTACTCCTCTCTTCGAACAGCTGTGGCGATACATTCTTTAATATTTCCAATTCCTGTAAAAGTATAGGTACATATATTGATATGTACACAGGATTATGACACTGGGTAAGCGGAGAACTCGGCCACCAAAACTTTTGTAGACACGCAACACATATCTAAGTCGAAAACTATGACAACAAAACGTCTCAAAAGTCTTACGATGTACCAATATTTATGTATGGCGGTCTCTCGTCAAATAAATTAATAAGTAAAATAACAAGCTATAATACTATTACTACTATATTCTAGACGACCGTCGTGGCGCAGAGGCGTAAGCGTCTGTCTGTAAACGCGACGGTTTGAGGGTTCGATTCCCACTCGAGGAAGATGGATTTATCTATTTCCATTTTCTTCGCTCTGGAAACCAGACAGAGACCGGCGTTGCGTTCCGTCTCTCAACATGCAATGCCTCGAACAAGGCCGAAAGTGATGACAGAGAAAGCAGGGACTAAGCAACGGAGTGTCTTAACATTAGGTTCCTATAGTTCCTGCAGTTCCCTCTGCCTATCCTGCCTGTGCGGGATAAAGCGTGAAGACATAAAAAATATTTTATAATTTTTCAAGTGTTAATAGAAAAATACTTCAAGAAAACATCCTGTGATATATGTGGAGGTAGATTTATATTAGATAATTGTTACTAGATTTTAAGGTGTTGCTTTTGTCTCCGATTAAACATTAGATAGAGTGGACGTCTTTTCATTGTGCTCCTAATATCATATATTATATTACTAGTTCGGACATATATAATATTCACATATTTATCACATACAAAAATTTGAACGCTGCGAGATTTTATCTGATCTTTGATATTTTAGTACGGACTTTATCATTTAATATCACTTAACTAAAGAAACTTTCTACATTTTTTATAAAAATAACTAAAAACTAACCTTTAAATCATCCTCATAATCCATATTGACTGTCACAAGCAAAGGAGAAATAGCCCCCGAGTCCAAAGACTTATTTATATATGTACCAAGTCTCAAGCCATATGACCATTTCCAGGCTTCCTTCAGTACTGACATTGTTTCTATAAATATTTTTTCGTTTGATGTTAAGAGTGTCGGAGTGAACGGAGTGTCTTAACACTAGGTTCTCACGGTTCCTGCGGTTTCCTCTGCCTACCCTGCTATATGCCGGATAAAGCGTAAAATTCTAGATCAAAAACTAAGTCTAAGTGTCCGCAATTAAAACGTTTCCACAGATAATATATAATATGATTACTAAAATTTCAGTTTTATCGAAGAAACAGTAAATAAAATTAGCAATTATATAATATTATAGTATATATAGTGGGCGTTTATATCAGAAGCCAAATAGCTTCGCCTCTCTAAGTGTGCGCAATTGATAAAATTAAACTTACTATGCTCATATCCTGGAAACTTTTCTTCGAGACGCAATGTGATGGCTCTCTCCCGTAGCAGAGTAGCTATAGGTGCTGATAGAGCACATGCAAAGGAATTGGTTTCGTATCTGAAATAAATATTTACATTTTTAATCAAAAAAGCAAAAAAAAAATAAAAGAAGAGAGTATAATCACTAATTGAAATTTTTTCTCAACTTTTTTTTTATGATTTTTAAAGTGTTATGCCATTATATGCCATCTCTATTATTTCGATTCCCATGAGGAGAAGATGGATTTTTCTATTTCCATTTACTTCGCTTTGGAAACTAGGCAACACGCGGCGTTGAGTTCCGCTATTCAACACGCAATGCCTCGAAAATGGCGGAAAGCAGAGACAGAGAAAGCAAGGACTAAGCAAAGGAGTGTCTTAACACTAGGTTCATGTGGTTTATATGGTTCCTGCAGTTCCCTCTGCCCACCCTGGTATGTGCGGGATAAAGCGTGTCACTGTATCATTGTGAATGTCTGGAAAGACATAATAGTAAATATACCTCATGTGATCCAGGACTTAGAATTAGCAGTAAAAGCACTACTAGTTTCCAAAATGCCGCTTTGGATTCCTCCGGATCTCTGAGGATGTAAGTGTTTTGCCCTAGGTGTGTGAAACAAATATCCCTAAAAATCATAATAGTAAACTTAACAAGTATTTTGATTTTACTAACCAAGGACTAGGACTCTTAACCTATTTAAGAGTAAATTTACATGTCGTTGAAGTAGGAGCAAAAGGTTACTTGTGAAATCTCTATACAGTTTGTTAAAAGACAAGACTATTAGTAATATACTACTGGAACATACTTAGAAGGAGACATTAATGGAATCGTTTCAATTTTGGCTAGGTGGTGGGAGGAACTTGGACAGTCAAGATGAATGTTAATAAATTTTAAAGGACCCCTTTAAACCTACTTGGGTCACAAGTCCTTGGAACCTCAAACAGTGAATACATGGAATGCTAAATATAATCTTTTCTTAACTAAAGTTTATCTAAAGTAAACAATTTATATAGAAATACTTACTTCTTTTTATCCAAAGATTCTTTCACCATATCACAATGCTCTTGCCAATTCTCTTCCTGCAATATTCCTAAACAACTGCTACAAACATTCATTTTCCTTTTCTTTGATGGAGGAGACAACTCATTCATATTTTCATTGACAGCTCCATTTTCATTATTTTTTGTTTCACCTTTTGATAAATCATCTTTAACTTCTGGATCTAAAGATTTTTCAGTGTTGTTATCAGAATTTTCCTGAGATTTTTCAATTTGTATTTCTGCTTTAGGCAAATCATCTACATCTTGATTAATACAGTTTTTATCATTATCAGAGTTGTCATCAGATTTTGGTTTAGTATGATACTAAAATAAATATAATATTTTTATAATTTAGCTGACATATTTATGTTATATTTCTTATAATAATAAATCAAGATGTGATTAGCAAATTTGTGTAAATTATTGACAAAATTAAGTATTTTAAGATACATTACATCGAATGTTACTTACTTTACTAAGGAATTGCTTATAATTCTCATAAATATCAGGACATTTAATGCCCATATATCTAATACAGCATATATCACAACATCCAAGACTTTTGCAATATTTATATATGGCTTCGATATCCATTATTATATTGTATTTATTTTAGTTTAACCAAAAACTTGACCCATGAGTTCATTTGAAGAAAACATTTGTGTATTGTTATCGACCAAATGTCAAATCGAACCACATTGGATTATTGGAAATTGAGTGAATTGGAACATGTAGTAAATCATTTTTTTCAGTCATTTTCTTTTTATTATACATAAATTTAAATATTTTAAGTATATTTAAGTGATATAAATTAACTTTATGTACATTTTACTATTATGATTTTTTTTTAAATGATTTTTGTTATTACGGGTGTTATTATTGCATTACGGTTTACGCTGTATACGTATAATGGAGCGAACCCATTTTAGGCACATACTATTGATTGCCATATAGAAATATTAAATTGATAAAAACACAAAGAAATAATAATAAAATTATATATTATTTCTTTTAAATTAAATATTAAAATTATTTAAACCATTTTTAAATAATTATTTTCATTATTTCATTGGCAAATGAGATTTTTGACACATTGGTTGTACTTGTAATAATTGTTGCCATTAACATCCAACTGAAGGATCGCCGTCAAATCTGTGTATTTATGTAATTAAATATAAAAAAAAATTCTAAATTAAAAATAAGCTGTTTTTATAAAATATTTTTATTGTTTCAACAACTTTACACACAAAATGGGCACAGTCCATGCTAAGGTAAGTATATTATGGCTTAAATTTGTTGCAAAAATTATAGACAGGTTATATGCTGTAAGTCTACCAATTAAAATCTTGTTTACATTTTCATTTAGAAATATTATTATCTTTTAAAATATATTAAGAGTGTTCTTCTTTTAAATAGTTATTCAATAAAAATAACTTCAATTTTTTCAAATATTATAATATTTAATTATATACTGTTACATTCAAAAATATGTAAATTTATTTTTTCTAAATGATTCTCTTTTTATGCTGTTAATTTTACTTATATAATTCCTTATAAATGTTTTATTACACATAACATGAAAACTATTAACATTATCATGACTTAAAAATAATAATATATACATATTTAATTTTAGGCTGAAAATGACAATAGTCCAGTAGGCGGGTTTATGGAGTTCGATGAGCCTATCAACTTAGAAGAGCCTGTACCAAAATCAAATATAAAGTTGAATGGAGTTAGAGTAAGTAATTAAACATGTATGAATAATTTATTATTATGTATTAATATTTAAAATAGAAATTTATATTTTATTTACAGCAGATTCTTCATACTATTTACTTTATTTTATTACATGTCATTCTTTTAGTCTTTTTTAAAGCAAAGAAAATAGAAATGCAAAAAATATCTTTCCTAAGTGGGAATTGAACATACAAATCATCACATTTATGGACAGACTCTGTGCTACTGCACTCCAACTACTTAATTTAATTTTTTAAACATAATTCATTCTTGCCTCTCACAAAATTATCAAAACATATTTTTCTTTATAGTAATCAAGAATCAAATTCACACCCACTGTTTATATAATTAGATATTCCACTACAATAACTATTAAGTAACAATTTTACATTATCCAACTTAAATATCTGTTATTTCTTGTCTTAATCTAGAATTTAAACTAACAGCAAAGAACATACAAGAGCTTCTCGACACTAAGTTCTCGTTTAACCTTGATACACAAAAGTTGTATAGAATTTAATTAATCAATGAAAATGTCAGTCAGTTGTTAACTTAAAGTTTATTGTGATCTTTCTCACATTTCACAGGCTCGTGTAGACCGGGTCCATATAGATGGCCTGAGTCGTACCAAAGATGACATAATACGAAGCACTGTGGACGATCTCTTCCATGCCACTGACTTTGAAGATGTTATTTTGAGGGCACACAAGGTTTGCATGTTTGTGTAACATTTTCACTTCAACTTTACACTTTATCTCAAAAAATATAAAAATGGAGTAAAAAATAAAAATAAACTACATAAATATTGGGGATCGTTTGAGCGTGTGTCTGTTAACACGACGGCTTATAAGTTCGATTCCCACACGGGGAAGAGGGATTTTTCCATTTCCATTTTCATCACTCTGGCAAACTAGACAAAGTGCGGCGTTGAGTTCCGCCACTCAACACGCAATGCCTCGAAAAGTAGAAAGCCAGGGATCTGAGTATCTTAACACTAGGTTGCTATGGTTCCTGCAGTTCCCTCTGTCTACCCTGCCATGTGCGGGATAAAGCGTGAAGACATGTATATGTATAAAAGGCCTCAGATAAATTATTTGCTTTTTTTCTGCTAATATAAATAAACATTGAATATATTTAGGTGCGCCGCGCCCTTGACTCGATGGGATGTTTCAAGGACATTGGTGTCTTCATCGACGTATCGGACGGTCCGGGTTCGACGCCTGAAGGATTGGAGGTAATTTACTAAATCTTTTAATATATTATAATAATACTGTATAATATGTATTCCATAATGATATTAGGACCGTCGTGGCGTAACGGTAAAGTATAAGCACAACGGTTAGTAGGTTCGATTACTTTGAGGGGCTTTATATTGTACTGTACAGTAATGATATTCCACCTTGGAGACGTGTTTAACTGTAAATGCGTCGACGGTTGTAGGTTCAAGTCCTGTAAGGGGGTATGAGTTATTCTTATTTTCTTCGCTGGGGACAAAAGTCACTCAAACAACTTCCTCTTAACCCCTTACTCTACTCCCAACCCCCTCCCCCTAAAAACCTCTTGTCAACCCCCCCGTAAAAACCCCGTCATCTCCCCTTTCCAAACCCCGTCAACCCTTTCCCCCTCAAAGCCCCGTTTACCCTCTTCTCAATACCCCCTCAATCCCCCCCTCCCTCAAAACCCTGTCAACCCCCCACTCCACAAACGCGTCGCCGTCAAGACGATTTGCGTTCAAGAGCATTAAGTCGTTTGGGTGACAGTTAACAGATGAGTTGCGGAACTCAACGCCGCTTTCATGTAATCATAATTGGAAAATGGAATTAATCAAAATAAAGTTATTTCCCTAGAAGACGCTAGAGTGTTTTTTTTTTTATATTTATTCCACAGGTAACGTTTCAAGTGAAGGAACTCTCCCGAATCGTTGGCGGTATTAATACAACTGTTAGCGAAAACGAGGGGAATCTGGTGGTCGGTGAGTATACATACATACATACATACATACATATGTATATACATACATACATACATACTTACACATACATACATACATACATTCACGCTTTGTCAGTGTTATTCTACCAGATACAGCGGCTTTGAACCCGTATCGTGTGGCATATCTCCTCCTTCCACTACTGACCCCAAATTCCAAACGTTTCTACTTAAGCCGTCTCTCACTAGAAATGAATTAGTAATAGTTCTAGACCTAGATCTATTACTTAAAGAAAACACATGAAAAATTTGAACGCAGCAGGATTTGAATGTGCGCCCTCTTGCGAACCGTCCAAGGCTCTACCAACTAAGCCATGCGTTCTTTGTCACGCTGCGTCGAAATTCTTATATGCTTTATATAACTTATTTCGTTGTTAAGGTGCGGATTCAATTCCAGCTGCGTTCAAATTTCTATATGTTTTCTTAAAGTATTTTTTCTATCCTCAGTGTGGATTAATACTAATATATGCCTCTAGGTATTTCTTTTAGTTTCACACTTTTCAGGATAGGCAGAGGGAACAGCAGGATCAATAGGAACATAGTGTTAAGACACTCCGTTGCACATCTATTCGTAGATCTTTTATTAAAGTATATTTAAAAAAAACAACACGTATTTAGGCGTCAAGCTGCCCAACGTGCTGGGTCGGGGGGAGCGCGTGGCGGCGGAGTACAGTGTGGGACACCGCAGCACCTCCAACTGTAGCCTCACAGCCACTAAGCCTTACCCACACAGCGCCTTTACACCTGTGTGAGTGATTACTGCTAATATATATATATATATATACAGGTGTATCTGATAACGCAGCCTTTGTCAAAACTACCTATAGGGTAAAATATTTCAAGGCTATATACAAAAAACTAGTTGAAAATTATCAATAGTTTAGATACATGATCGTTTTTCCCATTTCACGATATTTATACATGCATTGTAACGCGTGAGGTAGTCATGATTAAGTACGAATGATGTAAAGAGCTCGTACTATAAGAATACTATTAAACGTTATCAATCTGTCAATTTTCATTCAAAGAAATAATGGAAAGATAAAGAGACATATCTCTGTCCCGCTCTGACAGTACAGTGTACGCTCGCGTCATACTTCACTAATTGTGTTTTATTTTGGAACAATAACTTAATTATTTACTTTGTTTTGAAAAAAAATATTTTTGACAATATTACTTGTTTTATGATTTTATCGAGCTTATAAAGGCTAGTTAATACTATGCTTTAAATTAAGGTCACAGTTATATCCACACCTGTATATATATTATATTTATTTAATTATTATTATAGATTATCGGCCACGATATATCAACAGAACCACGAATATCCGTGGTCCGGGTACAAACTGTTGGACAGAGGACTCTTGTTGGATATCGCGTTTAGAACTTCCTCTGTGGTGAGTGAAAAGTTATAATTTAAGAGTATATAAAAATTTTTGTATATACAACTTTTTTCTGGTTCACAAAACGAGGGTATATGCGCAAAAAATATTGATTTTTTTATTGTATACACACACACACACACTTGTACTTATTTACTGTACGGCATCTGAATATATCTCAGAATACTATAAAACATGTCTGTTCTAATGCACATGCACTCAAAGACGCACCTGTACTAGTACACATGCACTCAACGCACTCTAAGACGCACCTGTACTAGTGCACATGCACTCAAAGCACTCAAAGACGCACCTGTACTAGTGCACATACACTCAAAGCACTCAAAGACGCGCCTGTACTAGTGCACGTGCACTCGTTAGTAAGGTAAGTAGTGAAATGAAAGGCAATGGAGTATAGACGTTTATTGCAGTATTATAATTTGACAGTATTTAGTTCAATGACTAAATACCGAAAAGAATAATTTGATAACTTAGTGTGTAACATATCGCATATTGATCTATTTCTACTTGCCAAATTACTTATATTAAAAACATAATATGTGGGTACAACGTATATGTCGGCGCTAGGCCAGGGTTTCGTTGTTCAGAGTCCATTTTTCATAATAAAATAACAGAGTGGTTGCAATTGGTTTATTCTCGTACAATAGTTAATACAGAAGAGCTCAAAAAAACATAATTCAGTCCTTTTATTTGTTTAACAGCTGACATTTCTGTTCAATATTCAAAATTAATATCGTAAAGAACTTAACATGACAAATAGGTTTAACTGATTTGAATAACTAAACATTAATTTCAATAAGTACTAAATACTTTCTAAAAATAAAATCATAAAATGTGTATTGATTTAAAAGAACGTATTCTAGACCCGATATATACTAACGGCCTTATTCAT
Organism: Dione vanillae; assembly: GCA_037178615.1. NCBI lineage: Eukaryota > Metazoa > Arthropoda > Insecta > Lepidoptera > Nymphalidae > Dione > Dione vanillae. The sequence continues at coordinate 395,480 of JAZFAU010000329.1, read as the reverse complement.
AAAAAAGTCTTATAAAACGTTTTAAGCATATTTTAGTTAACACGCTCTTTAGGCTTATAGAACGTTCGATAAATGTTTGTATTCATAAACGCTCTATAAGCCTTCTATAACTAAAGTGTCACTAATTTGATTTATACGTTCACAATGTTGCCACTATACTGAAGTCGGTCGACTTGTTGCCGAAAATACCAGTAAATCCACAGATGATAAGTGACAAACGCATTGACATAGTATGACCACAGATAATATTACGTACAAAAATATATTGTTGGATCTGGCTTGACATTTACCGGCTTCATTTACGTCGTTGTTATCACAAAAACACGAATGTTTATTTTATTTTAGTTTATAAACTTACTTAATTTTTAAAAAATTAAGTCAAAAGAAGTAAAACGACAAAGAATTGAAAATTGTTTAGACGTGGACAAGTATTACCTATGTTCTGTGCACTTTTTTTATGTAGAATTTATTATTAATAAACTTGTTAATAACTAAATATAGTTAATAAATATCGAACAAAATGTCAATTGTTATATTGTTTTGTTTACGAAACTGAAATTGACACTCTTGATGACAAGCGACTCGACGACGTCATATCAATGCTCATATTAGTATGAGCTACAATCAGCTGTTATATGAATCGGCCATCTTTGGACGTTAAAACACTCTTATAGTAGGGTTCTCGGCTCTATAACTTTATGATAGGTGTATAGAACTGATTGGCACTAAAATGCTGTTATGAATAACGTTTTTTGACAACTGTACTATATCGAGTCTTTAAGCGTGCTATAACTTTTTATGAATAAGGCCGTAAGTGCACACGTACTTAAGATAGACTAGGAGGTGTGTGTGTAAGTTAGTTTATATATGGTGTTTTAATTAGTGTAAAACATATTGAGATATACATTTAAATTTAGCTATTTATTTAGTTATTTAGCTGTTAAAGAGTAACATATACATACATAGATACATATACATATATTTACGTATATACATACATACATACATACATACGTATACAGGGTGTATCTGACACGGCGGCCGTTATCAAAACTACTTATAGGAAAAAATATTTCAAGGCTATATATGAAAAACTATTTAATAATTTTTAATAGTTTGATGTTTGATTTTGCATAATTTTTGTCACAAGCTGTGTAACGCATGAGGTAGATATCATTAAATACGAATGACGTACTATAACAATACTATTAAACGTTGTCAATCTGTCACCTTTCATTAAAAAAAATAACCAAAAGAAAAAAAGACATATCTCCGTCCCGCTCTGACAGTCCAGTGTGCGCTCGCGTCATACTTGACAAATGGTGTTTTATTTTGGAATAATAATTTAATTATTTATTATGTTTGAATTTTTTTTTATTTTCGAAAATTTTGCTTGTTTTATAATTTTACCAAGTTTATGAAGGCTAGTTAATATTATATATTATTATTAAATTAAGGTCGTGGTAACATCCACATCCTGTATTCATACATACACACATACATACATACATAAATACGTACATATTGATTTCTTTCAATTTTTTTTTAAATATAATAATATTTTTTTAGACTAAACATAATTTGCAATGGGAAGGTTTAGTTCGTGAGACTTCGGTTTTGAGTAAAACGACGAGTTTCAAAGTGCGAGAGAGTAGCGGTGAGTGTGTAGTGTATTAATTCTTTAATGTTGCAGCTTTTTTTTTATTTTAACGATTGCTTTTTAAGTATGGGTTGTTGGGAAGATATAATGTGGCGTTAAGTTCCGCGACCCAAAGCCGCGTCTTAAAGTCAATATGGATATGAAAACTACATTGCGTCTATTAGCGTCATTATTACGAGCAGGGACGGAGAAAGCAGGGACTAAGCAACGGAGTGTCTTAACACTAGTTTCCTATGGTTCTTGCAGTTCGCTCTGCCTACCCTACAATATGCGGGATAAAGCGTGAAGCTAAAAAAAAAACCGCGTCTATAAATTGACTTAAACTTTACAAATTTTATTGCACTGCTTATTTTTTTATACCGTTTTTGGTTTTTTCTTTTCTTATTTTCAAGAAATTCAAAGTTCTCACGTTTTTGTAGGAAACATTAAAAAATTTAAAGGCAGCAGGATTTGAAACCGCACCCCATGGACCGCGTCCAAAAACTCATCTCAGATTGAGCTATACGTTCTTTATTACACTACAACATATTTGTGTTGTTTTCTGAATGGAATTTCCAACATTTTAGGGCCTCAAATGAAATCCGTGATCCGTCACATAGTGACAGTGGATCATCGAGACGACGCCATCTTCCCAACGAAGGGGTCGTGGGTTCAATTCAGCAGTGAATTGGCTGGGCTTGGCGGTGGGATTGCCAACATAAAGAATGAATTGCAAGCGCAGATCAATAAGGAAATTGGGCCGGATAATGTGAGATCTTTGCCAATATTCTTGGCGTTTCTCTAAGTATTTTTTTTAATGCGGCGTTGAGTTCCGCCACTCAACACGCAATGCCTTGTAAAAGGTGGAAAGCGGGGACGGAGAAAGCAGGGACTAAGCAACGGAGTGTCTTAACACTAGGTTGTTGGTTCCTGCAGTTCTTTCTCTTTATTCTGTCATGTGCGGGATAAAGCATGAAGACATAAAAAGTAGCCTTTTTTTACTGGTAATACTGTTTTCTTTTGTACCCTAAGATTTTAGGTTATAGCGGCACAGTGGCATACTGTAATCGCTTATGGCTTCGGTTCCCATGAGGAGAAATGATTTATTTTCAGATCTTCGCTCTATATTCTGAGACAAAGCGCGGCGTTGAGTTCCGCCTAAACACTTAATATATCGAAAAATTGCAAAACCCAGAGACTTTCCTTTCAGAACATTTGACTTTCCCTACCTATCCTGCTATATTCAACTGTTAAGCTAAAGAAATACCCAAACTTTTCACCAATTCTTTACTCCGTTAAGTCCAGAGTGCCTTAACACTAGCTTCCTGCAGTTCCTGCGGTTCCTGCAGTTCTCTCCCCCTATCCTGCTATACGCGGGAGAGAGCGTGAAGCTATTACAATAACTTTACCTATTTTCAACCCGTTTCTGGCCAGGTAATACAAATAACAGCGGCAGCTGGGGTACTCCATGATGTATATGGAACGGAACTCCCAGAACACTTTTATTTGGGGGGTCCGGCGACCCTCAGGGGGTTCAGACAACGCGGTGTTGGACCCCATTGTGATAACAACTCTTTAGGTGGTACGGTAAGTGCTCTATATGGTACATTTCCTCTGTTGAAATACTTAAAGAAAACTTCAAATTTTGAACGCAGAAGGATTTGAACCCGTGCCTAGCGAACCGTATAAGCGCTCTTACCACTGAGCCATACGTTCTTTGTCGCGTTGCGTCGAAATTCTTATATGCTTTATACAATTTATTTCGTAGTCAGCATCTCTGTAGGGAGATTTTTACAAATTTCCGCTACACAAAGACTATTACAAAGAACAATTGTTTGACGAGAGACGATGCTATTTTATTTTTTTTTTATAATCTTTTATAGTGTTAATCCACATGAAGGATAAAAAAATACTTAAATAAAACATAAAAAAATTTGAACGCAGAACCGTGCAAGCGCTCTCGCCACTGATGTGTTTCTGGTTCATCAGGTCTTTAAAGGAACTGCCTTTCGACCTGGTAGAAGCTCGAAGGAATAACCTAAAGTCAAATTTAAATAATTCTAACGGTTCAAAAAATGAATCTTGTATTATTCAAACTAATAATACAAGACTCATTTTTTGAACCGTCGTCGCGCAGAGGCACAGCGTCTGCCTGTAAACGCGACGGTTTGTGGGTTCGATTCCCACACGGGGAAGATGAATTTTTCTATATATCTTCGCTTTGGCAAATATTCAAAGCGCGGCGTTGAGTTCTGCTACTCAACACGCAATGTCTCGAACAAGGCGGAAAGTAGGGACGGAGAAAGCAGGAACTAAGCAACGGAGTGTTTCGGTCCCTATGGTTCCTGCAGTTCCCGCTGCCTACCCTGCAATATGCGGGATAAAGCGTAAAGATATAAAAACACATATATATATATATATATATATATATATATATATATATATATATATATATATATATATATATATATATATATATATATATATATATATATATATATATATTTATATATATATATATATATATATATATATATATATATATATATATATATATATATATATATATATATATATATATATATATATATATATATATATATATATATATATATATATATATATATATATATATATATATATATATATACTCTTTCTAAGGTATATTGGGCTTCCGGTGTCCATCTCTACACCCCCCTTCCCTTCCGCCCTGGAAAGGGGGGGCTGGGGGAGCTCTTCCGGTCCCACTTCTTCGTGAATGGCGGCTGTTTGGCACATCCTGGTAAGTTTATGTATTAATATTATATTTTACAGTTATAGTAAGTAAGTATTAAGATAGTATGTATTATTAGGCAAAGTTTGGCAATAATTATTTGAATGGAGAATATCAATAAAAATATCTTTGTTTATTCATGAATAATAAATGATTTTTAAATAACGAATAAGTTTTGATTCGTTTGGTTAATATGAATAAATTTTAAGTAAACGAATAAAAGTAATTAACTTTTATTTATTTTTTTGTTAAAACATTTATTTGCGCATAACTTAATCGAATATTTACAATTATTACTACTTTTTATTATTAGCTTTTCTATTTATGATTCTTTTCACAAATGTTTCAACTTGACTTATTTAGGGTTATTATAGTGAGATAAGAAAACTGTGTTATAGAAAAATTGTTCTATATAGTAGGATAGGTTCAATCACTTTTAGTTTAAAATTTTTAAAAAAATATGTATATATATAGTATAGTAGGTGTAAAGTATTATTAAAATATATTTTTTTTTAATAATGTTATAATAATTTAAAACGTAATATATTGCGATTATATAATATGTATTTTTTTTTAAATTATATAATAGAAATTGGTAAACATTTATCCAATTACTAACTGGCATTAATTGTCTTTGTCAGTCTCTTTATTTTTGACATATTGAAGAAGAATTTCTTAGAGATAATTCTTAATTACACACTTTTTATTGTTAATTACGCCTGAAAAAATATTTTATGTAATTCATAGTTTTAAAAATTAATATTCAGTTCAAAAACAAATTATTCGTAGGCAAGTTAGTTACGAATAAAACTTAGTGAACAATTACAAATAAGTTGGTTGCAAATAAAACTTGATTCATTTATTGATTCATATAAAAAATGATTCGAATAATGCACATTGTTAGAGTTACTAAGAGTCTAGTAAGTAGTTATAGTAGTTATTATAAAAGTAGATGTTGTATTGAGTACATAAACAAATAACGGTTTCACAAATAGTTTACTGCCAATGACGTCACAAAGTTTGTATTAATTTAACCATTCTGTTGATAGACATGTATCCGCGATGGAGGCTAATTGCGTACTAATTTAACGTAAAAATGCTAAATAATCTGTAAAGTGTTACCGCTCGCATGTAGACCTGCCGCCAGACATACACACTTTAATAGTATCTATAATATATCTATTATATATGATGTCTAAAAATTCATAGCAATCGGAGTAAGCTCAAGAGGTGTTTTATTTTAAATTAGATAGAAATTAGGGGGCAAATCAAAGTTTACATTGGATTTTTTTACTTATATAGAAGAAACAGGCCTAGCGATGGTCGAGTCGCTGGGCGCGGTGCGCGTGGCGTGCGGCGCCGGCGTCGCGCTGCGGCTCGGCGGCGCCGCGCGCGTCGAGCTCAACTACTGCGTGCCGCTGCGCGCGCTGCCCGGCGACGCGCCCGCGCCCGGGCTGCAGCTCGGCGTCGCCGCGCACTTCCTGTAGCCGGTGAGTGGGGGGAGGGGGGGGGGTGTGGGTAAGTAGGAGGGAAGGGGGGAGTACGCCTACCCGTAGTGTAGGACGGCGTCGACGCGCACTTTCTGTAGACAGTGATTTGGGAGGGGGGAGAAGCTGGAAGGTGAGTGGGGGGAAGCGGGGAACGAGGACAGTGGGAGAGGGAATAGGAGAGAAGTGATGGGGTTTTTGTAGACGATGAGCAGGTTAAAGAGGGAGAGCACTACAGCTTGGTGTCGCCGGGCATTTCCTGTAGACGGTTAGTGGGGAAGTGAGGTAGGGGAAGGGAAGGGAAGTGGGGAACGGTGAGAGCACGCCTATTTGGACTGCAGCTCGCCGTCGGGATGGCGAAGGGTGGGGGAGAGAGGGGGCGAATGAATAGTGTCAGATAGGCCTATATTTTATATACATATATGCCGTATATATATTTTAAATTCAAGTCTTTTCAGTATTTAATCCAATTTTAGGCAGTCGCGACATAGCGTCTCGGTGTCTGACTGTAAATATAACTGATGCAGTTGTTTGACAAAAAACTATTTCATTTTCAACTCTTTGGCAACACCAGATTTTTGCCACTAGATAATTTTTAAGCGAAAAGCAAAATTGGAGGGAAAGTCGATTTAAAGTAGTCGGTGGAAGTGTCTTAGCACTGGGTTATATGCGACATACAGTGAGAAGTTTTTTTTAAATAAATTTATTTAAAAATATATTGTTTTATATACAAATAATATTTTTATTTCCAGGTAAAAATACAAAAGGCGAATTTAATTTCCTAAACTAATAATATTTATTCTACGATCATTTATAATTTATTTTATTTGACATAATAATATATAGTAGTCTTTTATTTTTTTTAAAACCACTTCATTTGAATGAAGGCAAAAGCATCAAAGAAAATGCCTAATTTCTACATTTTTTTTAGAATTATCTAAATTTTCTTTTTAAACATAATATTTCAATAAAATAGATAATTTGTTTCATATTTAATTACATAAAAAAATTGTTTGTAAAAATAGTGTTAGAGTTGTTGAAATAAAAATTGTTATTATGTATGTGATGTTTTATTACGTATGACAAATCAATTTTAAAAAAAACACAAAGAAAAAAAATACAAGATATTTTCCAAGCAATTGTATTCAACAATCATTTTCATTAAAACTACGAAAACAAACCAAATTTACTTCTGAAATAAGAGCACCGAAAATAATCATATATATTTAAGATAACAAACATTAACGGCCTTATTCATAAAAAGTTATAGCACGCTTAAAGGCTCGTTATAGAACAGTTGTCAAAAAACGTTATTCATAACAGCATTTTAGTGCCAATCAGTTCTATAAACCTATCATAAAGTTATAGAGCCGAGAACCCTACTATAAGAGTGTTTTAAAGTCCAAAGATGGCCGATTCATATAACAGCTGATTATGGCTCATACTAATATGAGCATTGATATGACGTCGTCAAGTCGCTTGTCATCAAGAGTGTCAATTTCAGTTTCGTAAACAAAACAATATAACAATTGACATTTTGTTCGACATTTATTAACAATATTTAGTTATTAACAAGTTTATTAATAATAAAATTAAAATTCAAATTTTGTCGTTTTACTTCTTTTGATTTAATTTTTTAAAAATTAAATAAGTTTATAAACTAAAATAAAATAAACATTCGTGTTTTTGTGATAACAACGACGTAAATCAAGCCAACAATATATTCTTGTACGTAATATTATCTGTGGTCATACTATGTCGATGCGTTTGTCACTTATCATCTGTGGATTTACTAATATTTTCGGCAACTAGTCGACCGATTTCAGTATAGTGGCAACATTGTGAAGTTATAACTCATATTAGTGACACTTTAGTTATAGAAAGTTTATAGCGCGTTTATGAATACAAACATTTATCGAACGTTCTATAAGCCTATAGAGCGTTTTAACTAAAGTATGCGTAAAACGTTCTATAAAATTTTTTTATGAATAAGGCCGTAAGAATATAATTAAATCTTATTCTATTCTAATTTTAAAATATTTAATATATCTAGAAATATTAAGAAAAAGATTTTATTTGACTTATAACTATTTATTTGGAACCATATTTTATCTGTGAAGGCTATTTGTGATAAGGCCGCTATATTTTATACAGTACTGCTATAACAGTATATATATATATATATATATATATATATATATATATATATATATATATATATATATATATATATATATATATATATATATATATATATATATATATATATATATATATATATATATATATATATATATATATATATATATATATATATATATATATATATATATATATATATATATATAAAGCTATATACTATTAGTTACTGTTAGTCTTAGTAATAAGTATTCAAATAATTAAGGCCTGTTTTAATGTAAATCTATCTTTTAGTTAAATTTAGACGACAATTTTATTCTAAAAAATACTATAGAAACTCGATTTCACGGCACGAATTGAATATTTTCATTATTCGGACGAAGCTATAGAGTCTGTTTGGTTAAAAGCGTTCATCTCAAGAACTACTGGTCCAAAGAAACAACTTATCTCAAGTACATATAATATGTCAAGGGACGTGAGAGCGAAGTTCGATTAAAAACAAATTCAATATTGAATTTGTGAGGTTAGATTAAAAAAGACTTTTTTAAAAGTCGAATATATAAAGTAGTAGACGAATAAATATTGATTTTTCCTTAAAATGTATTTTCGAATATGTTGAAAATCAAATGACTATTTTTTCGTATTAATTCAAACCAATTTCACTATTTCTTAAATAGTGAAATTAAATAAATAATATATTTTATTAAATTCACGCTTCACGTGAGATCGTGTACAAGGGAGTAAGTAGAAAATCTTCTCTCACATTAAAGATGTGCGAGTTTTAACTGAACTCAACGCCGATCTGAGTCTGGCGGAAGAAATTTAAAGTAGCGGAACTCAACGCCGCGCGTTGCCTAGTTGATAAAGGGAAAAAAATGGAAGTAAAATAATTTCTCGTTGAGTGGGAATTGAACCCATAAACTGGCGCGTTTATAGGCAGACGATGCGCCTCTACGCCACGACAGTCCACTTTATCTTATGAAACGAGAAAAATTAATTAGAAAAGAAAGTAAAATTAAAAAAAATAAATATCAATTTATATTAACTAAATCAAAAATGTATTAAAATATTTAAATCTTTCATATTTACTACGCTGTTGTAATATTCTATAGGAAGATAAATCTTATACTAAGAATTTAATTATGAATAAAATTTTTAAAGAGGAAGGAAAATATGAATGTGAACAATTTACTTACAATTATATAACAAAACAATTCATACAACCATACTTACAGTAAAAATAACCACAAATATGTAAATATGTGATTTATTCAATAAATTGTTACGTACTACAATTTATTTGAATAAATTGGATAAATGTTGACAATTTCAATAAATATCACCTAAGCTATCAATTATTATGTTCGTAACTATCTACAAATTGAATAAATTTTCTAAATATTTAACAATAAATAATAATGAAATTGAATAAACTGAATAAATATTGATTGATAACTTGTATAAATCCTATCGGGGCAGTTCGTTGTTTTCTTTATAGTCTGCGGTTATAGCTGCGAGTAGTAATGCTTGGGCGGGTGCTATGAAAACTGCGGGAAGACGAGCGAGGCCGGATGCACAGAGAGAATGAGATATCCATTCTGTATTAGATATATTCATATTAAATATCTACATATAAAAATTTGAGCGCAGCGGGACTTGAACCCGCACTCTCTTGTGAACCGCACAAGCGCTCTCAACCACTAAGCCACGCGTTCTTTCTTATGCTGCGTCGAAATTCTTATATGCTTTATACAAGTTATTTCATAGTTAGCATCTCTGTAGGGAGATTTTTACAAATTTCCGCTACACAAAGATTGACGAGAGAATGCTGTTTTTATGATTTTTACAGTGTTTATCCACACATGCACGGTTCGCAAGAGGGCGCAGGTTCGAGTCCTGCTGCGTTCAAATTTTCATATGTTTTCTTTAAGTATATTTTCTATACTCAGTGTGTAAAATATTCATATTAGGCTAGGACCTGTTATGACTTAGTTTGTTTTGCATTTAGATAAATAAACTCAGTAAACGCACGGCTTTATGGTCAGAGCGCAAGGGTTTGCAAGAGGCGCGGGTTCAAATCCCGATATGTTAAAATGTTTATGTTTTCTGCTAGCATAACTGTATACGATTTAAAAATATATAAAAATATTTTTATTTTTATTTAAATTTATAAAGAAGTTCATTGTAATTTGTAACAAATTTAAAATAAATAACATAAATTATTATAGTAAAATGTATTAAGTATAGTTTATTAAGCCAAATGAGACGAAACCAGCCGAATAAAAAGTTATACGCCATTTTTCTAACTTATTAAGACAAATTTCTTAAATTAAAGCACTACAATACGTATATTATGTAAAAATTATATAAAAACTCACCGATATGAGTAGATTTAGGTGTAGCAATTAATAAAAGAACCTCTGCCTCGGTCGTGGTCAGCCATCCGCATTTAACGTACAAATAACTAGAGGCTGCGACCGTCGATAGCCAACTTATGACTAAAATTTGACAAGAATTAATAAATTGGATAAATTTTGATTTCTAATATTTAATAAGATTATAATTGAATAAATATTTGTTTCTACGTAGATAGGTTACATTTTTTAATTGTGTTAAATAAGAATAGTGAATAAATTGGATAAATATTGATTACCGATTAATTAATGTGAACTTATTTAGTGTTATTTTTTAAAAGATATATATTTATATGTTATATCTGGAGATCAACACACAGTTTAAATTAATTTACTTATTTTACTTTATTAAATCAATACAAGTAGATTGTTTGAATAGTGTAAGTAGAGAACTAAGACTAACTAAATTTTCAAATTATTTACGAACTTACCTAAAAATAAAGTAGAAATAACATCTATTACGTACAAACTACCCTCGGCCTCCGTCAACAAGTTACAACACTCTGTATAGAGCACTATTAGGGCCGATATTTTTGTACTCGTTGTATCTGGAAGTTTGAACTAAAATTAATTTTTTAAAACTTACCTGTATAGGTTCAAAATAAGAGGCCTTTTCCTGTATACAGCAGACTGAGTCACTCTTTTGTTTTTTTTTAAATATCGAGTTTAGTGGCGTAACTCAACGCTGCGCTTTGAGTTCTTACTAGAGCGAAGTAATGAAATAGTCAATTCTACATATACAGGAATAGAACCTGTAACGTCGACTTAACTGTCGTTTCAAGTTAACCTCAATGTACTTATTAAATAAGGTAAAAATGAAAGGATATAAGCAATATGTATGAAGCAAAAACAAATACAAAAAATAGAAATGAGAATAATAAAGAAAAACACGTATTTCAGTAAAACAATAATAACTCCTATAATTCGCATGAATATTATATTATTAAAAAAAATAAAAATTATTAAAACACACACACACACACACACACACACACACACACAAAACAAACAGTTTTCTTGCTAAAGAACATCTTTTCCAAAAATATACATGTTTTATACACACATACATTTACATGTTATCACGTCAACGTTACAATAATGCATGTCAAAGTCAAATAATTTTATTTAAAATAAGAAGTTACAAGCTTCATTTTTTGAACGTCAAATAATTTATTTAATTTACCGCCGGTTCCCTAAGGTAATGCCTCAGACCTGAGAAGAACCGGCGCAAGAAAGTCAGTGGGACATTATATATATTTTCTTCTTTAATTTGACAAATATTTAATATTAATGTTGCATGCATGTTTCTGGAAACACTTTTTCTATGTATTTACATGTTATGACGTCAACTTTACAAAAAACACATGTTCCTACATGTATCTGGAAAACTCACCTATTTCAGCCTTATGTGATAAAGAACCGAAAGCGAAAGGAATTACCGACGTTCCCACCGTTACTATAAAACTTGTTGATGTCGGTAACGGTATACGACCACACTGGGAACAAACGTATTTTTTTTATTTTTTAATAGTATTTTTTTCAGCTTCACGCTTTATCGCTCACATAATTGGGTGACAATTCACGGAATTTCACGGAGAGAATATAATAAAGATATTTCGTTCTCTCTCTCCGTTTGCTCGGCTTTTCTAAAGCGGAGAAATGAAAATATTACATACTGTCTCATAAATATTTTTTTTACATGTTAACTACTTGCTCGAACCATTTTATTAAAAACTACCTAAAAATAATAATAATTTGTTAACTTACAAAGAAAAGGTGAGGCAGCGGTGAAAATATAAACGATATAGCATAATTTATCGCCGCTATAGTCGGTGTGACACCGTCTTTACTGAATGACAGCGGGAGCCACGCGCAGGGCCGCGCTATGGACGCTAGTATTGTACTAAAAATAGAAAACTAATATTACATTCATATATTTATAATTATAATGTAGATATTTTAAATTATGATGCATATATTTATAATTGTAATACAGCTAATTTTAATTATGATGCTGATATTTTAAGTATAATGCAGATAATTATAGTTTTAATGCAGATATTTTTGATTATAACTTAGATATTTTTTACTATAATTCAAATATTTTTTGTTATAATTTAGATATTATTTTTTTAGATATTAACATTTATGTACATATTTCTTATTATATTGCAGATATTTTTAATTATAATTTAGATATTTACAATAATATTGTAGATTCAGACGTTTATAATTATAATGCAGGTATTTTTAAATATAACGCTGATACTTATAGTTTTAATGCAGATATTTTTGATAGTAATTTAGATATTTTTAACTATAATACAGATATTTCTAATTATAATGCAGATATTTTTAATTATAATGCTGATATTTATAATTATGATGCAAATATTTTTTATTGTAATGCAGATATTTTAGTTATAATACATTTATAATAATATTTATATTTTTAATTATAATTTCAGATATTTGTAATTATAATGCAGATATTTTTAATTATAATTCAGACATTTCTAGTTATATTGCAAATATTTATAATTGTTAGGTAGATATTTTTAATTATCATTGATATATTTATAATTATGATTCATAGAATCATACTGCAGACATTTATAATTATAATTCAGATATTTTTAATTTCAATTAAGATATTTATAACTATATTACAGATATTTTAAATTATAATTCAGATATGAATGTGAATTCTTAACCTTATTAAGTTGACTTTTTTATTTTAAGTAAATCATATAAGTAGGTACTAAAAAAAGATTAAAAGAAAAAATCAAATTGACTTGACTTACCCCTCAATAACCCTGCGATCCAACGCCATAGACAACGCATTGACCGACACCACAGACAAAGCTAATCCTATAACATGTGCATGTAATGCCGTCAACGCGTACAACCTAGTCCGACATGTATGTATGCGAGTTCTACCAGCATTATAATATATATATGTTAGAGGGAAATATACTATGTATTGTGTGTGGAAGAGACCTGAAAATAAATAAATATATGGATAAAATAGCTTAAATTAAGATTTTACCTGTTAAGACACTCTATACTTTAGTCTTTTTTTTATTTTATTTTTCTACAGAGTCGTATAATGAAACGCTATATTTATTCTTACTAGGCTAGAAAATAAATTCTATTGAAACATAATTATCATGATTATATTCATATACACTACTATTAGGGTAATTAACATGCACATGTTGGTAACACTAGGTTCCTATGGTTCTTGCAGTACCCTGGCCTACCCTGCAATATGCGGGATAAAGCGTGAAGCTAAAAAAATGTTGTAGGTAACATGTGCATGTTAATTACTGTAATAGTTGATCTTGTAAGAACATGTTCAAAGTAATGTGACTCTGTGTTTATGTGCTTTTGTTTGCCTAGACATTGTTACAGTAAATAAATTTCAATAGTTTGTTCCCTAGTATGGGAATTGAACCCATAATCAACATCTTTACTCTCATAGACATTCACTGTACCATAAAAGCTTGAATCATGATAATGTTTAAAAAAATCCCTTAAATATTAAAAATAATATTTTAAATTTTATATATTTTTTTTGTTATTTAAGTCTTATTTTTAAATAGTTCTTAATTTATCTTTTAAAAATATTAAAAACATGCTAAAGAAAGTGTTACAGTGCATTTTTAAAGTTATATAAAAAACCTGTTTACAGCTAAATTTTTTGAAGCTGCATCTATTTTATTAGCTGAAACTAATTTGCATAATAATGATAATACTATGATAACTATAAATTCAATAATTTTATTTTAATAAAAGGAAATAAAATATGACATGTCATTGACATAAGAAATTGGGTTTTTTAATAATTTAGGAAAAAAAAACCTTATTTTATTTTAAGAATATTCTATTATTGAAGTCTTCAGTATGAATAATGGTTTATTAAATAAGTTTAATTTTTAATGTAAAACTGATCAAGCCAAATACTAATGTAAACAAAAGTAGTAGAATTTATAAGTGAATATAATTACATGATTGAATGAGTGCAATGCAGTCTAATAATATCTAAGTGAACATGCATGTAGTTGCCTCCGGATGCTCCATAGTGTGATGTTAGAACAGCTAATGCAACTGATATTAGGACACCCAATATCATCCATCTTTTCTTGATTTCTTCCCAAAAATCCAACTCATAATCTGTTTTGTATACATTATTATTTTCCCTGTTAGTATATAACACTTGTGTTGATGCACTTGTGCACTCCATAGTGAATTTTTTTAATATATTATTAAATAAAGTTGAAAATTGTTAAAATCTTTTGATGCACTTAAAATATTCAATATTGTTATTATTTTACACTTTTTATTGTATTTATGTTTTGTTACAGTATATTAGGATGGAAAGCAAAATAAAATGGATTGGATTTTTAATATTTATAATTAAAGAAAAAGTTAAATCAATGGCTTACATAGTTACGATTTAAAATACCGCGCATCTGCATTGCTGCAAATGACAAGTTTCCTGAATGACGTCATTGTAACGTTTCATTCCACGTTATGTTGTAAATGATTTTGAATCGATATAAAATATCTTTATTTAATCATATTATATAAATTAATTATATTTTTGAGGACCGTCGTGGCGCAGAGGCGCAACGTCTGCCTGTAACGCGACGGTTACTGGGTTCGATCCCCAGTCGGAGAAGATGGATTTTTCTATTTCCATTTTCTTCGCTCTGGCATCTAAGGCAAAGCGCGGCGTTGAGTTCCGCCACTCAACACGCAATGCCTCGAAAACGGCGGAAAGTGGGGACGGAGTAAGCAGGGACTAAGTAACGGAGTGTCTTAACACTAGGTTCTTATGGTTCCTGCAGTTCCCTCTGCCTACCCTGCCATGTGCGGGATAAAGCGTGAAGCTAAAAAAAAAAAAAAAAAAAATTATATTTTTTAAAAAAATAAATATATGTATCAAATATTAGCTATATGAATAAATATTACAACATTCTAGTTTATTTTATTTTTAGTTACTTTAACATTTATTAATTTATGCAGTATTATTGAAACGTTTATGTCAAAGTGACATTAAAATATTATGATCGTATTTTCATTTAGAGGAGTTAAAAATCTGTGTTATATAAATAAAAAAATAATAAACATAAGGGAAATATCTATATATTAAATAATAAAAATGTTATCAAATAGACTAAGACAAGTGGCATCAAGGATAAGAACTAATCCGCTACTTTTAAGGTTAAGTTTGGTATCCAATCATATTAAAATATGTAAAATATTTTTTAAAGTTCATAAACCAATCTTAATAAATATAAAATATTGATTTTCAAAAACGTTTGTACACTGGCTATAGAGTATTTTGGTAACAATTTCTTTTTAGCTATGATGTAAAGTTCCCAAACCATTACAAAACTTTTAAAAATATGACACATTATATACACATC
Organism: Dione vanillae; assembly: GCA_037178615.1. Classification (NCBI taxonomy): domain Eukaryota; kingdom Metazoa; phylum Arthropoda; class Insecta; order Lepidoptera; family Nymphalidae; genus Dione; species Dione vanillae. Next base: position 379,593 of record JAZFAU010000329.1, on the reverse strand, counting down.
AAAATATGGAATTCCTATGTAAATAATACTTAAAGTAAATATCATTTCATTATACAGTTCTCGAACAAAAGCAGCCTACGAAGGTGAAGGAAAAACAACAGTGAGAATTCTCAATCAAGAACAAGATTTAGGACTTATGATAGATTCTTATGCTACAGTAAGATACAAATTTAATAAATTATTGTTTCTTTCTTAGTTGATTCATAAAAAGCATAATATTTTATGAGGGCTGTTGTGGTGCAGCAGTATAGTGTCTGTCTGCAAACCCAAGGCTTTGTGGGTTTGATTTCTTCTCAGGGGAGATGGATTTTTCTTTTCCATTTTATTTGCTCTGGCAACTAGGTCTAGCCTATATAAAAATTCTTTAGAAAGGGCTGAAAGCAGGGAATGAAGTGTCTTAACACTAGGTTCCTTTGATTTCCTTTGCCTACTCTGCTTCGTGCAAATGTAGCATAATGAAAAAATATAAATTTAAAGTAAAAAGAAACAGTTATTAAATAATTGATTTCTGATTTTTTTAGCTTCACGCTTTGTCCCCTTTATGTAGGGTAGGCAGAGGGAACTGCACAAGCCATATGAACCTAGTGTTAAGACACTCTATTGCTTAGTCCCTGCTTTGTCCATCCCCACTTTCTGCTTTTTATGAGGCTTGCGTGTGCGTGAGTGGTGGAACTCAACGCCGTGCTTTACCTAGTTTCCAGAGCGAAGAAAATGGAAATAGAAAAATTTATCTTCCCCTACTGGGTTCTAACCCAGAAACCGTCGCATTACAGGCAGATGTTGCGCCTCTGCGCCACGACGGTCCTCGTTTTCTTGGTATATTTAATCTATTTTATTAATTTCAGTATGGCTTTAGAATAAACAATGGCATCACTGTTTTAGGTCCCATAGCAATATTTCCCAGGTAAGCCTTTAGAGCCTCATATATTTTGTATTTAAATTTAAAAAATATTTAAAAATAATAGATTTATTTATATTAAAAGTGTTTCTGTACTCATTTATTAAGTTTTATAAAATTAAATTTAAAGTAAGCGGGGATAGAGAAAGCAGGCACTAAGCAACGGAGTGTCTTAACACTAGGTTTATACGGTTCCACCAGTTCCCTCTGCCTACCCTGCGACATGTGGGATAAAGCGTGAAGCTAAAAGAAATATTAAAATCATAAGAAAGTTATATTATTATTATCATAAGAGAATACACACTCAATAATAAATTTGATATAAATTTTGCAGAACAATCTTGTCATGGCAAGTGCCGAGTTCAGATCAAATAACAGAGCAAGCTTTGAGATTTTTTAAAATATTGGAACCTAAGATTGATTTATTGGTAAGTAAATAATAATAATAATATATATAAGAATTTCGACGCGGCAAAGAACGCATGGTGCAGTGGTGAGAGCGCTTGCACGTTACAAAAGGGCGCGGGTTCGAATCCTGCTTTGTCAAATTTTTATATGTTTTCTTAAAGCAGGTGGTATTATTTTTAATGTTCAAAAAATGAATAATTAATATATTTTTCCAGATAATAGGTTTAGAAACTAAAGAAAGGTCAGTCATAAACACAGTGTTCAAGGCGGCGAGGCAAGCTAAGCTAAATGTGGAAATATTACCAACAGAACATGCGTGTGCTACATTCAATTTTCTCAATGCTGAAGGAAGGTGAGGACTTTTCTTATTCTTCTTCTTCTTCTCCATTTAGAGTTGGAACACTCTGTTCTCCACTTTTTATAGATACTTATTGTATATTGAGATTCTAATGAGAATTGCCAAGTACTAGGTCTAGGATGTTGTGGATTCCAAGTAAAATCAATTAGCAGGTACGTTCTGGGTACACTTTATAGATGAGGTCCTTACACACTATTTTTTTTTTCGTTTCACGATTTATTCCGCATATAGTAGGGTAGGCAGAGGGAACACTCTTAAGACACTCCGATCCCCGTTTTCAGCATTTTTTTTCGAGGCATTGCGTGTTGAGTGGCGGAACTCAACGCCGCGCTTTGCCTAAATTCCAGAGCGAAGGAAATGGAAATAGAAAATCCCATCTTCCCCTCATGGGAATCGAATCCACAAACCGTCGCATTTACAGGCATAAGCTACGCCTCTGCACCGCGACGGTCCTACCCAATGCTTTTTTTTACGTTCTTCTTCACGCTTTATCCCGCATATAGGGTAGGCGGAGGGAACCGCAGGATAGGCTAAAGGCTATAGAAATGTACTTAATGGTATAGTCTATGGGCTATTCTCCATTTTCCAGGTCAGTAGCCGCTGCAATGATACCACCGTTGCATGTCGTCATGAACGAAGACGATATGCTGCAATCGAAATTGCACTATAATAATATATACAATAAAGACGAATCTTGGTTGAAATAAAAATTGTTTATTTATGTCATTATGAACGAAGACGAAGTGCTGCAATTGAGATTGCACTATAATAATGTGAAGAATAAAGACGAATTTTGATTGAATTGCAAATTATTTATTTATTTTATTTTGTTATTTTATTTCTTTTCTTTATTTTATTTTATTTATTTATTTATTTATTTTATTTATTTATTTGTTTTATTTATTTATTTATTTATTTATTTATTTATTTATTTATTTATTTATTTATTTATTTATTTATTTATTTATTTATTTATTTATTTATTTATTTATTTATTTATTTATTTATTTATTTATTTATTTATTTATTTATTTATTTATTTATTTATTTATTTATTTATTTATTTATTTATTTATTTATTTATTTATTTATTTATTTATTTATTTATTTATTTATTTATTTATTTATTTATTATTTATTTATTATTTATTTATTTATTTATTTATTTATTTATTTATTTATTTATTTATTTATTTATTTATTTATTTATTTATTTATTTATTTATTTATTTATTTATTTATTTATTTATTTATTTATTTATTATTTATTTATTTATTTATTTATTTATTTATTTATTTATTTATTTATTTATTTATTTATTTATTTATTTATTTATTTATTTATTTATTTATTTATTTATTTATTTATTTATTTATTTATTTATTTATTTATTTATTTATTTATTTATTTATTTATTTATTTATTTATTTATTTATTTATTATTTATTTATTTATTTATTTATTTATTTATTTATTTATTTATTTATTTATTTATTTATTTATTTATTTATTTATTTATTTATTTATTTATTTATTTATTTATTTATTTATTTATTTATTTATTTATTTATTTATTTATTTATTTATTTATTTATTTATTTATTTATTTATTTATTTATTTATTTATTTATTTATTTATTTATTTATTTATTTATTTATTTATTTATTTATTTATTTATTTATTTATTTATTTATTTATTTATTTATTTATTTATTTATTTATTTATTTATTTATTTATTTATTTATTTATTTATTTATTTATTTATTTATTTATTTATTTATTTATTTATTTATTTATTTATTTATTGTTTTCTTTATTTTATTTATTTATTTTATTTTATTTATTTATTTATTATTTGTTTTATTTATTTATTTTATTTCTTTGTTCATATATGAGATCATAAAAATGAGAAAAAAGTATAAACTATTACAAGTTACAAACATAAACAAATATATTATGTTTTATTTTTGAATAGATTCCAAGAGACAGTGTAGACGTGTCACTACGCATTGTTGATGGTTTAGTGACTTGTTTTTAGTTTATCGTTCTTTATAGAGAACGGAGTGTCTGTACACTAAGTTCTAGGTAGAAATATGAATGGATTGTAAAGATATCTTCACAAGTAACTTGTTTCATTAAAGATGGAAATGTAAATATTAGAATTTAATAAATATATTGTTAATTTTCAAATTGTATCTTTCTCTCTCCCTCCCTCTTTTATCATTCAACTTCATCCATCGTCACTTTCATAATATTATTAATATCTTTGAAATCTATTTTTTTTTTCATAAAATCTACACCGATATCCAGAACAAAAAGTTATATATGGTGTTACTTTTTTTTATTAGCTTCACGCTTTATCCCGCATATTGCAGGGTAGGCAGATTGAACTGCAGGAACCATATGAACCTAGTGTTAAAACACTCCGTTGCTTAGTCCCTGCTTTCTCCGTCTTTATTGATATTAATTGAAGATATTTAAAAAAACTGATCATTTTCTTTTACAAAGTGTAAAGTTAGTAGACACTAAATAAGGATATTAATATTTTAATGATTAATTTAAGATATAGCCTATTGAATTAATTTAGAACGTGTTTGTGTATATGTTTGTATTGTATTGTGATGTGTTCTGTTTCTGTGTATGTGTGTGTGTATTAGTGATGTAACGGATATTCGCACATGAATATCAGAAAAAAATATTTGACGACGTTTACTTTTTGTGTTTTTAATACAATAAACGTTAACTTAACCTCGTAATTTTTTACACAAAATTTTTTTTAATGCAATCTTACAAACAAAAATCAATTCTCTCTCACCTAATACTCAACCTGAGGACCGTCGTGGCGCAGAGGCGCAACGTCTGCCTGTACTCGGTTACTGGGTTCGATCCCCAGTCGGAGAAGATGAATTTTTCTATTTCCATTTTCTTCGCTCTGGCAACTAAGGCAAAGCGCGGCGTTGAGTTCCGCCACTCAACACGCAATGCCTCGTAAACGGCGGAAAGCGGGGACAGAGAAAGCAGGGACTAAGCAACGGAGTGTCTTAACACTAGGTTCCCACGGTCCCTGCAGTTCCCTCTGCCTACCCTGCCTTGTGCGGGATAAAGCGTGAAGCTAATACTCAAGTTTTTAATGTTATAATCCAAAGTGCTATCTTGCTCGCCGTGAACAATTGGCGCCAAATTTACAAGAATTACTGAATATTCGCGAATGTTAAAACAATGACATTCGTCACATCACTAGTGTGTATATATGTATGTGGGTACAGATAAAATAAAAATAGATAATCTTTACAGTTTATATATTTATTGAAATGTATCACAAAGATAACTCTTAAACACTAAAATGTACAATCACAGTAAATAATTTACAACTTACTCTACTTTTAGGGTTCCTTAACTCAAATAAAAAACAAAACCATTGTAGGGTGTACTTTACTGTCCATCTTTTCGTCTGTCAGAAGTAAAAAAGCAAAATGTCATGACAAAAGTCAGCCAGAGGACCGTCGTAGCGCAGAGACGTAGCGTCTGCCGACAGTTTGTGGGTTCGATTTCCACTCGGGGAAGATGGATTTTTCTATTTCCATTTTCTTCGCTCTGGAAACTAGGCAAAAGTGCAGCGTTGAGTTCCTCCACTCAACACTCCAGGCCTCGAAAATGGCGAAACGGCGACGTTTAAAAAAGTCAAATACCCTATCTGCCGTGCATATCATAATCACAGTAAGTCACACAGTATTGTCAACATTGAGTTAAGCACATATTCGAAAAGCAGACTTTGAGATCTACATTTCTTTATATTTAGAATTTTTAAATATGGCCTATTAATTGAAAAATGAAATAAACTTCCGCAGAAACGTCAAGAATTAAAATAAAAACTTTAAACGTCATTTGTGTATATCACGAGCACGGCAGCTATCGTTCCGTGAAATATAGTAATAAAATTAAACCCGATCGTAAAATACGAGCTTAATGTCAAATTATTGCCGCATTTTCATGTAATTTTGAATTATGGCAAGGATTTAGGGCTTATTTTTAAATTTCTTTTATTTTTCTTTTTAAATTAATTTAAAAAACAAAGTGCTGCCATCTTATGATATATAATTATGATAAAAATAAGATTATACTTGTAATAATTATGACAGATTCACTTTTTATGTCATTTGTAAATAAAAAATTCTTATATCTACAGATAATTAATAAAAACGGATTATACCAAATTATATATGGCAAGAGTAAAGTTTAAGTTTTCTAACTAAGTATCTATTAATTACAATAAATTTAAATTAATATTAAATATTTATTACATACAAAAACACACACATATATATATATATATATATATATATATATATATATATATATATATATATATATATATATATATATATATATATATATATATATATATATATATATATATATATATATATATATATATATATATATATATATAATCTTACATAATAACTTATTAATAAAAAAAGCTGAACACAACATTATAGCTTCGTTTTAATATATAATATTTTATTTTATAAGACTGCAAACCTGCACCTACCTACTTCTTGCATACATCCAAATTCTAAAAAATATTGAGCTATACGGTCTCATTATGAAGTTCTTTCTGATAACAATTCAAAATTTTGATATCACATTTTAATCTGCTTTATTTTATAATAAACATCCTATAAACCAATAGGGTACATATATATAAATATGTTTATTTTATGTTTATGTTTTGTGCGCCCCCCTTATACAGGGCGAGAATGGATATATTATATTAAACCACTGGACTAAACTTTCCGGTCATTTTCAATACATTTAAAATTATTCTCCAAAACATACTAAAATTAATTATTCTTCTTCTCCAAACGGGAACACTTCATTCATTATTTCATATATTTAAATATAATATATCTATATGTTATGAATTTGTATCCATAGTGCCTTGTTGCTGTAGTAACTCGTAATATAAGCCTCGCTTTCTCACTAGATCTTCATGAGAGCCACTCTCTGCTATGACACCTGAAAATATTATGTTAACGTTATTTAAGGAGAGACAGAGAAAGAGAGAGAGTCAAAGCGGGCGTTTTTGTGAATTTGGCCGAGATTTCTTAAATCTATACAAGAAATTCTTCGAATATTACCTTGCAAGATACTTCAATACTTAATTTATTTAATTCAATTAACACAACTGTTCTATAAATATACTAAGCACCTTTAATATGTACTAATATATCGAAATTGTAACTCGTAATCTATAATAACAGCAATATAGATCTACAGTTTTGTCATTTTTACCCAATATTTAGTAAAATTTACCCAATATTCAGTTTTATTTACCTTCTATATAGTAATTTTTACCCAATATTTAGTAAAATATACCCAATATTTAGCAATATTTACCAAACATTCAGTAATGTTTACCCAATATTTAGTTATATTTACCCAAAATTTGGTATTTTTATCCAATATTCAGTATTATTTACCTTTATCCACTACGCAGATGATGTCAGCGTGTCGCACGGTGGCGAGGCGGTGAGCGATGATTACTGTTGTCCTGTCTTTGGATGCTTGTTCTAGAGCGTTTTGGACCACCTGATGATTGAAAATATATGTTGATGTAATTTTAAATACAAGAGTTCAAGATTTAGATTTTTAATATTTTTTTGTTATTAAGAGAGTCTATAAGTTACGATTTCAAGTATCTTTACATAATAATTGTATAATGCTGCAGGAATACTGCAGGAACTATATATGAACCTAGTGTTAAGACACTCCGTTGCTTGGTCTTTGCTTTCTCTGCCCCGCTTTCCGCCTTTTTCGAGGCATTGCATATTGAGTGGCGGAACTCAACGCCGCGCTTTACCTTGTTTTCCAGAACAAAGAAAATGGAAATAGAAAAATCCATCTTCCTCGAATAGGAATCGAACCCTCAAACTGTCGCGTTTACAAGCAGACGCTTATGCCTCTGCGCCGCGACGGTCCTAGTATTTAGTACCTAGCATTATCAAGATTATTTAGGATCTAAGACACTTTTTAACTCGGGCATACCACTATGAAATATAATGACGTGTTTAAAAACCACGAGGGGAGCCTTTCTTAATAAAATAATTACAACACACTATCCTTTGAATTACAATATACTCACTACTGTAAAAAGTGACGTACACGTTGCTATGGCAACGGGTTTTGTAGAATAAAAGTATATGCTTATTCTCACCTTCTCACTAGCAGTGTCTAGAGCGGAAGTAGCCTCGTCCAGCAAAAGCACCCGGGGGTTCCGTAGTAGGGCTCTCGCGATGGCCACCCTCTGTTTCTGACCGCCGGATAGGGCTGCGCTGCCGGCTTCTAGGACTGTGTCGTAGCCCTAGCGGAATAGGTAGATATATATCAATATGAGTACAAGTTTCTGGTTCTCGGTGTGTTGGTTACATGTAAAACAATTTTGCTTATATTTTTTTTTATGTCTTCACGCTTTATCCCGCCCGTGACAGGGTAGGCAGAGGGAACTGCAGGAACCATAGTAACCTAGTTTTAAGACACTCCGTTGCTTAGTCCTTGCTTTCTCCAGCCCTGCATTCCGCCTTTTTCGAAATTGAGCGAAGAAAATAGAAAAAGAAAAAAATCATCTTCCCCTCATGGGAATTGAACCCTCAAACAGTCACGTTTACAAGCACACGCTACTTTATGCGCTACGACGGTCCTCTCATTACTACTATTATTATAATTAAAAACATACCAGTGGCAAACTGGAAACGAAGCTATGAACATTGGCCATCTTCGCAGCATCCACTATCTCCTCCATTGTGACGTGACGCGAGTTATCTCCGTACGCGATGTTGTCTTTAATAGATCTCTCGAACATTACTGGCTCTTGCTGGACGAGGCCTAACTGAGATCTGAGGTTAGGCAGCGTTAAATTACGCTTGATATCTCTGTCGTCGAGTTTCTGGAAATATTGGTGGGAATTAAACAGTTGTTGGTACAAGGAACATTTGAATTTATGTATATTTTTTTAATATACATATATATGTAAGTCTTTAAAAATAATTTGAGTCAAACAGTATAGGATTATTAACATTTAAGATATTGTTCACGCTTTATCCCGATTATTTACATATTGCAGGGTAGGCAGAGGGAACCATATCAACCTAGTGTTAAGACACTCCGTTGCTTAGTCCCTGCTTGCTATCTGCTAGGCGCCACGCCTCTGCGTCACGACAGTTCTTAATATGAAGTATAATAAATTTATTTGTGAGTGTCTATTACACTAAAGTTTCGCTTATTTTTGTAAATTGTTTTTTATAGCTTCACGCTTTATCCTGCATACAGCAGTGTAGACATAGGGAACCTTAAGAACCTTAGGAACCTAAGATTATTAACTCCGTTCTGTAATAATTAACTTAATTATTTGTTAATATTAATATAAAATAAATTATGGCCAAAAGTAAAATCGGGTGTCAATATATTTAATCTACCCAACGCGTAATGTAAAGAAGATTTTATATAAAATCCAAGATATTTTAAATTTAACTCCAAGTAAGAAATTCAAGAAAAAAAAAAACAATTTCTTACCACAACTCCTTGAACTGGATCATAACTCCTCAACAGTAGATGCATAATTGTGGACTTTCCGCATCCAGATGGACCGACTAAAGCTAAGGTCTTCCCAGGAGGTAGTTCCAAGTTCAAACCCTTTAAGACTGGTACATTAGGTCTGGTTGGATAATGGAAGTGGATGCCTTCGAAGTTAAGCTTGCCGTTAGCTTTCTGGAGGAGAAAAAACGATTTTTTAGGTTTAAAAACCTTCGAGATAATTTGATAAAGGCTTAAATTTTAAGGGTTGGTACTAAATTAATTGAAAAATATTTTTTCAAGTCCTTTTTCATATATCAATTACATAGGATACCCCTTGTTATTTTGATTCCAAACATACTGTATTATGATTTATAAAGCTTTTTTTATTGAACCAAAGTTCCTGAGATTTCCACGTTTAAACAAAAAAACCCGTCAACTTCATAATATTAGTAGAATAGTGTATTATTTTAGCTTCACGCTTTAGGAATATGAATATAGTGTTAAGACACTTCGTTCCATGCTCTCCACCTTTTTCGAGACATTGCGTGTTGAGTGGCGAGAAAAATCCATTTTCCCTGAGTGGGAATCGAACCCACAAATCGTCACGTTTACAGGCACACGCGGCAGGCATAGCCTCTGCCTCTCGGTACTATTTGTTTACAATATTTTACGTCGTACCTGTAACGAGACGGTTTCGGGGTTCGATCCCCAGTCGGGGAAGATTTTTCTATTTCCATTTTTTTCGCTCTAGCAACTAAGGCAAAGCGCGGCGTTTAGTTCCGCCACTGAACACGCAATGCCTCGAAAACGGCGGAAAGCGGGGACGGAAAAAGCAGGGGCTAAGTAACGGAGTGTCTTTACACTAGGTTCCCACGGTCCCTGCAGTTCCCTCTGCTTACCCTGCCATGTGCGGGATAAAGCGTGAAGCTAAAAAAATAAAATAACAAATAAATCTTACCCACGAAGAGTCCTCCACAGCACTAGATTCAGTTTGAACCATAGGAGTTCTTTGTAAGGCGCGTATTATTCTAGCCCCAGATCGTCTTGCGGCTGTGAAGTTTGGCGCGAAGGAGAGAGCTTCTGCCAACATCCAAGCTCCGTAGATGAGGGCTTCTGATACCCTGGAAGATGGAGAGAATGTTAGAAAAGGCGGAGAGAAAGGTGTGTTTAGACACTAGGACACTAGGAAAGTAATATAATTATTTCTTCAAAGCGGGAATCAAACTTGTGATTTAGTTTTGAAAATTTATTCCATATATAGTTAATGTTAACAGATTTTCAGCCAATACTTAAAGAAGACCAGAATTTGCAAATAAGAACTACTACGCAGCGTGATGAAGAACTCATGGCTTAGTGGTTAAAGCTAAGTTTTGGTCTTAGTTTTCAGTTTCCACGAGGGGCGGGTTTAAATCCTGCTGTAATCAAAATTTCATATTCTTAATAGAAAAATATTTTAATATTTTTAATAGAAAAAGCATCCCTGACTCTTGGCAACCTAGGACAGTGCGGGTTTAAATCCCGCTGCGTTCAAATTTTAACATTTTTTTCCAAAAAAAAGTTCAATTTTTTATTTATTTTAACTATATTTTCTTAAGCTATTCGAATTATCACAAATAACTCACAATATAGCATATTCATAATGCATATCCTCCCTCGCGACCAGGTACCCGCCATACGCCAGTGACACAGCGTAGCCCAGAGTGGGCGCGCACAGGCACAGTCCGTACACAGGTCCTCGCACCCACCGTGTAGTGTTGTGCCTCTGTGCGTCTTGTAGTGCTTTTGAGTAGCGATCTAAGATTGCGTGCTCTACGCCTGGGATTATTGGAAAAAAATTAGAAAATTTAATTTAAAAATATCGATATTGGTCTTAAAGGACTTAGATTTTGTTATATATGCTATATATGTTATGTTATAAGGTGTATGTGTAAACGCGACGGTTTGTGGGTTCGATTCATCATGAGGGGAAGGTGGATTTTTCAATTTCCATTTTCTTCGCTACGCAATGCCTCGAAAAAGGCGGAAAACAATGATGAAGAAAGCGGGGACTGAGCAACGGAGTGTCTCAACACTAGGTTCCTACGGTTCCTGCGGTTCCCTCTGCCTACTCTGCCATGTGCGGGATAAAGCGTGAAGACATAAAAAAAAAGATATATAAGATATATGGAATAAGAAATAGCAGTCCGCTGCGAGTTGTTGTTGTTCTGCATTCCATCATTCAAGTAAAATATTTAAAATTTTCCGACAAAAAAATATTAATTGAAAAGAAAGTATTGAGAAAAGCATATACAAATTATGTATGATTTTGTATTAATAAAGTGTAAAGTAACATTATTTTGTAGTCCATTTCAATTAAAAAGTGACCTACATATATGGGCACAGGAAGAAGGAGGCTGGGTGTTCCGTGCCCACCCCAGAACATTCATAATAAATATAAAAATTTAAATTTACGTAAAACATATTATATATATATATATATATATATATATATATATATATATATATATATATATATATATATATATATATATATATATATATATATATATATATATATATATATATATATACATATGTATCATACGTGACATTATCATGCCCCATTTCCAGCCCAGAACCTACTACCCTAGAATATCACTAGAAAACCTACGTATATATCTAGAACAAGTCAATAAAGAAATTTACATACCCAAACTGTGCACAGTGCGTACATTTAACACCGCTTCAGTGGCAAGTCGTGAGGCACTTTCGATCGCGCGTCGCTCTTTCACCTCAGACTTCTTAGTGACCCAACCCTCTAAGCATATGCCTCCAATAACCTGAGTTAATTATAATACATTCGTTAATTATTCTTTACTATTATTCCATATAAAGAGATCAGATCGCTTTGATAGTTAAGAAGAGGAGCTAGCTCCATTTTGGTGATATTTAGTTCACTTTTATTAATTATTTTTTTAAAAGTTGACACTTTGGGCAGAACAGAAGGTTGAATCGTTAACTACCAAATATTAATTTTAAAGTTATGCTTAAATTTAACTTACACAAGGAACGCTCAAGAGGCTGACCAAAGTCATTTTCCAAGAGTATGACATCGCGAGACTGACTCCCAACAACATCGTGCTGATGCCTTGCAACATTGTGCCTAGACGAGTACCTGTGAGGAAAATTGGGTAAATTAAGTTAAAACAGGGTATGTTATGGTAATGGTAATTATTTATAACATCCATATTTATATTGCTATATGCTATAATTGAATCATTTAATTAATGTCCTTTTATAAGAATTTTTTTTTTAGCTTCACGCTTTACGCACAAGGCAGGGTAGGCAGGGAATGTGGGAACCTAGTGTAACGAAACTGCAAGGAATGTGGGAACCTAGTGTTAAGACACTCCGTTGCTTAGTCCCTGCTTTCTCCGTCCCCACTATATATAAGAAATTTAATTTCCTTTATAATAAATTCTTTTATTCAGCCGCACGCTCTAGATTTTGTTTCCATCACGATGCCTCTCCATTTTGCTTAACTGGTGTTGATGGCGTGCTTAGAAAATGTTTTTGTTACATACTGTTCATATATAAGCACTTTTACTAACCTGTAGCACCCTGTACAGCCGCGCAGTCTGAGGAGAGACGAGCGCACAACGCGCCAACTGAATTAGCTGGTATGTCGAACCAGCCTTGTTCCTAAGTACAAGAAAAATGTTTAGAAGCAAGACAAAAACTTACTCTATAGAATCCATGGTCAAAGAAAAAGAAAGCCATGTTTAGAGAAAGGAAAATATATAAAAATCAAACTTTTTTTTCTTTAAGTATTTTTCTATGCTCAGTATGGATTAGCACTTCAATTATAAAAATAAAAGAAAATCAGTTCTTCAGCACTTATCCTAATATCCAAAAACATCCATAAAATATCCAAAAACTTACCTGCACCAAGTAATTCTGGAAGGTCATAACCCTCAGTCTGTTAGTCAGTTTGGTTCCAGCGAGACCGAAAAGCCAGGCTTGCAGGAAAGTGACGACGCCGCTGGTGGCGGCCGCCAAAGCGAACATGCCCGCGTAGAATTGTGAATAGCTTAGTATCTGATCGTGATCTGGCCACGAGAACATCTGAAAGAGATACATGGGATAAGTGGCGTAACTCAACGCCGTGCTTTGTTTTGTTAGCAGAGCGAGAAAATTTAATAACTAATTCCTCATGAGACCTTTTGTATATTATTAGATGACAAACCGCTTTATCACCTTAAAAACACCAAAACTAAGATGAAATATTATTTATTGTCTACGCGAAGCTATTGAATGTACCTATATTCGAGGGCAGATCAATTATAATTTTTTTTTTACTTCCGCCCTACCTGTAACCAATGCTGCCCTACTTCAAATTTGACTTTATCTACGGCCCTGTAAGCAGGAGATACAAGGAACGACTTAAATAGGCATATAAATGAACTAGCAAAGAAACAAAATTAGCGACGAGCGTGACAAAGAAGAGGTGCGGATTCAGATCCTATTACTTTCAAAATAGTATACGTCGTTTTCTACTCGCTTTTGTATATTTCTATTTCTATAATTTTTGCTTTAATTGTAAGGTAATATAATAGAAAAACATTACCCCATATAATTTGGAGAAGAGTAAAGCGAACACGGGCATGGTAGCACCAATGATTAAGGAGGCTACTCCTCCACCAGCCAACAGCGGCCACTCCTTGCTGTTCAGCTTCAGGAGTTGCCAAGTAGACACATCTGGTTCCTTCTCCTCTGGAATTCGCTCTTCTTCCTATTCAATTGAGAATTAGAAGCGTTTAATAAAAAAATTATTATTTGGAATTCTATATACATAGACGCCGTTGCCATAGCAACGTATATATGGATGCAAATCAATATATATATATATATATATATATATATATATATATATATATATATATATATATATATATATATATATATATATATATATATATATATATATATATATATATATATATATATATATATATATATATATATATATATATATATATATATATATATATATATATATATATATATATATATATATATATATATATATATATATATATATATACGTACCTCTTCTACAACCGCTGGTTCATGTACTGGAGCCTGCATGGAACCCAACCTCCTACTGCCTCTTACGAAACTGTTCCTCACGAACGATTCTGTTGAATATTTACATAATTTGTATTATATGTAAAATATAACCTATGTTTTTGTTATTAAATTGTCTATTAAATTGTGCATTTTTTTAATTTTTAAGGCCATTTAGTCAGTGAGGACCGTCGTGGCGCAGAGGCGCAACATCTGCCTGTAAACGCGACGGTTTGAGGGTTCGATTCCCACTCGGAGAAGATCGATTTTTCTATTTCCATTTTCTTCGCTCTGGAAACTAGGCAAAGCGCGGCGTTGAGTTCCGCCACTCAACACGCAATGTCTCGAAAGAAACGGAAAGCAGGGACTAAGCAACGGAGTGTCTTAACACTAGGTTCCTATGGTTCCTACAGTTCCCTCTGACTACCCTGCTATATGCGGGAGAAAGCGTGAAGCTATAAAAAAAATAGTTTATAATCTTTAACAAATTACTTACTTTATGACTAAACGTAACACGCAGTGCCATAGAGTGTTAAGTTTACATAGAAACAGTTAGCACGTTGTAATATAGGCTAAGGCTCAAGAGACTATAGCCTCTTTGGATACATGGACTATTCCACACAAAAAGATATTTCAGAAGAACTCTTAGTTCCTGAGACTAGCACGTTCAATCATACAATAATAATAATAATAATAATTTCCAAAAAAATTTGAACCTACGACCACTGGCATAACGATATTTATACTAATTAACTTAGCACTGTACCTCTAGAGCATATGCTGCTGTTACGTCTCACTCTTCGCAATTTATCTGCGGCCTCGTCTTCCAATACCTCGTCATCTTCATCAATAGACTCTGGTACCACTGTTGACATGGTCCTGAAATAACATTTAAAATTGTATTTAAATACTGTAAATAAGAGATGTTTGCTTAAAAACGTACACACAAAAAGGCGGAAAGCGAGTACGGAGAAAGCAGGGACTAAGCAGGGAGTGTCTTAACACTAGGTTCATATGGTTTCTGAAGTTCCCTCTGCCTACCCTGCAATATGTGGGTTAAGGCAGAGGGAACTGCAGGGACCGTAGGAACCTAGCGTTAAGACACTCCGTTGCTTATCCCTGCTTTCCGCCTTTTTCGAGGCATTGCTCATTGAATGGCGGAACTCAACTTAAATATTTATATAATTTTGTCATGTAAAAAATTGTATGCAGCGGGAATTGAACACGTTCAACGCACGGATTAGCGGTTAGAGCGTTTTCAAATTTTATATGTTTAATTTATGTACCTTTTTAGTTTATCTATAGATGCTTTCCTTGTTTTTATTTAATTACGATTAAAGAATTACTTAAAAAAAGATTTTTAAATGAAATTAATTTTTAATTAACATTAAAACAACTTACTTATGTGTTAAGTCGTCCTGTAGTAGTCTCCAATACGCCCCCTTCGCCTCCAGCAGCTGTTGGTGCGTGCCCTGCTCGAGAACCGAACCTTGTTCTATGTACACAATGCGGGACGCGTTCACTATCGTTGAGAGCCTTAGTTAGAACAATAAAAAAATATTATTAATTTTATTCTTTTTAAATAATTTTTTTCTTCGTTATTTTTAAATTATAATTATTATTTTATAAATAATAATATATTTGAAATTTTTTTTTTTTGTTTTTTTTAGCTTCACGCTTTATCCCGCACATGGCAGGGTAGGCAGAGGTTACTGCAGGAACCATACGAACCTAGTGTTAAGACACTCCGTTACTTAGTCCATGCTTACTCCGTCCCCACTTTCCGCCGTTTTCGAGGCATTGCGTGTTGAGTGGCGGAACTCAACGCCGCACTTTGCCTTAAATGCCAGAGCGAAGAAAATGGAAATAGAAAAATCCATCTTCTCCGACTGGGAATCGAACCCAGTATTATATAAATATAAAATTCCAATAAACACTTGTAGCGTAGTGGAAGTCATCAATAAGGTGTGGTACAGGTTCAAAGAAATTTATTTCTATCACAATAAATATAAGAACAAAATTAATGAAATAAAAGAGATTGTCATCTTTTTAATGTCAGTTAAATACTAACTGACGTTTCTAGATGTGATTATCACTTGATTGTGATACAACTTACCTATGAGACACTACTAGAGTGGTTCTTCCCACACTAGCGGCGTCAAGAGCGGCTTGTACCTGGAATTAAAAAAAATTAATAAATATAATAAAGAAAATACTAGAGGGCGTGGCGCAGATGCGTAGGGTCTGCCTATAAACGCGACGGTTTGAGGGTTCAATTCTCACTTGGGGAAGATGGATTTTTCTATTTCCATTTCCTTCGCTCTGGCAACTAGGCAAAGCGCGGCGTTGAGTTCCGCCACTCAACACGCAATCCCTCGAAAAAAGGCGGTAAGCGGGGGACGGAGAAAGCAGGGACTAAGCAACGGAGTGTCTTAACACTAGGTTGCTATGGTTCCTGCAGTTCCCTCTGCCTACCCTGTCATTCCTGCACATAAAAGCATGAAGACATAAGAAAATACCTTCCAAAAGACAAAAAAAATTAGCCTTATCTTTATCCTGTAAATACCTGTTTCTCAGCAGCAGGGATCCAAAGCTGAGGTCGGTTCGTCTAGAAGTAATATCGCTGGTTTCCTCAGAAGAGCTCTCGCTATAGCGACCCTTTGTTTTTGTCCACCTGACAGTTGAGCGCCTTTTCTCTCCAAGGACAGTGTCATAGCCCTGAGGTAAAGGAAAAATAATTTTAAAAAATAAGCTTTTTCGAGTCCACATAGAAAATGTAGAAATTTTAATGCATTGGGATTTGAACCCGCACCTCTTGGAAACCGTCCGCTTTAACCACTAAGCCATACGTTCTTCGTCACACTGCGGTAAATTCTTATATGCTTTATACAACTTATTGCCTTGTTAGTATCCATGTATAGAGCACATAAATATAGAAAAGTAGATGTGGGTTCGATTCCCACTCGGAGTAGACGGATTTTTCTATTTCCATTTTCTTCGCTCTGGAAACTAGGCTAAGTGCGACGTTGCGTTCCGTCACTCAGTACGCAATGCCTCGAAAAATGGCGGAAAGTGGGAAGGAGAAAGCAGAGACTAAAGCAACGGAGTGTCTAGTACGGGACGTTGTCCGTCCCTGCTTTCCGCCTTTTTCGGGGCATTGTGTGTTTATTGGCGGAACTCAACGACGCGCTTTGACTAGTTTTTAAGGCGACGAAAATGAAAATAGAAAAATCCATCTTCTCCTCATGGGATTTCTAAAATTAAATGATACAATAAAGTGGGGTTCTAGTGTTTCTACGCAGAATCGATGCGTAACTCAACACCGCGTTTCTCACACTCACATTAGCAAGTTTAATAATGAACTGATGAGCGTGAGCTGTTTTCGCTGCGTCTATCACATCTTGTTCTGTCGCGTCTTCCACGCCCAGTGTGATGTTGTCCCTTATAGTTCCGCTGAATAGCACCGGTTCTTGGCCAACTACGCCTGAAGAAAAAGAAGGTTGAAATAGTATTTTTATATTATATAAATTTTTGTTTTTTTTTTTTTTAGTTTCACGCTTTATCCCGCACATAGCAGGGTAGGCAGAGGGAACCGTAGGAACCTAAACTAAGTGTTAAGACACATCTTTCCCTGCTTTCTGCCTTTTCGTGATTGCGTGTAGTGTGGCGGAACTCAACGCTGCGCTTGAATAGTACCAGAGCTAAGCAAATGGTAATGAGAAAATCCAATTTCCCCCGAATGAGATTGAACCCATAAATTATCGCGTGTACAGATGCTACGCTTCCGGATCGGTCCTCAAGAAGAAAGTATTCATGTATTTTTTAATAATATTAAATTTATTGATTTTTTTACTTTGTATTATAGAAACTTTGTGTGAAAAATCTATTTGGATATACATATATAAGTAGCTATATATTTCTTTTTATCTAGGTTTAATCCATGGTATGTAGAGAAAACCTGGCACAATGCACGTCGAGTGGCGGATACAACGTCGTCTCTTGTCTTAGTAATCAAAATAACCTACATTCATGAAAATAAAATCATATTTATCTTTTAATTTAGTAAAAAAAATACTCACCAATACTTCGTCTAAAGTGATGTAAGTGTAAGCTGTTCAGTTTCTCTCCATCCACAGATATATTACCACTATCAGGTTCGTACGCTCTTTGTAACAGTTGTAGCAAAGTGGACTTTCCACATCCAGATCCTCCCACTAGAGCCACCGTCTCTCCGGCGTTTATACGGAGAGTTAGGCCTCGAAGAACCTGGAAAAAGGAATATAAAAGAATTTGTTAAAATAAACATGCGAGAATTTATTAATAAGACTAATTTCTGGAGCATTGGTTCAATCTTTCAAGATTTAAAGAAGCCTTATGATGTTTTTTTTTAATTTCACGCTTTATCTCGCTCATAGCAAAGTAGGCAGAGGGAATCGCAGGAACCATAGGAACCTACTATTTCTTGCTTTCTGCTGTTTCCTGTTTTTCACCTTTCGAGACATTACGTGTTGAATGGCAGAACTGAACGGCGCGTTTCCTAAGTTGCCAGAGCGAAGAAAATGGAAATGAAATAATCCATCCTCCCCTCATGGGAATCGAACCCACAAATCGTCGCGTTTACAGGCAAACGCTAAACCTCCGCACCAAGAGGGTACTTCCTATAGTTTGTCTCATAGCTTTCTCTATTTAAAGAATACTTATAAAATGAATAAGCTAACCTTAACATCAGGCCTGGAAGGATAGTTGAAGTATAAATTTTCAAACACAATATCGCCTCTGAACTTCTCAGGCTTGATTCCTTTGTCGGTCAAGGCGTTGATCTTGGAGTTTCTTTCTAGAAGTTTGAAAAGGGATTTGGCGGCTCCTCTAGCAGTTGAGAAGATTTCCAGATGAGGGTTGCACATTGCTATGTTTTGTGCTGCCATGAATGTGCAGAAGAGGACCTTAAATTTTATATTATGTCATATTACTTCCACGCTTATTTTACTTATAGATATACCTCATACGATCCGGGACTTAAAATAGATGGTAAAAGCATTTCTATAGTTTCCGAAGCGGCACCTTTAAATTTCTCGGCAAGAAAATAGATTATAAAGGCCGTACTCCATCTTTAGATGTACTAGTCGACAGCTTTTTGACAGATCTTGAAAAGGTAGAACATCAACCTATAAGTAATGTCAAAAAAGTTTGGATATACGACAATTTTCTAACATCACGTCTGAATTGGCCTTTCCTCGTATATGATTTTAATAAAACCCTCTTGGCTAAGTTAGATGCAAGCGTCATAAAGATACTGAAGTTTTGGCTTGGGCTAGCGCATTCGGCAGACACCTCAACCTTATTTAGGGAAAAAAATAACTTTGGGTTGAGATTAAAGAAACCATCGGAGCTCTATAAACATCTAAGAGTTGCCAAAACACATATTCTGGGAAAATCACGAGATGAGATTGTTACCTCACTTCCAAAAGACAGAAGTGTCCCAGAGCTCGAGTCAAGACTTAAGTTCCATAAACAATTTATGATAGGAGCACAATCAAGTAAAGTAGGGTTAGGATCAAAGAGGAAAGTTCAAGATATGGACATAATAAAATCTTTTATACGGCAAGACGAGAATGATAGGTATAAGATGCACGCAATGGGGTTAGAAATGCAAAACGAGTGGCTAACTCTGGGAGAATTTTGTATCCCTTTAGCTTTAAAATGGCGCACCCTAATTCATGACTGGTCTCCAGCACTATTAAAATTCTACCTGAATGCGTTCCAAATGACTCTTCCAGATCAAAGTAATTTAGTGAGATGGGGTAAAGCTACCGATAAATCTTGCTACATCTGTAAAGAGGCAGTGGGGACAGCTAAACATATGCTGGTGGGGTGTAGGGTACTCCTGGAAAGTGGTCAATACTCGCGGCGCCATGACAAGGTACTAGAAATTATACGTGAAGCCGTTAGTCTTTCAGTAGCAAGAGCACAGAGAAACATTACAACCAGCAAACGTTCAACAGAGTTTGTGAAAGAAGGTTCTGTTAAAAAACACACGCAAAAACCTTTCTCAATATTAGATCCAGCTCCTGATTGGACTCTTTTGATGGACACGTATGAGAAACAGTATAAAATCCCTGAGGACATTGGTGTTTCGTCATCCAGACCTGATATTTTTCTTTATTCTCGAAACCTAAAACGCGTAGTACTGGTAGAACTTACAGTTCCGTGGGAGACTAATATACCTAAAAGTCATAGCTTCAAACTTAATAAATATTTCGAGCTTACTAACGAACTGACCAGGAATAGGTTTAGAGTAAATTCATACGCGGTAGAAGTAGGAGCGAGAGGTATAACAGCGAAATCTCTCTTTAGCTTGCTAAAAGATCTCGGCCTGTCTAGAACTATTACTAATACATTTCTAGAACGTACTTCAAAGGCGGCATTAGCAGAATCTTTTCGAATTTGGTTAGGTAGTGGGAGGAGCTCGGACAGTGAAGGTGAGCGTTAATGCATTTTAAAGGGGCCCCTTTAAACCTACACTTGGGTCGCAAGTCCCAAGCGCTGATCGGAGCTCCTCTTCCTACAACGCGATGGGCCCGGCACCCGCACGGTGAATCCATGGAATGCTAAGCAGTTTCTTCTCTTCACGCTTATATCACGCTTATATGATCAGCTTCGGGGTAATTTTAATAGCTTGTAATGTAATGTGTATATA
Organism: Dione vanillae; assembly: GCA_037178615.1. NCBI lineage: Eukaryota > Metazoa > Arthropoda > Insecta > Lepidoptera > Nymphalidae > Dione > Dione vanillae. Next base: position 358,548 of record JAZFAU010000329.1, on the reverse strand, counting down.
TGTGTTTTCCCCGGTCACTGGCTTCCGCATTTCAGATTTTATTTGTCACAAAATGAGAAACTTAAAGATTTAATCTTTATGGCTTTACGCTCTATCCCGCGTATAGCAGGGTAGACAGAGGGAACCGCAGGAAACTTTGGAAACCTAGGATTAAGACACTCTGTTCCTTGCTTTCTACCCGTTTTGAGACATTGCGCGTAGAGTGGCGGAACGCCACGCTTGCCTAGTAATAAAAAAATCAGAAATGAAAAATCCATCTTTGACGACTAGGAATTGAACCCACAAACCATCGCGATGCACACGTTTACAGGCCGATGCTTCAATGCGCCACGACAGTCGTCAAGGTATAAATAGACAAATTGGAAATAATGTTTAAATGGAAACTTGATAACGAGATCCATTCTCATTGGAAGGAGTGAATTATTTCCAATTTCGTCTGGAATTATTTCCATTTTCCCCTATTCTCCTCTCTATTTCCATCTCAAGCTCTCAACTATCAGAAAGAAACTTAGAGCTAAAACCAAAGCCATAAGTCAAACCCACCGTCACAAGCACACCCGGATCATAAACCCGCTCCTCTACATCCAAAGCCATGTCACTAACGCACAGTGCTGCGCCATAGGCGAATACAATTGCATTCAAACTGTACGTCAATAACCACCCGAGCCCTGCACCAGCCCCGGACCACGCGCAACGGCGTTTTGCCGCCTTTATTGCATCTGTCAGGGCTTCAGAATATCTGAAAGAAGATAGCGAGAAGATAAGTTACAATCTAGAATTGGGGGAAGTTCTTGCTACTTGCATTTAGTAACACTTTAGGACAACTAGAAGATTTTACACTTTTCTAGGAAATTTCTTTTCGCTGTTTGAATTAATTATTAATTTTTTTACGGCTTAACGCTTTATCCTGCACATGGCAGGGAACTACAGGAACCATAGGAACCTAGTGTTAAAACACTCCGTTGCTTAGTCCCTACCTTAGGAGAAGGCAATTTGTGTTGAGCGGCGGAATTTAGTAGTTTTCAGAGCGAAGAAAATGAAAATCGAAAAATCCATCTACCCTTTATGGAAATCGAACCCACAAACCATCACGTTTATAGGTAGACGTTATGCCTCTGCGCCACGGCGGTTCTTATTTTATAAAAGATTTTTAATTATTGTCAATTTCAATTGCTTTTTCTTTCTAAATTTGATATATTCAACGTTATATAGCGGAATTTAACGCTGCTCTGCTTCTAACTCTTCTGTAAGTAATACTAAATAAAAGCACTTACCTGTCTACCTCCACGTACTCCCCAGCGTATGCTCTTACAGTCCGTATAGCAGACAGCGCTTGTTCCACCACTCGGCCCGCTGTCCCGTACGCTACTACTTCATCTCCTGAACATCTGGTTTGATTCTGGAAAATAAATAGTTAAATATAATAATGGAATGTAATTTCACGCTCTATCCCGCATATAGCAGGTTATGCAGAGGGTACTGAAGGAACCGTTAGAACCTAGTATTAAGATACACCCCGTTCACCGCTTTTCACCTTTATAGGTATTGCGTGTTGGGTGGCGGAACTCAACGTCGCGCTTTGTCTTGTTGTCAGAGCGAAGAAAATGATATGACAATCGAACCCACAAACCGTCGCGATTACATGCAGACGTTATGCCTCCACGCACGACGGTCCTCACTCACAATAAATAAACAAAAGATAAAATGTAGAAGAAATAATTAAAAATAATATATAATAATATTTGTTGTTAAATTTGACAGATTTTGGACAGGGCCCAAAAGTTCTGGATTCGTTACCTATTCAAGAAAACCAAGAAAGGTAAAGTTCTACCTCTACATTCAACTACCCACAATACCTACCTATAATCTACTCTGCTGGAAGCAGGGTAGACATTATTCTACCTAAGACTCTTGTAATTAGTCTAGTAAAGAAAAAGTTATAGTAATTACTTACTTTAGCAACGGTAGCAGCAATAAACAAAGCGATGGGCACCACAGCCAGTCCCGCCATAGTGAGCTGCCAGCCGTGTGCCAGAGCTACAGAGGAAGCCGTGAAAACGCTGCCAATTAGATAAGATGCCATGGCCACGTGTTGACCCACACCCATTTTCAATTTATCCACGTCTCTGAAAAAGTATTTATTCATATGAATTTTGAAGCTTCACGCGTTATCCTGCTCATAAAAGGGTAGGCAAAGGGAACCACAGGAACCTTGGTCACCTAGTGTTTTGACACTTCGTTCCCTGCTCTCCGCCGTTTCGATGTATAGCGTGTTGTGCGACGTAATCAACGCCACGCTTTGAAAAGTTGCCAAAGCGAAGAAAATGGAAATGGAAAAATTCCATCTTCCCCTCATGGGAATCGAACCCACAAACGCGTTTACAGCAGACGCTACGACTCTGGGCAACGAAGAGCCTTATATAAAAATTGGTTTCAACCTTGAACACCCTTAAAAAAGATGGCACCACCACTGTGCCAATTGCAAAGAATACTTACTCAGTCAGAGCTGATGCGAAGTTCATCGTAGTGTTTGTATCGAAGAATGCCGTTTCTTGACTCAACACTGATCTTAGCAGCTTCCATCTTAACCTTGTTATCTATTAATAAAAAATTATAACATATTTAATCTGGGATCGACGGAGAGAAATTGAATTTACAATCAACCATCCGTATAGTCACATGTATGAGTCACGTCATCACAGTCGTGGGTTCGATTCTTAGTACGAATTTACTTTCGGGGTAAGAAGACAACGCGCAGCGTTGATTTCCGCTGCTCAAAATGTTAATCTCGAAATTTGGGCTCAAGTAGTATCCTTCTATAAGTAAGATACAAGATGATGAGGATATGTTTAGAGTGAGTAAACTATTCAATATAATATATATATATATATATATGTATATATATATATATATATATATATATATATATATATATATATATATATATATATATATATATATATATATATATATATATATATATATATATATGTATATATATTTATATATATATATATATATATATATATATATATATATATATATATATATATATATATATATATATATATATATATATATATATATATATATATATATATATATATATATATATATATATATATATATATATATATATATATATATATATATATATATATTTATATATATATATATATATATTTATATATATACTAGACTAATTACAAGAGTCTTAGGTAGAATAATGTCTACCCTGCTTCCAGCAGAGTAGATTATAGGTAGGTATTGTGGGTAGTTGAATGTAGAGGTAGAACTTTCCCTTTCTTGGTTTTCTTGAATAGGTAACGAATCCAGAACTTTTTGACCCTGTTCAAAATCTGTCAAATTTAACAACAAATATTATTATATATTATTTTTAATTATTTCTTCTACATTTTATCTTTTGTTTATTTATTGTGAGTGAGGACCGTCGTGCGTGGAGGCATAACGTCTGCATGTAATCGCGACGGTTTGTGGGTTCGATTGTCATATCATTTTCTTCGCTCTGACAACAAGACAAAGCGCGACGTTGAGTTATATATATATATATATATATATATATATATATATATATATATATATATATATATATATATATATATATATATATATATATATATATATATATATATATATATTTATATATATATATATATATATATATATATATATATATATATATATATATATAATATATATATATATATATATATATATATATATATATATATATATATATATATATATATATATATATATATATATATATATATATATATATATATATATTCCCCTCATGGGAATTGAACCCACAGACCACTGCGTTTACAAGCAGATGCTATACCTCTAAGCACTACGGTGTTATCTCATCGACATGCTTACACTAGGTCTAAAGAGCGCTAAGTATCAGGTGTCTATGCCGCGTAGTTTTGGCTATCAGTCAGTCAGTACCGGAAGACATTGATTTTTTCATATAGCAATAACACTATTAAACAATAGATGTGTTTAAAAATAATTGATAGCACTGTAATATATATACGTGTGTGTATGAATGTATGTATGTAGGTATAATTAATATAATTTGACACTCTGAAGGTCCCTCACAGCGCTATGTGAACAGTGGAATGCTTAGTTCATCTATCTATTTAGTTGTAAAGTCAAAAATCTACATTTTTTAGCAAGAAATAAAAAAATTGACTTAGAAAATTTATAATTAATATTATATTATTTCTGAACGTTTTGCTTTTTTACCCAAATTCTTGATATGTCATTTAAGATATGTAAAAACGAACTCTTACTTAACTATCATGGGCTTAGGAGAAAGACCTGTGTTTAGTGCCCTGTGCCCACCCCAGAATAAACCAAAGCAGTCTTACAAGAAATGTGAATAAATAAAATTAGTACAATGTACAATTTGTGGGTTCTGCGAGTCTGTCCAAAACTCTTACAATTTTTTCCATTCCATTCTCTTCGCTCTGGCTTATAGGCAAGCGTGGCGTTGAATTCCTTAAATGAGGCGGAAAGTAGGAAACAAGATTTATTTATTTATTTATTTATAACTTTTCCACTTAGAATCAATAAGATGATCACATGTGTACGTCAGATAGAGCGAACGGAGGAGTGTCAGAGGAGCCCAATTCGATAATAAATATAGAATTGAGCCCCTCTGAAACCTACACACTCCACGACTTAAAACTAAAGTTACGAGGGTTCCAGGCGCGGCCTGGTGAGAAGAGCCCACAACAAACTCAACTAGGTTTCCCTAAACCTATTGTGATCACTTCACAAACGTCATTCTAACTTATGAGCAATTCATTAATTCCATGCTGTTTTATCATCAATCTTTACACTATAAAAGTGTCTTAACACTAGGCTCCCGCGATTCCTGTGGATCCCTCCGCCTACTCTGCTTTGTGCGGGATAAAGCGTGAAGTTAAAAAAGCGTGCTCTTGTAGCAGGATAGGCAGAGAAAGTTTTTTCGCCTTTAAAACATCGACTGCTGAATGGAGGCGTTCAAAACCACTACATGTTCTTATCAAAGGTACGAAAATGCCTGAGATTGAGATTTTCTTTCTTGGAACACTCTATATAGTATAATAAATATACAAGGCACATTATTTAAATACGTGATAATTTAAAAACTGGTTGTCTTATCAATAAGGTGCAAGAACCGGGTTAATTGTCTTTTTGGAATATTTTTAAATACTTTATGATAACATATTATAATATACGGCTGCATAGAAAAGATATGTTCAAATAGTGTTAGAGATACATATATTAGGAATTTATATGAAAATGTGAATTGTCATTACTTGTTGCTATAACGCTTTTTTTAGCTTCACGCTTTATCCCGCATATTGCAGGATAGGCAGAAGGAACTGCAGGAATCATATGAACCTAGTGTTAAGACACTCCGTTGCTTAGTCCCTGCTTTCTCCGTCCCTGCTTTCTGCCGTTTTCGAGACATTGCGTGTTGAGTGGCGGAACTCAACGCCGCGCTTTGCATAGTTTCCAGAGCGAAGAAAATGGAAATAGAAAAATCCATCTTCCTCGAGTGGGAATCGAACCCACAAACATTCGCGTTTATAGGTAGACGCTTACGCCTCTGCGCCACGACGGTCCTCAAGCTTTTTTAAAGTGGAAATAGAAAATTCCACCGTCCTCTCATGGGAATCGAACTCACAAACCGTCAATGCGTTTTCAATAAAAAAGATCGTGTCTGTACATCAAATATTTGTACAAAACAAAATATGCAGGGTTATTAAGAAATGAAAAAAGAGTAAGAATTCGAAAAAAAACATTTGTCAGTTTGTATGTTTGAAAGTTTGTCTGCTTGCACACGTTAGTCTCAGGAACCACTTGACGGATTTTGATAAAACTTTTTTGTTATATAGCTATTGGTCCTCGCTAAGATATATAAAGCATGCTTTAATTTTCACCAATTTAGCTTCATAACTGACGGAGTTTCATACAAACTTACCTCCCTCCTTCTACCCCCTTAAAGAGCGAATTTCTAGAAAAAAGATAGCCTATATGTTAGGGAGCATGCATACTAAACTTTTCTGCCATTCATTTTATATATATATATATATATATATATATATATATATATATATATATATATATATATATATATATATATATATATATATATATATATATATATATATATATATATTTGAAGTCTTACCATCCTAGATCCTGCCCAATTAGCTAAGGTGACGGCTCCAGCGGCAGCTGCCACTTGACACAGCATCACAGCAAAACTTGCGTACGCGAAAGACACCGAGTCCTCTACCAGAGCATCCATGTGCAAAGACCTGTTGCCATTTGGTCTGGAATACAAATATTTTGTTATAATTTTCGTTTTTCTTTGTAAAAAAGGTATGGAAATATCCAGCTAAAGTTTTTTTATAGTTCAGGCACAAGATCATTTTTCCCAATTCACTATAGCATTGTTTGATTTATATGCGCTGTGTATATACGTTTTGATCGCACTACGTCTAAATTCTTAAATATTTGCTTCAAATTGTTTTTTTTTATTAGCATCTTTAAAGGCTACTTTAAAATGTTTTGTCTATTGCGTGTGTTATTCATACATTTAAAAAAAGACGTGACAATTGAGTCGGAGGTTGCCAGTTCGATTCCAACTTAAAGCAATGAACATTTCTGATCTCTTGTAAAGCAAGTAAAGCGCGATGTAGATTGAGTGGAAGGTATCTTGCTATAATAGTTCGTCTGCGGGATGAAGCGTGAAGAAACAATGTTATAAAGAAAGCAAACAACGGAGTGTCTTAACACTAGGTTCCCAAAGTTCCTGCAGTTCCCTCTGCCTACACTGCTATGTGCGGGATAAAGCGTGAAGCTATACATACATAGAAAAGAAGTCGTTAATGAAATAAAAAAAAAAATTAATTAGAATCACGCAACATCCCGCATATATCGGGATAGACGGAGAAACGTAGAGTTAAAACACTCCATTCTTCATTTTTCGTCCAATTCTAATATATTGCATGTTGAGTGGCGGAACTTAACGCCGCACTTTGCCTAATTGCTAGAGCGAGGAAAATGGAAATAGAAAAATCCATCTTCCCCGACTCCGAGTCGCGTTACAAGCAAACGTTGCGCCTCTGCGCCACGACGGTCCTACGGTCACGACGGAAATATGACTTCATAGTTGGTATTACTAATAAATTACGTTCAATATTTCGTTTTGGTAAAGAGAAAAGCGCGGCGTTCAGTTACGTCACTCAATCCACAATATCTCGATAATTTGTTTTAAAGTATGGGAAACGTAGTGACTTGACACTAGGTGACTTAGGTTCCCTAGGTTCCATATGCTCCCGAGGTTCCCTAGATTCCCTCTTATGCTATAACGAGATACATTATTAAAAAAATAAAAAGGCCCAGCCAAAGTACGTGTTTATTTTGAACTGAAGTCATTAAGAAAATTAAAAGCTTATTTAAAATAAAACTATTAGAATAATTTTAATTGAAGTAAAACTATAAAAGTTGAACTTATATTATAAAAAAATAACTCACAAAGATCTCCCTCCTCCAAACAGATGTAAGATAAAAGCCTTAGACGGAGGCCTCTCAGCGTTGTGGCGGAGAATAAAGAGAGAGGTCAACTCTCCGTATATGAGGACAGCGGCGACCAAGCCTCCAGAACATACTACGCCCAGAAGAGCTCCAAGACATGTGCAGAGAACTTCGACCCATGTTGAGTATCGCCACTGTGGAAAAAGAAATAATTTAGAGAAATAATTATAACATATGTTTTCTTTATTTTTTTTAGCTTCACGCTTTATCCCGCACATAGCAGGGTAGGCAGAGGGAAATGTAGGAACCATGGTTCCCTGTTTTCCAACACCAGGCTTGCCTAGTTGCCAAAGCTAAGAAAATGGGAAGGAAATAATACATCCTACCCGAGTGGGAATCGAACCCACATACCGTCGCGTAAGCAGGCAGATGGTGCTCGAATTTTATTATGTTTTCTAAATATTTTTTTATTTTTTAATTAATTTTCCATTACATCAAACTAAAAGGAAAATAAAAAATTAAAAAAAAATAAATTATATATATATATATATATATATATATATATATATATATATATATATATATATATATATATATATATATATATATATATATATATATATATATATATATATATATATATATATATATATATATATATATATATATATATATATATATATATATATATATATATATATATATATATATATATATATATATATATATATTCCAGCTTCACGCTTTTATCTCTCATATGGCAGAGTAGGCAAAGGGAACTGCAGGAACCATATGAACCTAGTTTTAAGGCACTCCGTTGCTTAGTCTCTACATTCTCCGTCTCCGCCGTATATTTCTTTACTTTTATTTTAACACATCGTAAACTGTACAATCCCATTTCAAGGTTACATCTAATCATATTAGAAAAAAATAATGCTGCGTTGAAGTATCTTTAGATTTAGATATCTTTAGTTTAGTACAATATATGTCAAATTGACAATAGAACAGTGTCTAACTTCAAACGCGAAGGTTGTGGGTTCGATTCTCCATCAGAGTTAGCATATTGTTGTCAAGAACGAGAGAAATGTATAAATATTTCAAGAAAATGTCGGGCGGAGAGTGTGTGAGTGTGTCGCACTCATCTCTGCGGGTTAAAGCGGGATAGTACGTGAAGTTATTATCGTATGACGTCTAAATACACGTTCCGTTATCACAATATAAAATTAGCATCTACATAGGTTTTTATAAAGCATGAAATGTATATAAAAAACATGGTGCAGTTGGTTAGCTACTGTTTGTACACGGTGGTTAGTAGGTTCGAATCCCGATCGGTGTAATCAGTTATTTGCATTGATTGATTGAGAGCGGCGTTAAGTTCCGCTATTCAGCACACATTTCTGGAAATGGAAATAGAAAAATCCATCTTCCCCTCACGGGTATCGAACCCACAGATTCATAATATTATATATATATATATATATATATATATATATATATATATATATATATATATATATATATATATATATATATATATATATATATATATATATATATATATATATATATTGTTTATTCATATTTGCGCCGCCCCCTGCGATGACCCCCGCGCGAGCGGTCAGTAGTAGTAGTTAGTAGTAGTAGTCGAGTGGTAGCAAAAGGGGCACGTGAGACGGCCGACGCGAGCGCACGTCCTTCCTGAATCTAATATTAATTAGCGGTGTGATTTTCCCTCCCTCAGCCTTATTTGATTTCCCTTTTGTGTATTCCCTCTTGATATTGAACCTGACAAAGACAAACCTACAAAAGATAATAGTGCAAGTAACCCCTAGTGAAGAAGACTCAAGTGAGACATTCCATTGCCGGTCGGGAACAATCAGTGTTTGTGTTGTGAATCATGAAGATAAGGTACTGTACAATTTCTATTATCCTAAAACCGACTATAAAGTAAATAATTAATAAATAACCTCCACTTCAGCACGCTTCCACAATTGCTGACCCCTACCCACTATTCAATATATATTTTTTGGTAGCAGAACGCGGTTCATTATATTCATTATATACTATATACATTTTCTGGTAGCAGAGCGTAGTTTATTATATTCATTAAATACTACTACATACATATATATATATATATATATATATATATATATATATATATATATATATATATATATATATATATATACATATATATATATATATATATATATATATATATATATATATATATATATATATATATATATATATATATATATATATATATATATATATATATATATATATATATATATATATATATATATATATATATATATATATTATGGATAAGAAGAATATTTATATAAAGATGCTCGTTTGAAGTGGTTTTTTAGTACTTCTTCTTATCCATAATATATATATATATATATATTATGGATAAGAAGAAGTACTAAAAAACCACTTCAAACGAGCATCTTTATATAAATATTACAGTAAAAATATCGCATCACATGAGTCACTAATAATAAACACTTAAAACTAATTTGTCTGTATGTCTTCCTCGAATTAATAAAGATACTCTTAAGACAATTTTATTTACGACCAATTAATGAGAATAAACGACCGTCGTGGCGCAGAGGCGTAAGCGTCTGTTTGTAAACGCGACGGTTTGAGGGTTCGATTCCCACTCGAGGAAGATGGATTTTTCTATTTCCATTTTCGTCGTTCTGGAAACTAAGCAAAACGCGGCGTTGAGTTCCGCCATTCAACACGCAATGCTTCAAGAAATCTCTGAGATAAGGCGGTGTGGACGCGTTATTTGGGCACATTGCCATTAAAGTCTACCTTGAACCCCCAAAAAACCCTTACAATCTAATTTGAACCCACTACCCTAGCGTGCATAATACCGGAGAGTAATTACAGTCAGTCATCAGTCAGTCATTGTCAAAAAAAGAAGTCATTTAGTTAAATAGCTGTATGAAGGCTATATTTGTTTCAATATCGTGGGAACTAAGTGTCACATAATATGCTATTACATATATAAAGAATTGTAGTCTAAAACTTTACCTAAAACATTAGAATTTTTCTTTTTTTTTTAAGTCGGGAAATCGCCAGTTAACTGAAAATATAAACCAAGTAAAATAACCCTTTAAAACGAATCCAGTTTATAAGAAACTTTTAGATATAATAGCGCTTAAACAAAAAATAAAAATTTGTCGCAGCGGGATTTGAACCCGCGCCCTCTTCCGAACCGTGCACAGTTATAATCTTTATGTAATTTTTCTATCCTCAGTGTGGATTAACACTTTAAATAAAAAATAATAATAATAGGTCTTGATTGACGGAGTTTAACGTCGCATTTGTGCAAAAGCGAGTAAATTAATCTTCTCAGGGTGTACTTTTGTAGGTTAAAAGTTGATATTGCTAACATTTATATACGCGACGGTAGCAGGTTCGATTCTCATGAGAGGGAAGTAAAGGCGTTAAGTTTTGCCACTCAGCGTACTATATCTCCAAACAAAACGGAATAAGGAAAACGGAGTGTCTTAACACTAGGTTCCCTCTTCTTAAGTAGTCTCCCATAGTCATTTTAAACGTTAATTAAATTTTGTACGTACATAACAAAGTAAATTATAGATACCGTTAAGATTTTTTGACCCAAGTGAGAAACTTTTGGAAGCATAAGTCGAGAATTACATTGAATTTTAAAATATCTTAATTTGTTTTAGCTTCACGCTTTATCCTGCACATGGCAGGGTAGGCAGATGGAATTGCAGGAACTATATGAACCTAGTGTTAAGAGACTCCGTTGCTTAGTTCCTGCTTTTCTCCGTCCACACTTTCCGCCTTTTACGTGGCATTGCGTGTTGAGTGGCGGACCTTAACGATGGATTTTTCTATTTCCATTTTCTTCGCTCTGGCAACAAGGCGAAGCGCGGCGTTGAGTTCCGCCACTCAACACGCAATGCCTCGAAAAAGGTGGAAAGTGAGCACGGAGAAAGCAGGGACTAAGCAACGGTGTGTCTTAACACTAGGTTCCCACGGACCCTGCAGTTCCCTCTAACTACCCTGCCATGTGCGGGATAAAGCGTGAAGCTAAAAAAAATTGCTCTAGATTATTTAACAAATGTTCTTAGTTTTAGTCAAAAATAAAAAAATAAGAACAGATTTAAAAAAGAACCAATTTATTTTGTTACAAGCCATGCAGTTTATATTTGTATGTTTGTTCACAAATTTCTTAGGAACTACATTTGGTTATATTGAGGTTTGGTTATATTGCTCTTTGTTAATTTAAACTAGGTAACCCAGTTTCCCGCCAAATTTTTCCAAGAAAAATCAAATGGCAGGTAGGTAGGGCATTCTTACTGTAGAGCACAATTGTATACATCAATGAGATTCAAACCACCTCATGGGAATCAAACCCGCGTTTACATTGAAACACTATCTTATACTAAAATGTTTTTGATTTTACTCTAATTTCATATAAAAAATAGTAAATTTTCCACATTATTGTTTACTAAGACGTATTATTAACGGTTACTTAGTTTTATCTCTACGCATTGAATCATTGTATGGAAAAGATTATGATAGCTGGATCTAATTCTACTAATGAGAAGAAACTTTTCAGCATAACATGGATTCACTATGCTGGTACCAGATCCATGGTGTTGTAGGAAGAGGAGCTGCGAGCAGAGCTTAGGACTTGCGACCCAAGTGTAGGTTTAAAGGGGCCCATTTAAAATGCTAAATAAAGTTCAATTTTAACTTTACACGTAAGCCAATTAGATTTTCTTAAAAAAATTGAAAAAAAATTATCTCTTTTTAAAAAATATATACTTCTAACGTTACTATCTCCAAACAAATTTAGCTTAATAAAATGAAGTGCATGTACGCGAAGTATCCACTAATATATATAAATTACTCAATATTTCCTTCCTGATTTTAACAAACCCCGGCGTTGAGCTTTCAAGTTTGCATACGTAACGTATTAAATAGCGTAACTCAACGCCGTACTTATCAAAATGAGAAGAAAAAACAATAAAAAAAAACAATCTATCGAGTAAACGCTTGAAACCAAAAGCTGCGCCTGCGCACTTTTTTAACAACATTCAAGAAATAAACGTGATTTCCAACATTTCATTGAATTCGCTTATTTTGGGACGTATTTATATTAAAAAGGTGACAATTACAGTGCTTAGAAGTTAAATTTAAAACGGATAACCTTTCTCTATGACTAACGAGTCACCTCAAGGTCAAGTACATTGACTTTATAGTTTGAAGTAAATATATACTGAGGTATCGCATATTGTACACAATTAAATATAGTGGGGACTTTTGATTTTTATATGTTAAGTGGTCTATGTAGGTGGTTGCAGCTTCAAATCTTTGTTTTAAATTATTTTTATTGGTAGAGTTTTCATATATGGCTAGTGTATGATGTTGAGTTACGATATCTAGTACGAGATGTTCAGTATTATTTTAGATATATATATATATATATATATATATATATATATATATATATATATATATATATATATATATATATATATATATATATATATATATATATATATATATATATATATATATATATATATATATATATATATATATATATATATATATATATATATATATATATATATATATATATATATATATATATATATATATATATGAAAAACCTATATGGCTTTTAGATTAGATCGGATAATGTTGTTAGAAATTTACTCGGAAGCTATTTTTAATCTAATTTATATTACAAAACCATAAAAGTTACATTTTAAATTTTATTTATAAAAACATAGTGTCCACATGTCTTAACACTACGTTCTCTCTACACATTTAGCTTGCGGGAAAAGAGTGAACACTTCTAGCTTCACGCTATATCCCGCATACAGTAGAATTAGCAAATAGAACATTACCAACAAACACTTCAATCTCTGAATTCAATATGCGAGTTAAATGGCGGAGTTTAACACTGTGGAGAAATAAAAAAACAATTTTATCAGTTGCCACCAGATTCCATCAGATCCCACAACAACCACTGACTATCTAACTGTACTAGAACATTCATAGAAATAAAAATAACTAATTCCGTTTGACATTTTTCTAGATGCTCTTTTATTTGCATTTTATTACGTAAATGACCTTTATGATGTTCGATATATCGATATTAAATTACTCTTGCAATTATTTAGTATATAAATATATATATTTTGACCGCAATTTTATATATATATATATATATATATATATATATATATATATATATATATATATATATATATATATATATATATATATATATATATATATATATATATATATATATATATATATATATATATATATATATATATATATATATATATATATATATATATAGCGGAGAACTCTACACGTAATGTCCAGAATTCATTTGTAAAGTGTAAAACGGAGTGTTTTGACATTTCGTGTCATATGGGTAAAAAATATTTTTACATACTTACTATTCAGAACCCTTGAATTTTTCATAATATTGAAATAACTATATTTATATATAAATAAATTATCGACTCACAATCTCGATTGCATCTAAAAACGAAAAGCGGGTTTTCATAGCACTTGATTCTCTCTATATGCGGGATAAGCGGGATAAAGCGTGAAGAAAACAGAGCGTGTTAAGTCGATCGCGGGGACACAGCCTTCTAAGTAGGCTATATTGTTACTGTCAACTCTTGTAGAGCTGTGTAAGCATTGTTTAATATTAACGATTTAAAACTCATTTAAATGTAATTAACTTTAATTGAGATTTCTTAGTGTGATTATTATAAGAAAGCTAAGATGATTGAGAGATGTGTATCGGATATCCGCATCCACATCCGCAGATATCCGTATCCAGGGATAACATATATCCGTATTCGTTACTTCTTGTAATACATTGATTATGAAATTCTAAGCATTTACTAGAAATTTTTTTTTAGCTTCACGCTTTATCCCGCATATTGCAGGGTAGGCAGAGGGAACTGCAGGAACCATATGAACCTAGTGTTAAGACACTCCGTTTCTTAGTTCCTGCTTTCTCCGTCCCCACTTTCCGCCTTTTTCAAAGCATTGCGTGTTGAGTGGCGGAACTCAACGCCGCGCTTTGCCTAGTTGCCAGAACGAAGAAAATGGAAATAGAAAAATCCATCTTTCCCTAGTGGGAATTGAACACTCAAACCGTCGCGTTTACAGGCAGACGCTTACGCTTCTGCGCCACGACGGTCCTCTACATAGTGAACATAATTAAAAAACAATAATATATATATATATATATATATATATATATATATATATATATATATATATATATATATATATATATATATATATATATATATATATATATATATATATATATATATATATATATATATATATATATATATATATATATATATATATATATATATATATATATATATATATATATATATATATTAGTAATTTAGTAACTTCGGACGATGCCTTCAACTTGAACACTACGTCTTGACCAAACCTGTTATTCAAACGAGTTATGATAAATGAGGTCTGAGCAAAAAATGGCATAACTAAGTAACTAATTTTCTTGTAAACGCTACATCCTTGCAATTTAGGGATAACTTATTATATTTTCCTGTTACTTAATGTATTAGTATTAAGACATTTATCACGGCTTCACGCTTTATCACGCATTGTAATCTGTTTCCCGCTTACAGCAAATAACGGGAAAATGTATGTAGCGTAAGGCGGTATTAAAAAAGACTTTCTCTTTATTCTTTTTCTTCTTCTTTCGATGGAGAATAAACTTATCCTTTGTATATTACATTAGAAGGTTTTTTAATAGAAAATAATATAGCTTTCACATATATGCATTGAACGTTGAGCTCAAAAACATATTTTACACTAAAGTCACCTAAAATATAAAAATATTTCAATTTAAAAGCTATTTTTAATAGATATCTTTTTATTTTTATACACAATGATTGTAGGTTCAATTCTGATTTGTGGGAATAATAACATTAAGTATTAGTTACATTCACAAGTTGTTGAATGAATTTTATTTATAAGCTAGTTTTAAATTTATAATTAAATCATACGGTTTTAATTATAAATTTTAAAGGCAAAAGTCACATTGGCCCTTTATAGGAATATATAAGAAAAAAGAGTGTTTACGTTCTCTCTATATTCTATTACTTGTACAAAAGAGAAGAGAGAAGGGAAGGCTATATATATATATATATATATATATATATATATATATATATATATATATATATATATATATATATATATATATATATATATATATATATATATATATATATATATATATATATATATATATATATATATATATATATATATATATATATATATATATATATATATATATATATATTGTTTTACAATTTATATGTTAAGTAATAAAGTCTAGGTAATAAAATAGTATACAATTTCTATGTTGGTAAGATAGTTAATGATTTACGGAGAGACGGAGAGCTCGAAATTTTGACAGGAATAAAACAAAAGGGCTCAACGTTTTATAGCCTATGCAAAACTAGCTCATAGACTATGACTGTCATAATCAATATGTCATCCTTCATATAGACAACAGTTGTAAACCACCTAACACTCTTTACGCACGTGCCATATAAATTATAATAAATATATATAAATATGTATGAACACTTTATTATATAATGCTATTGCCCTTGTCCTGGTACAAGGTTCTTTTCCTATGAAGTAAGACGTTAAACTAGTTTATATCAAGTTATGTAAATGTTACATTTTGTATCGTATTGAAGGGCAAGGATTTAAAGCCTTGACTGTAAACGCGAAAATTAGGGGTTCGATTCCTAACAGAGGTATCGTTTTTTTTAATTTAATTTAATTAATATATATATATATATATATATATATATATATATATATATATATATATATATATATATATATATATATATATATATATATATATATATATATATATATATATATATATATATATATATATATATATATATATATATATATATATATATATATATATATATATATATATATATATATATATATATATATATGTATATATATTATAGCTTCACGCATTATCACATGGCAGGGTAGGCAGAGGAAACTGTAGGGACCGTGATAACCTAGTGTTAAGACACTCCGTTGCTTAGTCGCGTTGTTTATCGAGGCATTGCGTGGCGGAACTCAACGCCGCGATTTGCCTAGTTTGCCGGAGCGAAGAAAATGGAATACATATGTATATATCACTCTAACTTTACACTATATGGTTACACTTTAATGGGTCCATTAAAAATCTAATTACACACAAATGACATTTATAGTACGATTTCAATCAAGTTTCGCAAAGAACAGGTTTTAAATCAAATTTTAAATAATAATTATTGGTTTTTTTGTGTATTTATTTATATTTTCTTATCCGCCACGAGGTGTTACATTCCTTTCGATTTCATCATCAATCTTCATCGCCGAAACAAAATGACTGAATGCCTTTAAAATCCAACTAATAAGTAAATAATATAAAGTCTAACTAAGCGTTGAGGACCGTCGTGGCGCAGAGGCGCAATATATGCCTGTAACGCGACGGTTACTGGGTTCGATCCCCAGTCGGAGAAGATGGATTTTTCTATTTCCATTTTCTTCGCTCTGGCATCTAAGGCAAAGCGCGGCGTTGAGTTCCGCCACTCAACACGCAAAGCCTCGAAAAAGGCGGAAAGTGGGGACGGAGTAAGCAGGGACTAAGTAACGGAGTGTCTTAACGCTAGGTTCTTATGGTTCCTGCAGTTCCCTCTGCCTAACCTGCTATGTACGGAATTAAGCGCAAAGACTAATTGGTACCCAGGGTTTCGTCTTCCACCTTCAGGTTCCTCCATATCAGTTCAATGATTCCATATTGTCTCTTGATCTAGGCATATATAATGAAATGTTTCATTTTTACGCAAGAACTGTGGGAACCTAGTGTTAAGACATTCCGTTCCCCGTGCATTAATTTTTCGAGGCATCACGTGTTGAGTAGCAGAACTCAACGCCGCGCTTGCCTAGATGCCAAAGCAAAGAAAATTGAAATGAAAAAGTCTATCTTCCCCTAGTGGGAATCAAACCCACGAATCATCACGTTTACGAGCAGACGTTGCACCTCTTCGCCACTACGATCATGTTTCGAAAGTAAAAAGATATCTATAAATATAATAGCTTAAAAATCATTTTCTAATACAAATACACTAAATAACCAAATCTACTAACTAGGAAATCGAACTTACGACTTCCAATGGCTTTGCATAAGCACTGACGTCAATTCAAGTTATTCCATACGGGCACCGGTACCGGTCGTTGGGGGAGTCCCCGGTGAAATTGTGAGGCGAGTACGTTGACATTTATATTTATAATCTAGGTAAACTGTTCGTGGAACAAACTCATTCAGCCTTTGGTTTTTTCCTGAATATAGAAAATTATATTATATCTGTGCTTGTGATCTTAAAAAATTGAATGGAATGGAAAAAATATTTTTTTTGGTTTAGTTATTAACATTATTATGTAATAACCATTTCATCTTACCACAGATTATTATTATTATTATTTTTTTTTATTTTTATGGAGATTTTTGCGGAGTGTCTTAATACTGTTAGTATTAATTCTCCATATTTTTTCTTTTTTTCCTGTTTTGCTATATTAATTCTATTCTATACTTTTCTATTTTATTTATTAGATAGTCCATTTAGGCTATAAGCTACTATGAATATCCTCACCTCTCGGAAGCTAAAGCTGGGTTTACCTAAGAGGCATATTTTCACTTAAAGAAGCAGACATAGCTGCAGCTTAAGCTTTTATTTTTTTTAGTTTCACGCTTTATCCCGTATTAAGCAGGATAGGCAGAGGGAACCGCAGGAACCATGGGAACCTAGTGCTAAGACACTCCATTTCCTGCTTTCTACTTTTAGAAACATTACGTGTTGAGTGGCGTAACTCAACGGCGCGGTTTATTAAAAATTCATCTTCCCCTAATGGGAATCGAACCTACATCTCCAACGACACAACGTTCCTCACTTATATTGCTATTATAAATATTTTCATTTAACCAATCTATGTACGTAATAAAGTAAATTTCCGTAAATAAAAATATTGATTAGATGACGCATATGACTCAACATTTATATAGAAGTGGGTCATACTGAGAATTTAAATTGACGTTTCTTTGTTGCTTTTGTTTAAGACACTAAGGGTTTAGTGTTAGGGTCTTCTATATAAAGGGTAGTGGGTCCATATATTTCTAGAATTGATAGTAAAATCTAAATATCATATGGAAAACATGATGAAAATAAATCCTCGATACATATATACATATATATTTTTAAAGGACAAAAAGCGGCGTAGAGTTCCGCCACTTAACACGCACAGCTTTAAAAAAAGTAAGCAAATATGACACCATCTAACCCTTACTATATGCAGGATGGCGCGTGAAGCCAGAAATATTTTTATATTTGTTGTGTCTTTGTATAATAAGAAAAAACGGAGAACGGAGAGTCTTCATAACAAATTCTCTCCTCCTTTAATATGGGGTCGGAGAAAGCAGGAACTAAACAACGGAGTGGTTAAACACTAGGTTCCTATGGTTCCTGCAGTTCCCTCTGCCTACCCTGCCGTGTGCGGGATAAAGCGTGAAGCTAAAGCGTGAAGCTTTAACTATATATGTATATAATAAACACTAATTATTCACATTAATTAAACACATTTGAAGCAAACATTTTCCTTCCTCATATAAAATACTATTTAAAAGCAACATTTACTTTTCAATATCCACTGCCATTTTCCTCCATATAATAATTTATGTACATACAAACATGACGTGGGTTATCGGTTCAGATCCGATTCGGGGTAATTTTAATAGCTTGTAATGTAATGTGTATAGGTATATGTGTTTTCCCGGTCACTGGCTTCCGCATTTCATATTTTATTTGTCACAAAATGAAAGACCTAAAGATCTAATCTTTTTAGTTTTACGCCTTATCCCGCATATAGCAGGTTACGCAGAGGGAAGTGCAGGAAGCGTAGGAACGTAGTGTTAAGACACTCCGTTCCTCACACTCAGTGCCTTGAAAGGCGAAAATTTGGTAACGATAGAAGAAGAAATTGGTGATTTCTTTCTATATAAATAAGTTACAACTCGTTTTATTTGTGAAAATCTATTTTTTCCGTTTTCATAGGAATTTCCGATAACTTCCCTTACGCTCCTTAACTAACAAAATTACAAGGGTCTACGGTACGTAACTCCGGCGTTAAGTTCCGCCACTATACACGCTAAATTAGCCTCTATAGTGTCTTAAAATTAATAATGAAATTTGTATACATTATTTACATTTAAGTGTCTAGTGTCTTGTCAATCGATTTTAAATCAGCTTGAAGTAATGAGACCTTTACAAATGCTTTATACCTAGTGTCAAGACACTCCGTTCTCCGCTCTCCATTGGAAAGATTTAAGTTTTTCATAGTCCCTTAACAAAGAGTGTTTTTTTTTTGCTCAAAAGTATTGTTCTAACATGGGATGGAACTGTCTTTATCTTTCGTTCACTATCCCTCCCTAACCTGCTATATGCGGGATAGTGCGTGAAACTACAAAAAACAATATATAAATCTTTTATTAAAACGATAGAAATATAGATGACAAATAAATAATTGATTCGTTTAGGAATTTTTAAATAACCACGTTAATGAAGGCTTCGACACGTGTATTCTTGTTTTGAACGCACCTGCTGCTTGTTTCCTTATAAGTATTATAGAATAACTAAAGAACATATTATATAACAATAATATATATATATATATATATATATATATATATATATATATATATATATATATATATATATATATATATATATATATATATATATATATATATATATATATATATATATATATATATATATATATATATATATATATATATATATATATATATATATATATATATATATATATATATATATATATATATATATATATATATATATATATATATATATATATATATATATATATATATATATATATATATATATATATGTGTTGTCTTTGTTTACTTCGCTTAGTATTCGTAATATATAGTGCAAAGTAGAGAAAAACGAAGAGAGAATATTCTCTCTTTTAATACTAACTATAAATCTAAGAACATACAAATAGAACACATACATATACATGAAGCGGTAGGCAGATTATAAAACCCCTCTCTACTTAACTGTATCGCAAAAACTCGATATTATAAACTCATTTACGTTTTCACCAAAGCAGCTCAGCACAGAGTTTTACTATTAACGCCACGGTTTGTGGGTTCGATTCCTGTGAGGGGAATGCATTATTTTTTATTCATTTCCTGCACCACTAATCCTATGGCTTGAAAAGCGAAAACGGAGTGCTATGAGCGGGATAAAGCGTGAAGCTATAATAATTACTATGTCCATTTTAATAAAACAATTATTTTAAACTAATTTCGTATTTCTTTTTTAGCTTCGCGCTTTATCCCGCACATGGCAGGGTAGGCAGAGGGAACTTTAGGAACCTAGTGCTAAGTCACTCCGTTACTTAGTCCATGCTTTCTCCGTTCCCGCATAAAGAGAACCGTGATTTATATCTATATATTTTTGCGACATACGCACATACACAAATATATATATATATATATATATATATATATATATATATATATATATATATATATATATATATATATATATATATATATATATATATATATATATATATATATATATATATATATATATATATATATATATATATATATATATATATATATATATATATATATATATATATATATATATATATATATATATATATATATATATATATATATATATAAAATCGTCAAAGAATGTCGTCATTTGATTTCTCTACAGAAGAATCATAAATTTGATATCTCATTAAGTATTGACGTTGACATACAGATATACAGATATATAATAAAAAAAATATTTCAAAAGAAAAAAATATAATTTATTTCGCTTCCGCATATTTTCGATCATCTCGGTATTCCCATATATAGAAGTTTAATTACATAATTTTATATAACATATATATGTTACATAAAAAAATAATGACGTCACCATATTAGTAGGACAGAGCACGGCGTTTAACTCCGTATATAATTTTTACCTTGTATTTGAACGAACAGAGAGTCAAAATGGACAGAGAGTCGTGACACTTGGCTCTCTTTGCATACATTCTCTATATATTGCTTTGCCACAAAATTTAAAAAAAAATAGAAATATTTCCTCTATCTTCTTAAAATTAATACTATAAAATTTAGGTCCAGTGGAATTTGAACTCGCACCTCTTGGAACCGGTCCAAGCACTATGACATTAATTATACTGTCACTGTGCTATATGGGTAAAGTAAATTTGAAATATTTAAAGCAATTTTGTGATTAAAAATTTAAATTGTCATAAGTTTTTTTATTTATAAATCGATTAAAAAAACAATATTGTAAAAAATAAAAAAATTACAATTAAAAAGGTTAATACTGCACTTAAATTGGTAAAACCGTTGCTGAGGTATGCGTTTACAAACGCACATACAAACAAAAATAATAATCTATTATATTTACAAAATCCCAAAAAGATAGAAACAGAGAGAGAGAAAGAGAGAGTCTATACGGAGACAGCAGATATTCCCTGGAATAGGATATGAACCAGTAACCATCCCAGAATTGCTTTAAAATAAATAATAAAATCCAATTAACCCTAAATAACTGATGTTCTTCGCAGCATCCGATAATTTTAATCAAAACAATGACATCCATCTTCACTAATAAGTAATACTTAAGATATTGTCTCGAACGAGATTAGAACCTAAACCTCTTTATTTTTGCCAAACAAACCGTTGTCATGACAACGTGTATGTCACGTTATATATAAGTATATAGTGTCATACATATATATTAGAAAAAATCGACTTTTTAATCAGTTTAAAGAGGTGCGAGTTCAAATACCGCTGTGATAAAATTTCGATTTATTTAGAAATATTTATTTAAATTCAGATTCTATCTCGCTTGTAGAAAGAGAAAACAGTGTTAAGACACTCCTTTCCACTTCACACTTTAATTAAAAGGTAATTTAATTTTTTTCTATATATATACAAATTAATATATTATTTTAGCATAATCTGTATTGTAATGGCGATAGGAAGTCAACACTTCCCTATGGCTTAACGAACTAACAATCGACCATTTTGTGCGGAATTCCTAAACGTGTGAACGCTACTGTTAAGGCATCAAACTTAATGTCAGGTGTAGGTAGATTGTACTATCTACCTACCTCCTACCTCTTTTTCCTTCTTCATACCTCCTACCTTCTATATTTTCCTCCTGCCTCCTTCCTCCTACCTCCTATCCACTAAAATGTAAGTTAAGGAAGTAAATAAGTTAAGTAAGGTTTTTGTACTCTTTTTCTCTATAGATTTCTTCTTTTCGTTCTCTATCTTCTGTAATATTATTTTTTTGATTGTAGACTAGGGCAAGTATTTTCATATTTTACCACCTAGAATTATAGCAGAAGGAAGCTATTTTCATGATACTCTGTTCTGGATTTGCCGTTTCCTAGACACTACGCGTAGAGACAGTAAGGTGAGGAACCAAACGCCGAAAAACGCTACCAAATATATATATATATATATATATATATATATATATATATATATATATATATATATATATATATATATATATATATATATATATATATATATATATATATATATATATATATATATATATATATATATATATATATATATATATATATATATATATATATATATATATATATATATACATATATATATATATATATATATATATATATATATATATATATATATATATATAATATATATATATATATATATATATATATATATATATATATATATATATATATATATATATATATATATATATATTTGCAAGAATTTTTGCAAAATTTAAAGGTAAACCTTTAGATTTTGTCTTGTAATTTATAAAGCCTTCATTCAAACTGATATACAATAGACTACAATTCTCAGGATCCGACCGTCACTTGCTCTTAGAAAATTAAGTCGCCCTTGCATTTTTTGTATGCTTAACTGAAACTTAACTGCAAGTTAACCAGAACTTATATATACATATATTTAAGTTCTGGTTAACTTACAGTTAACTTTCAATTTACCATACAAAAAATGCAAGGGCGACTTAAACTTAACTAGTCATCTTAGTTATACATTAATAAGGAAACTATCAAGCCCTTAAAATACCTGTTTTAAAGAAACCAAAAACGTTTCGATTTTGATATCTTCCGTTAAAAACAAAATTTGAAACTGGTTATACAAAAGTGGCCTATCTAAAAATTGATTTTTTTCTAATATTACACTTTTTGTATTTAAATTTTTCAAGCATCTCTTTTTATTTTAATTTTTATTAAAATAAGTAGAAGGGAGTGTAAGGTATTGTAAGAACATATGTATGAATCAAGATTTAATGGTAATTGAGGTAGGGGTAGACCTCAGCTAATGATCCTGGAGGTAGGTTGCGTAACCTACCTATATTACTCTCTCGAATACTCTCGTACTCTCGGATACTCTCGAAGACTCGAAGAATATGTTTGAAGAGGATATAGAAGAATGTGACATCCTTGGAGGATATTAAAATTATATGCGCACACTTAGAGAAACAAGTTTTTGACCTAGATTTAAACTTTTGACACCCGATTGATGATGGCCGATTTTAATTAGTAACTGATTAAACAAATTCTATACGTAAGACGATTTGGATATCGTTTTAAAAATTGCATTTGTTTTTAGCAAAACATGATTTCTAACTTTATCATCCCTACAAAGTGCTAAGTTAACAAATCGAAGCCCTCTAGTAGTTAATTAGTAATTGAGAAGAAATATATTTATTAAAAAATACAAAAATAGCGGGGACAGAGTAAGCAGGGACTAAGCAACGGAGTGTCTTAACACTAGGTTTTCACGGTTTCTGCGGTTCCCTCTACCTACCCTGCTATGTGCGGGATGAAGCGTGAAGCTAAAAAAAAAACTTGATAATTTAAATACTTACATGATTATTATGTTTAGTCTAATATTTCTTCTACTGTTATTACCTTAACATTAGCCTCAAAAGAGTTCTTAGTAAATAAAAGTTCTAAAATATTATAATGTTTTATATATAAATCTATTTTATATGTGGTTTTTACTATGTCTATGTCTTTAGATATAGAAAAAAAAGTGTTTCAACACTCTTATCTCTATGTACTCTACTTTGTGGAAGCAATGTATGTTTTTTTATGATGACGTATTTTTTTTTATTTTTTTTGTTACTAAAAACGTTTTATCTTCTAACTTGTTGGCAAGTTATCATCACGACCAAAAATTTTATATATATACATATGTATTAACGACTTCCTTTATTTTAATTTTTAACTTTAATTTCCATATAATTGTAGTTTATGTGTTCCATTAAAACTGGTTAAATTATTATTTTGTCACAAGTACTTTATATATAGTAATATGTATATTAAGAAGAATGTTAAGGACCGTTGTGGTTTGTAGGTTCGATTCCTATTCGGGGAAGATGGATTTTTCCATCATTTCCATTTTCTTCGCTCTGGTAACTAGGCAAAGCGCGACGTTGAGTTCCGCCACTCGACAAGCAAAGCCTCAAAATGGCGGAAAACAGTGAACGGAGTGTCCTAACACTAGGTTCTTATAGTTCCTGCGGTTCCCTCTGCCTACCCTGCTGTGTATAGGATAGTGTGAAGCTAAAAATACACTAACTTCTCCATATTACTTTGTCTGTGATCAAATTGGGATATAAAGTATTCTAGAAAGTGGATACGGAGAAAGCAGGAACTAAGCAACGGAGTGTCTTAACACTAGGTTCGTATGGTTCCTGCAGTTCCCTCTGCCTACACTACCATGTGTGGGATAAAGCGTGAAGCTAAAAAAAATAAACTAGATCATGGTAGCTACTAAGCTCTTAGACATTTCATAGATTCATCATGCTGGTGCCAGGTCCATGACGTTATAGGAAGAAGAGTTCCGAGCAGCGCTTTGGACTTTCTACCCAAGTATAGGTTTAAAGGGGCATGTTTAAAATGCCCCCACCACTGTCTGAACTTCCACTACCTCTAACTCTATTGCTTATCCCTTTATAGACTAATTTTTAGACTATATGTACGTATATTAGACTCAAAGGCTATTAAAAACTACCTGTTAATTATTTATAAGTATCGATTACGGTACAATACTATTATATATATGTATATGTAAAAAAATACCTAATTATATGATTAATTGATGATTAAATTTGTTATGTGATTAATTAATGATTAAATTCATTGATTAAAATCATAATGTGCAATTCCAACAAATACAAATAGCACGCGAAGGTCACAGGTTCAAGTGTCTTGGACCAAGGATTTGTGCAAGAAACCTATATTAAAGAAAAAACAATAAAACTATACGAGGACCGTCGTGGCGCAGTGGCGTAGGGGCTGCCTGTAAACGCGACAGTTTGTGGGTTCGATTCCCATAATGAAGAAAGGTGGATTTTTCTTATTTCCAATTCTTTCGTTCTGGAAACTAAGCAAAGCAATGTCTTGAAAAAGGCGGAAAACGGGGACGGAAAAAACAGGAGCAAAGCAACGGAGTGTCTTAACACTAGGTTCATATGGTTCCTGCAGTTCCCTCTACCTACCCTGCCATGTGCGGGATAAAGCGTGAAGACATAAAAAGCAATATAATTTCTTTTAGAATCTCTATATATTTCTGTTAACTCATATCACAATTCTTTTTTAAATCCAATTTTTAAAGCATTAATTGGGCTCCTCTGACACTCCTCCGTTCGCTCTATCTGACGTACACAAGTGATCATCTTATTGATAAGTAAATAATTTAATAATAATTAATAAATAATTGTTTACTAAATTTCCCTCAAAAAAATCTAAAAATTAGAATGACGAACTAACCGAGCTTTGAAAAAAAATACATTTCAACACAACACATATTAAAGTCGTCATCATTATATATTATCTGTGGTAGCGTTTTAATTGCGCACACTTAGAGAGGCGAGTTTTTGACCTAGAATTTTATTTCTGGTACCGTTTTAAAGATCTCGAAAAGGCGGATTGGTGGAAAATATAGCCGATGTTCGAACTTGAACAGTTCAATTGATAATTGATTAAACAAATTCCATACGTCAGCCATATTGGATTTGCTTGAAAAACAATTGTGAGCGTTTTTTGTCAGTCTCAAAAATTCTGTCTTTTACAATATTTTTTTTTTAGCTTTATCCCGTTATAACCTAGTGTTAAGACACTCCGTTGCTTAGTCCCTGCTTTCTCCGTCCCCGCTTTCCACCTTTTTTTTGAGGCGTTAGCGTGTTGATGTGGCGAAACTCAACGCCGCGCTTTGTCTAGTTTCCAGAGCGAAGTAAATGGAAATAGAAAAATCCATCTTCCCCGAGTGGGAATCGAACCCACAAACCGTCGCGTTTACAGGCAGACGCTACGCCTCTGCGCAACGACGGTCCTATGGTCTTTTACCAAAATAGATTTCTAATTTTACCATCCTTAAAAACAACTGCGGGGAAAACACGCTGTTTATATAAAGGAATGGAAAATATATATGCGGGATAAGCTTCACGCTTTATCCCGCATATAGGGTAGGCAGAGGAAGCCGCAGGAACCATAGGAACCTAGTGTTAAGACACTTCCGTTCCCCAAACACCGCCTATCGAAATATTGCGTTGAGTGGCGTAACTCAACGCCGCGCTTACTTGGACTTAAAAAAATTATCTTTCAAAGTGGAAATCGAACCCACAATATTCATTTAATATACAATAATTAATATTTAAGTTATATTTGTATTTTTTTTAAATAAAACTTAACACTGGTTAATAAAATTATTACATTATAACGAAAAAAAAAAGAAAAATTAAACAATTTATCCCATAAATAAAAAAAAAGTTAAATAAATAAAAAAAAAACCTTACCAAATCAAAAAATCCGATATTGTCGCTCCGCGTTTTGATTTCCAAGTCGTAAGTCTTTCCTTTGTGATTGACGAACCTTTTGCTTTGGCCCTTCATTACTAGACACTAAACACTAAAAAAGCACTAAAATTAAAAAAAAATCCCACTAATTATTAAAAAAATAACTAATAATTGATTTCAAGTTATTTTCAAAGTTTTTCTCTATAGTAATGTGGCACACGTCCGCTTAGTAAGCGAATGCGACGTGAACTAAAGCGATATAGTTGGTAAGCTCATATTAAAGTGACCGTTGGAAAACCCCCTTAGCTCGTTGGTGGAGGTAGTGAGTCATAGCTATAGGTATGTATGGGTTATGCATGGTTGGACTCGACGGTTGCGGGTTCAAAACGGTTTTTAAGCTGTTGTAGCGCGCATATATGTAGAGTAAGGAAAGGGAATGTAGTGTAATATTTCGTTGTTTATTTTTAGATTAATTGTGTGTGGTGTTGCGGAATTCAACGCCGTGTTAACGCCAACATACACACATGTATATATTCGTTTTTTTTTTTTAGCTTCACGCTTTATCCCGCACATGGCAGGGTAGGCAGGGGGAACTGCAGGAACCATAAAAAACCTAGTGTTAAGGCACTCCGTTACTTAGTGCTTTCCGCCGTTTTCGAGGCATTGCGTGTTGAGTGGCGGAACTCAACGCCGCGCTTTGACTTAGATGCCAGAGCGAAGAAAATGGAAATAGAAAAATCCATCTTCCCCGACTGGAATCGAACCCAGTAACCGTCGCGTTACAGGCAGACGTTGCGCCTCTGTGCCACGACGGTATATATATATAAGGAGAGCTTCAACACTAGGTTTTACGGTTCCCACTGTTCCTTTGGTTCCCTCTGCCTACCCTGCCATGTGCAGGATAAAGCGTGAAGTTATATAAAAAACATACTTTAATAGAGAAGAATTTAGAAATTTTACATATAAGTACATTGTACAGGTAAAATGAGCACTAAGTGAAGAATTCTGGAAAAACCAAAGCTAATAAAGTAAAACAGGTTTTTCTAAATAAAAGTATTTTAATTAATAAATTAATGTAAAATTTGAAATAATATGTTTATTGAACACGCTGTATCATGCATAACCTGCTGCAGGGTAGATCTCCGGTTGTTTCAAGGCGGTGTGTTTAAGTGGCGGCGTTAAACACCGTGATTTGTTCCGCTATATAGAAAAATGGAGAAAATAATTAACATATCTAAATATATATATATTTTTTTACTTCACGCTTTATCCCGCACATGACAGTGAGTGGCGGAACTCAACGCTGCGCTTTGCCTAAATATTAATTTATATCTAAATATGACGTGTAAAAATCAGTATATATTGTAAATATGCTTTTTAACTATTTTTTTTTAGCTTCACGCCTTATCCCGTACATGGCAGGGTAGGCAGAGGGAATCGTTCAGACCAAATATTTATTTGATGACTGAGTGAGCTATTTACAGACGGTTTTCGAGAGGCGCAAGTTCGAATTTTGCTAAGTTCAAAATGTTATATTGTTTCAATTTTAATTAAGGTATCTAAGCTTTATTTAAAAATTTCTATATATTCAAACAATATTTATATTTATATTATATATATATATATATATATATATATATATATATATATATATATATATATATATATATATATATATATATATATATATATATATATATATATATATATATATATATATATATATATATATATATATATATATATATATATATATATATATATATATATATATATATATATATATATATATATATATATATATATATATATATATATATATATATATATATATATATATATATATATATATATATATATATATATATATATATATATATATATATATATAAGTTATATAGCTCCGTAACCGTATCCGTATCCGTAACGATCGAATATCTGAACCAAAAAAAACCTATCCGTAATCGTAACAAAATTAAATGGACATAGAATAAACCTTTTGCTGTCCTTTTGGCACAGCTACTATATATTAAACTAGCAAGTTCGTCTCTTCGCTTTTCTTGTTGCCCCAAAATTAAATATCCGTAACAAAAAGCTTCAAGAAAGGATTAAGTTTTATCATAACTTTATGTCCGTAACCAAAATCGTTGTATATCAGAAAGAAAATGCTGTATTTATAATACCTCATAGTTGAAGTGTTTTTATGTTAGATGAGAAACATCGTGGGTTCGATTCCCGTGAGGGAAGAATGAATTGATAAGAAATTCTCATTTTCTTAGATCTGGAATCTTGGATCTTGGATCTGGATCCGTCGTGGCGCAGAGGCGCAACCTCTGCCTGTAACGCGGCTAACGCGACGGTTACTGGGTTCGATCCCCAGTCGGGGAAGATGGATTTTTCTATTTCCATTTTCTTCGCTCTGGCAACTAAGGCAAAGCGCGGCGTTGAGTTCCGCCACTCAACACGCAATGCCTCGAAAAACGGCGGCAAGTGGGGACGGAGTAAGCAGGGACTAAGTAACGGAGTGTCTTAACACTAGGTTCATATGGTTCCTGCAGTTCCCTCTGCCTACCCTGCCATGTGCGGGATAAAGCGTGAAGCTAAAAAAAAAAAAAAAAAAAAAAAAAAAAAAGAAACAGTAAAGAGCGTTGAGTTCCGTCACTCATATAGTAATGTCTGTGAAACAGAGAAAAGGAGAGTTTTAACACTAGGCTCCTTAAGTCTAGGTTCCAGCCAGAGGTTCCATCTACCTGACCTGCTATATGCCAAGTAAAAGTCAACTTGTTTCAACATCTGACGACATGTTAAGGAACAATGAACAGATTTTTAACTTTTTTTTATTGTTTTATTTATTTTGTCATAATTTACTGCATTAATAAGGATATTTTTCTTTTGGAATTTGTTTACCAAGAAATTCATATGTTAGAATTTTTTGTGCGCAAAATTTCCATCGCACTCGATTGCAGCCCACAGCTTGTTTAGTATGAATTAATTATCTAAAATTTTCCGAGATTTACTTTATGGATATAGACATAGATAATATCTACATATACTAACTATTTTTTATCCTCACGCTTTATTCCTCATATTGCAGGGTGGGCCAGAGGGAACTGCCACCAAATGAACCAAGAAGAAGTGTTAAGACACTCCGTTGCTTAGTCCCTGCTTTCTCGCTGCTTTTTCGCCTTTTTCGAAGCATTGCGATTTCCAGAGCAAAGAAAATAGAATAATCCATCTTCCTCGAGTGGGAATCAAACCCACGAATAGTCGTGCTTACAGGTAGACGTCAAACTTTCCATCCATCACGAGTACGAAATCATAATAAAATTTGCAATTTTTTTTATTTAATTAATATTTTATCAACATTTATTTTTTACTCTATATATATATATATATATATATATATATATATATATATATATATATATATATATATATATATATATATATATATATATATATATATATATATATATATATATATATATTATATATATATATATATATATATATATATATATATATATATATATATATATATATATATAAACTTTGTAAACTTTGTAAACTTGTGTAATTCGCTTATCAGCCATAGCCTTAGTTCTAAGTAATATTAAATATATAAAAATTATAGATGTTCATTATGATAAATATTTATTATTAAGCAAGGACGGAGTAAGCAGGGACTAAGTAACGGAGTGTCTTAACA
Source organism: Dione vanillae (assembly GCA_037178615.1). NCBI lineage: Eukaryota > Metazoa > Arthropoda > Insecta > Lepidoptera > Nymphalidae > Dione > Dione vanillae. The sequence continues at coordinate 327,210 of JAZFAU010000329.1, read as the reverse complement.
CTAGGTTCGTATGGTTCCTGCAGTTCCCTCTGCCTACCCTGCTATGAGTGGGATAAAGCGTGAAGCTAAAAAAAAATTAATTCTATATATTATGTATTAATATTAATATAATCAATATATGTAAGGCATGAGAGGCATGTATGGGCCTAAAAGTTACCTTTACACAATATCACAAGTCATCTCTACTGTCTGTTCTCTCAAAATTATGAAATTTAAATAATTTTAAGCTATATATTTTTTAGCTTCACGCTTTATCCCCCTCATAGCAGGGTAGGCAGAGGGAACTGCAGGAGCCATATGAACCTAGTGTTAAGACATCCATTTTCCACTTTTCGCCGTTTCGAGACATTACGTATTGAGTGGTGGAATGCAACGCCACGCTTTGCCGATTTTCCTACAAAAGAAAATAGAAATGGAAAAACCCATCTTCCCCTTACGGGAATCGAACCCAAAAACCGTCGAGTAATGTTGCGGTTTTTATGATATATATGTATATTTTAAAATTGATTACACATGTCATTACTTTATTGTAAAATGAATATTTTTTATTCTTTTATAAACTTCACGCTTTATCCCGCACATGGCAGGGCAGAGGGAACTGCAGGAACCATACGAACCTGTGTTTCAGAAGACACTCCTTGCGTAGTCCCTGCTTTCGCCGTCCCCGCTTTCCGCTTTTTTCAAGGTATTACGTGTTGAGTGGCTGAACTCAACGCCGCGTTTTGCCTAGTTTTGCCAGAAGGAAGAAAATGGAAAATAAAAATATCCATCCCCGACTGGGGATCGAACCCAGAAACCGTCGCGTTACAGGCAGACGTTGCGCCTCTGTTTTTATGTAGATTCGGGACCGTCTTGGTGCAGAGGTGTAGCGTCTGCATGTAAACGCGACGGTTTTTGGGTTCGATTCCCGTAAGGGGAAGATGGGTTTCCATTTCCATTTTCTTTTGTAGGAAAATCGGCAAAGCGTGGCGTTGCATTCCACCACTCAATACGTAATGTCTCGAAACGGCGAAAAGTGGAAAATGGAGTATCTTAACACTAGGTTCATATGGCTCCTGCAGTTCCCTCTGCCTACCCTGCTATGAGGGGGATAAAGCGTGAAGCTAAAAAAATATATAGCTTAAAATTATTTTAAATTTCATAATTTTGAGAGAACAGACAGTAGAGATGACTTGTGATATTGTGTAAAGGTAACTTTTAGGCCCATACATGCCTCTCATGCCTTACATATATTGATTATATTAATATTAATACATAATATATAGAATTAATTTTTTTTTTAGCTTCACGCTTTATCCAACTCATAGCAGGGTAGGCAGAGGGAACTGCAGGAACCATACGAACCTAGTGTTAAGACACTCCGTTACTTAGTCCCTGCTTACTCCGTCCTTGCTTAATAATAAATATTTATCATAATGAACATCTATAATTTTTATATATTTAATATTACTTAGAACTAAGGCTATGGCTGATAAGCGAATTACACAAGTTTACAAAGTTTATATATATATATATATATATATATATATATATATATATATATATATATATATATATATATATATATATATATATATATATATATATATATATATATATATATATATATATATATATATATATATATATATATATATATATATATATATATATATATATATATATATAAACTTTGTAAACTTGTGTAATTCGCTTATCAGCCATATCCTTAGTTATAAGTAATAATAAATATATAAAAATTATAGATGTTAATTATGATAAATATTTATTATTAAGCAAGGATGGAGTAAGCAGGGACTAAGTAACGGAGTGTCTTAACACTAGGTTCGTATGGTTCCTGCAGTTCCCTCTGCCTACCCTGCTATGAGTTGGATAAAGCGTGAAGCTAAAAAAAAATTAATTCTATATATTATGTATTAATATTAATATAATCAATATATGTAAGGCATGAGAGGCATGTATGGGCCTAAAAGTTACCTTTACACAATATCACAAGTCATCTCTACTGTCTGTTCTCTCAAAATTATGAAATTTAAAATAATTTTAAGCTATATATTTTTTTAGCTTCACGCTTTATCCCCCTCATAGCAGGGTAGGCAGAGGGAACTGCAGGAGCCATATGAACCTAGTGTTAAGACACTCCATTTTCCACTTTTCGCCGTTTCGAGACATTACGTATTGAGTGGTGGAATGCAACGCCACGCTTTGCCGATTTTCCTACAAAAGAAAATGGAAATGGAAAACCCATCTTCCCCTTACGGGAATCGAACCCAAAAACCGTCGCGTTTACATGCAGACGCTACACCTCTGCACCAAGACGGTCCCGAATCTACATAAAAACAGAGGCGCAACGTCTGCCTGTAACGCGACGGTTTCTGGGTTCGATCCCCAGTCGGGGATGGATATTTTTATTTTCCATTTTCTTCCTTCTGGCAAAACTAGGCAAAACGCGGCGTTGAGTTCCGCCACTCAACACGTAATACCTTGAAAAAAGCGGAAAGCGGGGACGGAGAAAGCAGGGGCTAAGCAACGGAGTGTCTTAACACTAGGTTCATATAGTTCCTGCAGTTCCCTCTGCCTACCCTGCAATATGCGGGATAAAGCGTGAAGCTATAAAAAAATAAAAAATATATATTCATTTTACAATGAAGTAATGACAATGTGCAATCAAATTTTAATAATATACATATATACATACATAAAAAACCGCACCGTTACTTCGATAACAATTGTCTGTTCGAACGTAATTTTGATAGAGCGGTATCTATTTATGTTAAATAACTTAATTATTTCTTGTTTTTTACGTTTAAAAAATATATATTTTTTTATCTATACTATAATTTAGTATTTTAATGTATAAAAGATATAATATATTTTGTATTTTTTTGTATGTTAATTCACAAGTTAAATGAGTTTAGAAACAAGAGGTTATCAGGATTTGAATATGCACCTTTTGGTATCAAACCAAGCGGTATTAAAAGACATAGAAGGCATGGCGCTTGGACGGTTTGCAAGAGACACGGGTTCATATCCCGCCATGTCCGCCACTGGCGCCATAAGATAAAATACACCTTAACATTTAGACGCCAAGCTAAAAACTTATTTTTAAGCTATATGCCTTTTCTTCCTATAGCTTAACTTAGCGTACATTACAGCTTAAATTAGCTTAAACGTCAGGTGCTTTTTCAAGAAATAGTAAGAACAGTGCTCTTGTGCACAAAATGTGTGGAATTAATATCATTTGGATTTCACGCAGGATATTTTTTTATAGCTTCACGCTTTATCCCGCACATAGCAGGGTACCATGGGAACCTTGTGCAGGGCATTGTGTGCACCGAGGACTGTCGTGGCGCAGTGACCTCACCGTCTACCTGTAACGGCGACGGTTTGTGGGTTCAATTCCCATGAGGGGAAGATGGATACTTTCATTTCCATTTCCTTCGCTCTGGTAACTTAGCAAGAGCCACGGTGAGTTCCGCCACTCAATATCATACAATTGTATTCAATAATAATTGTAATATAGAAATTTAATGAACAAATGCCTTCTGCCTGAATTCTTTACAGCTTTCTGGAACTGCCTCTTGAACCGGTATACAGTGTGTCACCACTCCACCACCACCACAGTTCATAACAATTCAAGGGTACTTGTAAATGTCTAGTTTTGTAAAGAATAATTTGAAACTAAATTTTAATATATGTATAAGTATTTCGGATGCTGTTGATTAGATAAAAGAACCGAATATACTCAAGATCGGAGATGTAAGACAGTGTGAGGAAAAAGAAAACTATTTTTCTTTGTTTATACCCAATTTTGTGATTTACCAACAAAATTATTTATCAAAGGTTTAGTGTTAATTTGTATTCTATAAAAGAAGGAACGATAGGTACAACAGCGAGATTCTTCTATAATTTGCCTCAAATTCTCAGTCTTTTAGGTCTATGATCAGAATATTCTATCATTTTGAATTTATAACGTGTCAAGAAGAGTTTTGATGGTAGAGACGTTAATGTGCAGTCACGCGCACTAGGGGTGTCAATTCTCTCAATAGATTATTGTGTTCCATAAAGTTCCAAATTCTTTAGGCCTGGTGGATTCGTGAAAAATCTAGAATTATTTGATTTTTAGAATTGCCTAATTGTTTTATCTTTCGTTTAATAATAACTAACGTAATTATTAAACATTTTTAGCAACACGAAAGATAGAACAGTTTGGCAAACCTAGGCAAAGCGCGGCGTTGACTTCCGCCAGTCAACACGCAATGCCTCGAAAAGGCGCAAAGCGGGGACGGAGAAAGCAGGGACAAAGCAACGGAGTGTCTTAACACTAGGTTCATGTGGTTCCTGCAGTTCCCTCTAACTACCCTGCAATATGCGGGATAAAGCGTGAAGCTAAAAAAAATTATAATAAAAGGTGAAAGGAAAATAACTCAATATAGTTTCAATTATTGTTTCTTTAACATAAGTACATTAAAAAAACCTGGAGCAAACCCAAAATAAGGTAAAACACTTTAAAATATCATTTAGGTAACAAAAATTTGTCAAAATTCTTTTATTTCTTCGTCAAATTCTCCTTTAAAACGGAGACGGCTGCAATGGCAGCATTCAGAAGCTTTGGTCCTTCTGCGGCCAACATGTTGGCGAACTCTTCCATGGTCTTCTTCTGTTCTGCTGCCAGTTTGCCAACAGCTTCTTGGAACTTCGCAAGCTCTACATTCTTCACATCTGCCACGTCAGCGAAGAGTTTACGTGCCTTATCTTCTGTTACTTTGTCGCCGTCAACGATTTTGGCTAGAAGATTTTTATATATTGCTTTAATTTAGTAATCATTATTCATAAGGGTTGTATGGTTATTGTTTGAGAATATTTTAATGGACCCAAAGGAAAGGAAAGATCTCTGCTACCAAAAAAAAAAAAAAAAAAAAGGGTAACAATAAAAGTGTAGGGATAATATTTTAAAGTAAGTTAGTTTTTTAAGGAAATTATATTAAAATATTTTAACTAACTTCAATTATAATTTAAAACGGGATAACGAGTATTATTGATATTTAATATGGAAAGACCAAGCTATTATTGTATAGATTAGATTTTTATTCTAGAACATTTAATATAGCTTAAAAATAAACTTTGCTGAAAGAAATATGCTATGCGTACAGCAGGGTAGGCCGAGAAAACCATGATGAGTGGTAAAATACATAAAAATCATACAATACATAAAAATCAGTGGTTTATTTAACCAACTTCAATTCAATCAATGAGGACCGTTGTGATGCAGTGGTCTGTCGTAAGCATGGCGGACAAATTTGAACAATATTTTTTTAATTTCCTTTTATTTCGCTCTGGCAAATAGACAGAGCGCGGCGTTGGTTTCGCCACTCAACACGTAATTCCTTGCAAAGCGGAATGGTGTGTCTAATGTGAACTAGGCGTTCTCGTTTCGTGCGATTCCCTCTGCCTACCCCTACTATGTGCAGAATATAACGCTAAGATGAGGTCAGCTTAATGAAAAAATTAAAATATGTTTTGAAGAGTTAAATAGTAGGAGGAGACTATGGTTCTCCTTAATCTTCTTCAACAAACAACTCATCAAACAGAGAGAATGTCTAGGAACTTCCCACTATAGTAGGGTAGGCAGAGAATTTAGTGAGAAAACCCCTTTTTCCGCCCCACTGGGCAGAAAGGCTCCTTCGTTCTCTTTTTATAATAATTGAAAGTTATAGTCACTTACAATCTTTCATCCACTTTATTAGATTATCAACTGAATTTCCTTTTTGCTTTTTCAAATTATTAAATGCGTCCTCCATAACTAAAAAAATAAACGTAATATATTTGTTTTTAAAATGTCATGTATAGTACTTATTGACTATCAATTTTGAAAGACAAATGTCAATTTCTTTTTTTTTATTTAAATTGACTTAAGCTCTAGTTGGTTAAGCGTTTCATTGATTTTTTTATAATAAATCAACAAAATGTTTCATAATTTAATTGATTTTAAATAGGAACTTAAATCGATTATTTTAGGTAAAAGTTAAATACAGGGCAGGAACGAATTTAAAACTGGGTTGTGTAATCCCGCTGTTTATCCTGATGTATGCGGGAAAGGACGTGAAAAAGTGTAGAGCTATTATATCTAGGTTTATTTTAGGACTGGCAGTCTACTCATCTTGTGATTATTATTACTGTGTGAAGTAAACGTTGGACTTCTCTCTCTTTCTGCTTTCCCGTTCCCTCAACGCAGGGCCGTAGCTAAGGGGGGGCATTGTGGGGCAACGCCCTACCTTAAAATCATAATGTCCTACCTTAAAAATATCAAAACTAAGATAAAATACATTATTGGTCTACGCAAATATAATATTTTATTTACTTCCGCCCTACCTGTAATCAATGCTGCCCTACTTCAAATTTAACTCTAGCTACAACCCTGCCTCAACGTTGAGAATCACACCACATGACAGTCTTCTCCATTAATATCTACTCCATTCCTAAATATACTTTAGGCTTCTTCTTCTTCTCTTTATTTATGGCTTTCGGAGCGTACTAGTTAAGCACAATTCACTTCGCCAATTTCACGTTGAATACTCAAGGTTTCTTCATACGACTGCCAGTTGCAGAGACTTATAAGTTTGGGTCGAGTTTAGTGTAGATCAAGGCAGATGAACGCCGTCAAAAGTGCTGATGAGTCCGTCCACTGTACCAAGAAATGCAATGAATTTAGAAGATTGGGCTTCTAAAATATATTTTAAACAACTAAATCATCGTGACCGTCATCATGAGCACCTTCGTGGCGCAACGTCTGCCTGTGGCGCGACGGTTTCTGGGTTCGAACCCCAGTCGGAGAAGATGGTTTTTTCTAGTTCCATTTTCTTCACTCTGGCAAACGCGGCGTTGAGTTCCGCCACTCAACACGCAATGCCTCGAAAAAGGCGGAAAGCGGGGACGGAAAAAGCAGGTACTAAGAAACGGAGTGTCTTAACACTAGGTTCCTACGGTCCCTGCAGTTCTCTCTGCCTACCCTTCCATGTGCGGGATAAAGCGTGAAAAAAAAAACTAAATCATATTACATCAATTCGATTAAAAAGTTATTCCAATTAATTTGACATCGTTGTATTCTATATATACGGAAAGAATGAAGAAAACCCTTATTAAATATCACTGCCTATGTCTGTGGAGATAAACTAAATAAAAAAAATAAACTAGAAATCATAAGACACATTTTTGACGTGACAACGTCTTAAATTAGGTTGCGGCTCGGAGTCACTTATGTAAAAGTAACGTAACGATGTGTCAACTGTCACCGAACTATGATCGGTCCGCCGCGCGTATCACTTGACACATGTACAATGTTTTAGTAAACAAAATATATTTTCTATAGTTAAAATTTGTGCAATTTATATTATAATTATTATTCATATCAATAAATATTCTACCGAGAAAAAGACGTTGTCACGTAAAATTTTCGCCCGTAAAACCCACTTTACAGGCAACCATTTTTTTTTATAATATTTATTTATTTAATTAATTAGTAAGTTAAATGTTTTTTGTGTTAAAATTCCAATATATGCCTGTGAGAGTGGATTTTACGCCAAACTTGTAAACAGTTCGTATACCAAAAAATCGACCGATCGAGCAACCAGTAGACCAGTAGAATTATTGATTTTGTATGACGAAGATCGCACTCTATATATGAAACGACACGCTCGCTGTATAACGATATGCGATATTTATTTATTTATAGACCAGTTGTTCGATAAATCGGTGAATTTAACTATAACAATTTACATGCAAACACTGTTTTTACAAATATTTTATTTTTGAACTTTAAACATATTAAAGAAGGAGAAACAAGATTTAGTTAGTTAGTTTAGTTAGGAATGAAATCATAAATATTGAACCTGATAATGATTTTCCTTAAAATTGCCTTAATTTTTTTTTAAACATTTCTCCGCTCTCTCATCAGAGTCATTAAACTCGTCAATTTTGACGTTCATATCATCATTTTTGAAATATCACTGATACCGTCAATAAGATGACATGTTCTATCAAAATCATTTCCATCCTTTGCCATAATAAAAGTGATTAAATAATTTTAAATTAGTTTATATTATTTATTATTATTATTATATATTTTCTTGCTAATTATATTTGTTGCCGTCAAAAAGATGATGACACTTTGCATGTCATCTGATCACAAATTATTTTTGTTTATAACTTCAAAGTCTATTGCCAGGAGTAATCACCGCAGTCACTTTCATCACCACTTTTCTTTTAGCAGAGTGGGTGAAGAATAAGAAGAAGAGAAGAAGAAGAAGTTTGGATTATGGAAGAGTTTTTAGCTTCAGCAAACTCCCTCGTGTGGACAAGAAAATTTTTTAGCATTTTTTCACATGTAATCGCAAAGTGCTCTATTTTGAGCAACTCTTGCTAAGAAGATATTTCTTTTATCGTTTTTTTTTTTAATATTGGTATTCGTTTATTAAATATTTTTAGTATTATTAAATTGTTTATCCACACTTCGGATAAAAAAATACTTAAAGACAACATACAAATCATAGAAATGCTGCGTTCAAATATTTATATGCTTTCTTTAAGCGTTATTTGTTCTAGATCACGTAGATTCAAATTTTAGTTAAAATCAAAATTTTCAGTTTCACTTCAAAATAACTTTTGAACCACTTAATTTCCATGGCCAGACCAAATCGTAATAATCGTAAAATACATAATAAATTAAACTTTATTTAAATCTATCCATCACTTCCACTATTCGAAGATGCGTGCGAATTTTTCTCGGATGATGCCGCAGAAGGAATTTCTGAATGGTTATCCTCACTTACTGCATTTACTTGATTGACAATTGGTGCATTCGCGGTTCCTGCATTCGCGGTTCCTGCATTCGCGGTTCCTGCATTCACATCTTCTGCATTAACACTTGCTGCACCTGGTGCATCTGAAAACTTCGCAAGACCAGAACTTAGAAGTTTTGGACCCTCCCCCGCCAGCTTGCCGACGAACTCTTCTACGTTCTTCTTCTTTTCTTCTGCCAGTTTTCCAACAGCTTCTTTAAACTTCGCAAAGTCTACATTCTTTATATCTGCCACGCCAGCGAAGAGTTGGCGTGCCTTTTCTTCTGTTGAAGCGTCTATGATTTTGCCTGGAACATTTTTATATATTGATTTTATTTTAGAATTGATTGTTCATTTTTGGGTATATTTCAATCGTGGTAAAACCCTTCACCAGCCAATTATTATATTTTAATTTTTTAAATTTACGAACGGAATAGTTCTTCGAAAATAGGGTAGGCAAAAAGAAACTAGTGTCAAAACACTCCGTTATAAAATAGTCAGTAGTTATTTTTTTTGTCTAATCTCCGAAACACTAATAAATGATGTGACTAAACGCGAAATTTGACGATATGAAAAAGCTTCTTGAAGTATATTACTTAGCTGTCTTCAACGCACTTACAATCTTTCAACCATTTTATTAGATTTTCAACTGAATTTCCATTAACACTTTTCAAACGATTAAAAATTTCCTCCATAATTAAAAAATAAATGTACCTAATATGTATATTTTTAAAATGTCATGTAAAATTACATTTTTTTTTTAGTAACCTGATTGTACGATGACAGGCCGCAAAATATTCTGCCAGTGTCAAGTATAGAAAGTAGAGAAAGCATGAGAACGGAGAATCGGTTAAATTTTGCAGAATTATTTAACAAAATTAATTAAATAGATGATAAAATTATCTGGAACGAACACTGAGACAAGCTAAATGTTATTTTAGTATTAGAGGAAAAATATATATATATAGTAAAAACATAATGACTACAAATATACAATGATAATATACAAAATAAACCACAACGTTTTTTAGCTTCACGCTTTATCCCGCTGAAAGCAGGGTAGGCAGAACTAGCCATCAGAACCTAGTATTCCTTTCCGTTGAATGGCGGAACGCGCCTAATTGCCAGAGGGAAGCATAAGAAAAAGAAAACGTCCATCTTTTCCTCATGGGAATCGAACCCACAAACTGTCACGTTTACAGGCACACGCTAGGCCTCTACCACACGACAGTTCTCTTCTAAAACAAAATCTATACAATATAAGGACTAAACGTTAAAGTTAAGTAATAGTTATATTTAAAATTAAGAAGCCGTGGCAAGTAGACATGATGCGTTCCGTAGAGACTTCATCCAACTCACATTACAAACTGTTTTTCACGCTTAAGTTAGCCAAATGCATTAAATACGTGACCAGAGCGAAATCATAGTTCTATTTACACCAACATGATGAGAAAACTACGGAAAGTTTCTAACTTGTGAAACAATATTATTATATTTAACTATTATTACTGTTAATTTATACATCAAAAAATCCAAGACGCCAAATAGAAATTTTGACAAAAACGATAAATCTCACGAATACGTAAAACTGTATTTTGGTTTACCAGAAGAAACTGCAGATTTGGCATCCGTTATACCAGATTTACTTGGAATCTGTGTCAATAAGAAGATAACACCGTAACAAAGCTTTTTTAATTTTAAAGATCACTTGAAAACTTGAAGTAAAGATACTACGTAAACGGACTAATTATAATAATTTTCTTAATTTGTATGATTCTACAAACAAGATGCTTTTAAATAAAGCTATCTACCTACTTAGAAAATAGAGGTATCAAAATTAATTTAAAACCTAAAATAATTTTGTATTTAGAAAGTTAAAAAGCTGCTCTAATGTTAGAATAACATAAGAACCGTAAAGCACCTGTAAATACAGCTTTCCTTCTTCCTACTAGGGGCTCTGCGAAGCCAAATACAAGACCAGTCTCTCTGAGGCCATTTTTGATCTCTGCATACTACAGTTTAAAGCCGAGATTAACATCTATTTTTTTGTGTAATGTATTCACGCTTTATCCCGGACATGGCAGGGTAGGCTGAGAGAATTGCAGGAACTATAGCAACCTAGTATTAAGACACTCCGTTGCTTAGTCCCTGCTTTCTACGTCCCTGCTTTCCGCCTTTTTCGAGGCAACAAGCAATGTTAAATGGCGAAACTCAACGCCGCGCTTTGCCTAGTTTCCAAAGCGAAGAAAATGGAAACAGAAAATGCATCTTCCCCTCACAGGAATCCAACCAATCTGTCACCTTTTCTTGGTATATTCGATGACAGCTAACCGCGGTCTCAATTGGTTCACATACAGTGAAAAAAATAACAGGTTAACAGGTTAACAGGTTTCTTCATCATCATTAAATGTTCTGATAACCTTCGCGCAGACGGTGACAGTTAGTACTCTCATCAATGTACGGAGAGAGTTTTTGCTAAAAAATAAGGCCCCAGTAGCAGGAGGAGGCCTTGATGAGTGCCTTAGCTTGGTATTAACCGGTAGTATTTCTCCATAGTTGAATAGCCTCGTAGTCGGTATGTCTTCTGAAAGCATATACTTAAATGAAATAAATTTAATAAAATTTAAATAAATAAATAAATATAAATTATTAAAAGTTTAATATATTATATGTCTACACGCTTTAAGACACTCCGTTGCTTCGTCCTTGCTTTCTCCGTCCGCGCTTTCATTCCTTTTTCGAGGCATTGTGTGTTGAGTGGCGAAATTCAACGCTGCGCTTTGCCTAGTTTTCAAAGCGAAAAAAATAGAAATAGAATAATCCATCTCCCTGAATGGGAATCGACCCCACATATCGTCGCGTTTACGGGTAGACGCCACACTTCTACGCCACGACGATTCTCAAAGTCCTAAAGGTTTGATAAATAAATAAAAAAAATATAATATAACAAATCAATACATTAACAAATTTAGATTAAAATCAAGTCTACTTTTAACTAGAATTTACCAAAAACAGTTTCATGATCAAGACGACTCGGAATCATAAAGACTTCGAATAAATGAGAAGAAAGCGTTTAGCGTTCCATGGATTCCCCGTGCGGGAGCCCATCGCGTTGTAGGAAGAGGAGCTCCGATTAAATACTTAAAAGAAATATTTAAAGTCATCGGCATATTGTAAAATATTACAAAAATAATTCACTGATTATTCTAAATAATTTATAAAATAGGGCCCAACGCAGACCCCTGAGGGAGGCCACTCCAAAATATTCTAGGAGAGAGGAGATTACTTTGTTGCTTACTTTAAATTCAATTGTCAATAACGAGATTAAAATTGAGTTGAATTCATTTGAAATGGCGGCCAAGTCTATGCCTTTTAAGTTTTATATATTATAGGATGACGCTATAATATCCAAAAAAAGACCTATTAAGTATTTACGATGAGCAAAACTATGACGGATATTTGAAGTTAAAATACTAAAACAACTGTCAATTGTGCCAAAATCTTTCCAAAATCCGTTTAGTGTTTACTGACAGGCGTTCAAAGTTGTACTCGTTCGAGTCATATCATCCGGCAATCTAACATAGCGTATATAACATAGTGAAATAGAGATATAATAAAATATTTATAGAAGAAAATAAAGATTTCTTTAATATATTAACGGCGAACTAGCATTTACCCACATCATGTAACCAATGTAATAGATACATTCAAAAATTCAAATTTAAAATGGTCTAACTACAGCCCAAGAAATTGTTTTCTGACAGAACAAAATATTAAAGTTAGATACCGAGCATTTTAATAATATATGATTCGTAATTGATTAGGTTTTTCCATACAAATCGTTTAATAATGGAAAAAGAAGGCGGTAATTGATACAAGGCATTTACTCGGGTGTTATTGAACAGTTTATTAAAGTAATTAGTTTCTTTTTTACCAAATCCAAAATGTGGGGTAAACGGAAAGAACTTTATTTTAGGATCATCCTTAATTTCTCATCTTTAATTTCTTTTAGGAACTGGCCAGGATAAGGTTTAGATTTAATTTATTTGCGGTTGAAGTAGAAGCGACAGGTATAACAACGACATCTCTCTATAGTTTGCTAAAAGATCTCGGTCTATCCAGAAATATGACTAATACATTTCTAGAACGTACTTCGAAGGCGGCTCTGATAGAGTAGTGAGAAGATCTCGGACAGTGAAAGTGAGTGTTGATGCACTTTAAAGGGGCCCTTTAAGCCTACCCTTGGGTTGCAAGTCCCAAGCACTGCTCGGAGCTCTTCTTCCTTCAAGGCGGTAGACCCAGCAACCGCACTGTGAAACCATGGAATGCTAAGTAGTTTCTTCTCTCACGTTTCATATTACAAGAGTGAGGAAATAAATAATCATTTATTGTACTGAGAAGGAATCGTACCCACTCACGTCGTCTTGGCATAAATATTGCTAAGTAAAACACCATTTTTTTAGTACATAACATTTATTCCTATCACAATATTATCTTACTATACTATAAAATATAAAATAATAAAACTGGAAACCTCGGATTGGCTTTCGAAAACACAATATCGAAGATACTGGAGGTAGGTCACGTGAAAAGCATGAGGCACTCCCCGTAGAGTTTGTATGAAGAGGTTAATGACAGTGGACAAGGCAGGAGAGGTAGACCGCAGCGATTGGCGCTCCGTTTTCTCTGACTACCCGCTAGTGATAAAGCGTGAAAACTATACAGGATTACTGACAATTCAACAGAATCTAGTGAAAGGAATATAGATGAGATTCTTATAAGCAGAAAAAAAATCTGCAAACTAATGTTAAGACACTCGTTGATTGGTCCCTGCGTTCAATGTCATTAATAAACCACTTCAAGGACGCCAAATTTAGTATTCCATCGTAGCAAGGTGTTCTATCACTACTGGTTTCAAGCCAATGATTGAAGAAGATATCGTCAAGAAAGTACTTAAAGATGCGCAGACCAACTTTAATATTGGTACTAGTGCTTTCTTCTAAGGAGAGTTCTCCCATGAGTCTAATAGCAAATAGTTTACATATTTTTTTGGGCAACTCTTGATAACGCTCATCGACCAATACCAAGACATCGAAATTGAGCGAAAATTCAAATTTCAACCTTGACGTTCTTTAAAAAGCTGATGCAATTTAGATGTTTACGTATTACACGAATTTATACTCATTCAAGTGCAAGGTCATGCCATTTACAAACTTTCGCAGATAACTCTAAGTTGATAATTTGTATACAATTGACATATCATTTATATAATTAATATGAATATCACTAGCTTCCCAAAAATAATTTAAATTTGAAGACCTCATCTGTACCTTCTTGATGAATGTACGATTACTATTACTAGTAACCCTGTATTAAGCTAAGTGGTATCCACAGGCTGCAATATAATTCTTTAAAACACAACAGACTCTCTCAACTTGTAAGAATTATTTTAAAGCAGTTCTATTTGTTATGCCGTTCAGAGAAAGCCTCTCCAAAACTGATCATAAATTATAATGCACTGCAATAAAATCAGGATTAGAGGAGCCAGCCTTTAATGAAGTTTTTAACATTCGTTTTTAAACAAGATTGGGTGGATCGAGCCTTTATGGATGGATGATCTAATAACCAAGAATAGATCTTGGTTATTGGACATGCTGCTTTTAAGTGGTTTAAATGTCTTCTTAATATTGTTATCTTGATGCAACTGTGCCGATATTTTGATATTCTTTCATAAAAACATGACAACGTCACCTTTCCATAGCCGACTCCTTACCAAATTGTCACTGAAGACTTATAATGCCCACTCCGTGTCTCTTTTGAATAGTGAAGCTTCTTTAGAACTTTCGGCATAAGTATTGTTAGACTGATATTGCTGCAGTACTTCTTATTCGTACCGTGGAATTTGTGTTTTTTAAAAAACACCTATGTAATGACTAGTGCCTCTTTCTTAAGTCCAAAGTTATCATCTCCTGAGATAAAGTTTATTGCTTCAAAAAAGGATTTCATCGATTTTATTCTTTATTGCTATGATCGCGTATTTCGTACGAACACTACTTAGACGACCGGATCTCTTTTTGTCCAGAACAGAGGAGGTTTCGTTGTACCCATCAAACTTTTTACTCCATGAGTTCACCGTGCGGGTGCCAGAACCATGGCGTTGTAGGAAGAGGAGCTCCGATTAAATACTTAAAAGAAATATTCAATGTCATCGGCGTATTGTAAAATATTACAAAAAGAATCTACTATTTTTTCTACGTAATTTGTAAAAGTGGGCCCATCACAGAGCCCTGAGGGAGACCATTCCAAAGTGTTCTAGGAAAGAGCAGATTACTTTGAAGCTTAATTTAAATTCAATTGTCAATAAAAAGATTAAAATTGAATTGAATTCATTTGAAAGGGCGGCCAAGTCTAGCATTTTAAGTTTAATATAATATAGGATTACGCTATAATATTTAAAAAAAGACCTATTACGTATTTATGAAAAGCAAAACTATGACAGATATCTGAAGTTAAAATACTAAAACGACTGTCAATTGTGCCAAGATCTTTCCAAAATCCGTTTAGTGTTTATTTACAGGCGTTCATAGTTGTCCTCGTTAAAGTCTAAATATGGTAATCAAAAAACATAACATAGTATATGTATATAATATAGTGAATACAGAAAAATATAGATATAATACAATATATATAGAAGAAAATAAAGATTTTTATAATATATTAATGGCAAACTAGCATTTATCCGCATGTAAACAATGTAATACATACATTCAAAAATTCTAATTCAAAATGGTCTAACTACGGCCCAAAAAATTGTTTTCTGACAAAACAAAATGTTAAAGTTAGATACCGAGCGTTTTAATTATATATGATTCATAATTAACTTCGTTACTTCGATTAGGTTTTTCCATAAAAATCATTTAATAATGGAGAAAGAAGGCGGTAATTGATACAAGGCATTATTCGGGAGTTATTAAACAGTTTATTAAAGTAATTTGTTTATTTTTTTTGCTAAAAAAAAACTAAAAAGTAGGGTAGACGGGGAGAGATCATCCTACCTTTAATTTCTTTTAGGAACTGGCCAGGAATAGGTTTAGATTTAATTTATTTGCTAGGAGCTCGGATAGTGAAAGTGAGTGGTAATGCACTTTAAAGGGGCCCTTTAAACCTACACTTGGGTCCCAAGTCCCAAGCACTGCTCGGAGCTCCTCTTCCTACAATGCGGTAGACCCGGCAACCGCACGGTGAAATCATGGAATGCTAAGTAGTTTCTTCTCTCATGTTTCATATTAAAAAATTGAGGAAATAAATAGTCATTTATTGTACTGAGTAGGAATCGTACCCACTCCCGTCGTCTTGGCATAAATATTACTAATAAAACACCATTTATTTAATACATAACATTTATTCCAATATCTTACTTTACCATAAAATGTAAAATAATAAAAACTATATTATAGAGGTAAGGCGAAACCTCGGATTGACTTTCGAAAACACAATATCGAAGATACTGGAGGAAGGTCACGTGGAAAGCATGAGGCACTCCTCGGAGAGCATGTATGAAGAGGTTCATGACAGTGGAGAGGTATGCAGGGACCACAGCGTTTGGCGCTCCGTTCTCTCCGACTACTCGCTAGTGATAAAGCGTGAAAACTATACAGGATTGTTGGTAATTCGACAGAATCTCGTGAAAGAGATATAGATGAGATTCTTACAAGCTGAAAAAAAAACTACAAACTAGTGTTAAGATACTCGTTGCTTGGTCCTTGCTTCCAATGTTATTAATAAGACACTTCAAGTACGCCAAATTTAGTATTCCATCGTAGCAAGGTGTTCTATCACTGCTGTTTTCAAGTGATAGCCAATAATTGAAGAAGATATCGTCACGAAAATACTTAAATATGCGTAAGTAAATTTACATTTTGAATTTTGACGTTCCATAGAAAGCTGATGAAATGTAGATGTTTGCGAAATTACATTCATTCAGGTGCAAGGTCATGCCATTTACAAACTGTCGCAAATAACTCTTAGTTACTAATTTGTATACATCATCATCATCATCATCATCATATCAGCCGTAGGACGTCCACTGCTGAACGTAGGCCTTCCTCAGGGACCTCCACTGCGCCCTGTCTAATACTATTCACTGCTACCATCCAGTGGCTGCCTGCAACTTACTAATTCGTTGGGCCATGTCGATTACTTTTGTTCGTTTGCGGATGTCCTCGTTGCGCACACGATCTCGCAAAAAAATTCCGAGCATAGCCCTCTCCGTAGCTCGTTAAGCGACCTTGAGCTTTTATATCCAATTGGCATATCATTTAAATAATTGTATTAAACGAAAGACGTTTTGTTTAATACTCTTTCTTAAATTAATACTATTAATGCAAATGCCGTTTTAAAAAAATAATTTAAATTTAAAGATCTTAAATATATCTCCTTCACTAAAATACGATTATTATTACCAGTAACCCTGTATAAAGCTTTCTGAGTGGTTTCCACAAGCTACAATATAGTCCTAAAATACAACAGATGTTGCTCTTTCTTTGGGCAAATTCAACACTGACAATCGTAAGGATTATTTGAAAACATATCTATTTTTTATGGCCTTTAGAGAAAGCAATCATAAACTATAATGCAGTGGATTAAGACCAGAACTAGATAATGGTCAATCTTTATTAAAGTTCTTAGTATTCGTTTTTAAACAAGATTGGGCGGATCGAGCTTTTCTGGATGTTTCACTCTTGGTTATTGGACATAGTGTTGTTAAGTGGTTTAAATACCTTCTCATTAATGGCAACGTCATCTCCCCATAGCTAACTCCTTACCAAATTATCACTGAAGACTAATAATATCCACTCCGTGTTTCTTTTGAATTGTGAAACTTCTTTAGAATTTTCAGCATAAATATTGTCAGTCAATTTGTAAAATATTATTCAACACTTCTTCATATTGTGTAATTTATATTTTACGAAATCAGTTTGGTAATGATTTGCTGCCTCTTTCATAAGTCCAACGTCATCATCTCCTGAGATAAAGTTTCAGAAAAGGATTTCATCGATTTTTTTCTTTATTGCGTATTTCGTACGAACACTACTTAGACGAACGGATCTTTTTCTGTCCAGAACAGAGGAGGTTTCGTTGTACCCATCAATAACCTGATACAGAAATATTTGATATCAAGAGTAAAGGATTATAAAAATTTTACTTGGCTTCATGCCTACTTTATGAAAAGAAGTCACAGCAATTCGGTTTGCTATATTCCACTCCATTTTAGTATTATAAAATATTTGAAAATATAATAGCGCAAAAAAAAAAATGCACAATGAACGATCGTTTTCGCGGATAGAAGCAAAAGTAGCTGCTGATTTTTGTGCTCTCTTAGTTAATTTAATTCAAAATCAGTTTTAACAAATTGTTTAATATGTAAATGGTACATATGGTATATAGGTACTAAAATAGCTAACGTACCAGCTATAGAAATCCTTTTTAAAATATTTATGAATCCACAAGTATTACACGAAAACAAGTAACTTTATAACGGAATTTACGAAGCAATCAACTGCTGAACTGACACAACACTTCAATTTACAAATAGCAGAACTCCAACAAATCCAACTACAAAAATTAGTGCACCGTTCCAAGACTTTACGAGCGTTGGTAATAAATGCTCTTGACGAGCTTACTTCCATGTTTCGCACAAGGCAGTATGACAACTTCGAAATGCGGACTACAAGGAAGCTTTGCTGTCTTTGCTCTGCTGTCTCTGTTGCATGGTAAAGAAAAAAAATAACACAGTTTCGTAAGCTAAGCTTTGGTTTAATATCTAAAAGTCCCAAATTTTTATTCAGGTGACATCAGTAGATGCTAGCGATTGGGAAAAATCTCAACAGGGAAGTCTAGAGCCATTATAGTCAAGATCATAAAGAACTGAAAAATCAAATCTGGTACTCAAAGGCAACTCTCCAGAACTCTTTACAGAAATCATTTTCTTTGAGTACTTGATCAAAATCCGACATGATTCCTTTAGGACTTCATTACTACAATATAATGACGTTTAGGTGTCTTTAAGTTCTAGGCCATTGATGGATATATAATATTATTTGGTCGGACGATAAGCGTCATAAGTATAGATTCAAATGTTGGACTTACACTAAAACAGAGCTAAGGGATATTTGCTTCCATTGTAATCTAGTCAGCTGCAATGGCCAAATAAGTTGTACGAAGAAATCGTCAAAAAATCACAATTTGTTCAGTTGCCTTCTTGAGACAAATTTTAGTATAGTTTATGGTTATCTTATTTATATTTTTTAGTTCAGTTATTTATTTATCGCGTTTCGATAGTGCCAGTTGAGTATAAATCACTTCGCCAACGCCACGTTGTGTGGAGAACACACGAAGAAGAATGAACGGTAAGTAAGAGATAGTATTGACACATGAGGAAGAATGTTTCTTAAAGAAGATAACCAGTTAAAATACAGCTATCGTCTGTAGTAATTCATATTTACAATATTTACACAACATGGTCTAGATAAGTACAAGTAATGTCAAACTTTGCCTAAAATTGCAAATGTGACAGTTGACACTGACAGTTCCGTAGTAACAGATGAAAAATCATCATTTGACAAATAATTATCAAAAACATAGTATTTCTTGTTTTACAATCATTATCATACATTCTCCTAAATGTATCCATCCCATCTTCTTTCATAAATTACCCGAACTCTATCCTCCTGTTCCTGTCTAAGATACCAGAACGCAGTCCGTGAGTAACTTTAATCCTTCCTGATATCCATCCTTGATATTGCCCTGGACACATCACAGTCACAGCACTAGATAAAGTTAACGATGATAAAAGAATTGTTAGTAAACAAGTAACAACGCTTGAACTTTGGGACCGTGGGAACCTAGTGTTAAGTAACTTCATTACCTGCTTTCCTTGTTCCAGGGCATTGCGTGTTGAGTGGCGGAACTCGACACAGCGCTTGGCTAGTTGCCAAAGCGAAGAAATTGGAAATGGAAAAATCCTTCATCCCTCATGGAAATCGAACCCACAAACCGTCGCGTTTACAGGCATACGCTGCGCCATAACACAACACACACTACCATACGACATATACATATGTATGACACATACACTTGTGAGTAAAGTGACATATACGTTGCTATGGAAACGGCTTCTCTAGTATGATTTTTTTTCAGTACAGCAAAGTCTGATTATTGAAAATCAGGCACGACTGGTGTCTCGGGTCTCCGCGTCTTGTGAGGATAGAATGAATAGTAAACCATTATGTGGAGAGAGGAGAGTTGAGACACTACGTTGCTTTCTATCCCGTACTCTTCTATGCGGGATAGAGCGTGAAGATGAAACGGCGACTTTTGTGAATTTAATAAATATATAATTTAATTGCTTTTTGTTTAATTTGCTTTTTGTATTAATATTTATATTAATTTTTGGTACTATGGTATGACATTATTCACACTTTTCAATTTACTTTAGAGACTGTAGTTGTCTTATTAGACCTGGTTCATGAATGTATTGTAAATTTTTTAATCCCCCAAATAGGTCTCGAACCAACACCCATTGTGTACAGTACAGTAGTTATGTAATACTATATGTATATATTGTAAAATAAAACATTCATAGTTAATATTAATTGTATTTTTATTTCATATATTTATTTACAAGCTAAATTAAAAATAGAACTTAATACAAATGATGTTTAAAGCAGTAAAAAAAAACAAATTAAATAAATGTTAACATCTATAAGAGAAGCAAATTAACTATATTTATAAATAATATGTAATATTTTAAAAATTGTATTTCACATAAATTAACTTAATAGTCATTGATTTAAAGTTGATTTCCCAATAAAATCTAAGCCCGTCCAAGAGGTACAATGAATGATAGAGTATCTCCCATGGGCCCCCATGAGACCCGCTGGAGTTGGAAAGTAACAACCCATGTAACCAGCAGTATTGCCCACACTATAGCTCCTGCACCGCTCATTATCACATCTGAAACGAAATACAATTCCATAGTAAGAAAAAATCAATCAATCAATCAATCAAAACCACTTTATCGCACTTATAGTAGTATAAGTAGATAGCGAGGACCGTCGTGGCGCAGAGGCGCAACGTCTGCCTTTAACGCGACGGTTACTGGGTTCAATCCCCAGTCGGAGAAGATGGATTTTTCTATTTCCATTTTCTTCGCTCTGGCAAACTAGGCAAAGCGCGGCGTTGAGTTCCGCCACTCAACACGCAATGCCTCGAAAACGGCGGAAAGCGGGGACGGAGAAAGCAGGGACTAAGCAACGGAGTGTCTTAACACTAGGTTCCCACAGTCCCTGCAGTTCCCTCTGCCTACCCTGCCTTGTGCGGGATAAAGCGTGAAGTTAAAAAAAAAAAAAAAAAAAAAAAAAAAAAAAAAAAGTAGATAGCCTTTTACAAAATAATATATCACACACTATAAGTACAAAGGCGGCCTTATCACTTCAAGTGATCTCTTACAGGCAACCTTTTTTATAAGAGGAATCTGTATTACTACAAAAAAAAAAAGTAGATAGCCTATTACAAAATAATATATCACACACTATAAGTACAAAGGCGGCCTTATCACTTCAAGTGATCTCTTACAGGCAACCTTTTTTATAAGAGGAATCTGTAGTAATCGGCAGATAATGATTAAAGATATTTTTAAATATAAAAATCTTTTTAAAAGAAAGCATATAGAAATTGTGTTTGTAACTATGTGTTATAGCAGGATTTGAACCAGCACTTAATGGAAACCGTTCAAGTGCACCTGCTAACTATCATTTAATAATTTGTTTAAGAATATTCTACTTTAGAAAAAAAATTAAATTAATAAAAGAAGTATTTATTGACAATTAAATGTTTAGTAACATTTTTTTTTTGGAGGAACCATACGAACCTAGTGTTAAGACACTTTGTTACTTAGTCCCTGCTTTCTGCCTTTTTTAAGGCATTGTATGTTGAGTGGCGGAACTCAACACCACACTTTGACTTGTTGCCAGAGCGAAGAAAATGGAAATAGAAAAATCCATCTTCCCCGATTGGGAATCAAACCCAGTAACCATCGCGTTACAGGCAGATGTTGCGCCTCTGCGCCACAACGGTCCTCATTTATATTTCAATGTACAAAACAATTTTTACATACATTTTTTTATCTGTTTCTGTTCATCATATTGTGGCTTGATGAAGGCTTCTCTGAAGAACCACAACGCATTCACTGCCCACACAAATGGTAATAGAAAACAACCAACTGGAAAAATATTTTACGATTATGAATTCACAAATTATAATAAATATACAAAATATTATTAAGTTAGCATAACTTAGTAAGCTTTTTTGATTCGTTTTCTATATAAAGAAAGATTCTCTATCTTTAGTATTAAAGTTATCCCTACTATTTATCGCCTACATTAAGGAAAAATCAAAGTTTCTAGAAAAGTTTAGTGAATTCTCATTACAGTAAAAGCAATAAGTAAAATGCATACTCCGTATTTATTTATTGTTACTATTTGCAAAAGTTAAATCTTATAAATTCACATAACACTAACATTCTAAATACATATTTATATCATAAATTACCTTTGAAATACCATCTGCAAAGATTAAGCTTTTTCTTATTTGATAATCTGTTTAAATCCATTTTATTATGGTTACTTTTACAAAAAGGTTTTTAGTTAATATAAGTTAATGTGTCGTCAACAAAAACCATGTAAACTGGAAAACAGAAAAACTGTCGCATATATCTGTCAAATTGAATTTGACATTAATAGTGATGTAGCACAATTGACCGCAACACCTTTATTTAAGAACAGAATAGAAAATTCATTTAAAAATTTTGTTAGTTTCATTAATATGTATGGTATTGAGTATACAAGAATTTTTAATTTAAGAAATTTTAAGTGGTGGTTGCAGTAGGTTCAGGGGGATACGAAAACGACATGAATAGTCAGGATCGTAATTTATTATTTTGCCACGAATCCAGCTCTCCTACTGAGACCATATTCTTACTTCATCCACCGAAAAGTTAAAGTACCCAAAGAAATAGTAATATTCGAATAATATATACAAAACCAAAGAAGCACCTATGTTTATTTAATTATTAACCATCGCTAATAGTATTTGTAAAACAAGAATACGAGAAAAAAAACAGTCACGATATTTATTATTAGTATAAAAACATTCTAAATTGTATCTTTAATAAATTTTACTTTTTATTTTATTTTACAAAAATCTTTATCTACAATAATTATTAAAATAGAACATGAAACGGAACGCAACTCAGCTAAACGAAACAAAAATGGCGTAGTTTGTTGAATGTCAATCGAGATATCCGTGAAAATGTGAAATAAATAAAAATGTTTGAATATATGAGTGATGTTTTAACATGCGCGGCTTTTCTTCTGTCCGTCACGCAAATATGTATGTATTAAACATAAAATAACTTTAATTTTTTAGCATTAAAAGTATATTTCAATATTCATATACTATATTTGTTAAAAATCTACATTTCAACGCTTTTAAAGGGCCTTGGTTTATTATAGATTCTAATAATTAGTCGATCACGCAACATGTTGAAGGATATATCTTATTATAATACAATTATGTCTCAATGTCGTGTTGGTAAACTAAATGCCTATGTTGTTAATAACATAACGGATTTTTTCCACATTCCTTTCTAAAGCCTACTTCTATTAATTATTGCTGTCGTAGCAACATTATAAAAATATATATTACTTTAAACTCTGTAAGTATAGATTATATATTAATAAAATATGTGGTGGATGTTTGAAACATCAGACTTTAGATTAAAATTATTTAATTTAATACTTTTATTAACGAAAAATATTAAAAGTTAACCAGCAATACATATAATTTACAAATTTGTACTCATTAATGTTAATATTATTAGAGGACCGTCGTGACGCAGAGGCGTAAGCGTCTGCCTGTAAACGCGACGGTTTGAGGGTTCGATTCCCACTCGGCGAAGATGGATTTTTCTATTTTCCATATTCTTCGCTCTGGCAACTAGGCAAAGCGCGGCGTTGAGTTCCGCTACTCAACAAGCAATGCCTCGAAAAATGCGTAACGTGGGGGCGGAGAGAGCAGGAACTAAACAATGGAGTGTCTTAACACTAGGTTCATATGGTTCCTGCGGTTCCCTCTGCCAACCCTGCAATATGCGGGATAAAGTGTGAAGCTATAATGTTAATATTAAAACTATATCTATATGTCAGTCATCAATTTTTTTTGCATTTCCTTCAAATAGAACTTTAATTTCATCATGATAACTGACAGAATTATTCATCATATTAACTTTCTGATATTTTTTTAAAATAATTGTAAGATCTCAGTTTGCTTAGCACTTTTACTGAGGCATTTCTGGAAGATGCTTTAATTGTTGCTCTAGTAGATTGACATAGAAAAGCATTGGCAGCAAGCATTATTGTATTATTAAAAAAAGCCCTTAAGCCCAAACATGGGTCTCAAGTTCCTGCAAGTTACCGCCCCAAACTCCTCATTTATCCTTCCAATGAATTCTATACATTATATGTTTTTCTCATGTTCTATCAAAAGCCTTGGTATTTATTTCCCCGTTATTATAAACAAGGTGATGCAAATCTTTTTATTATTGTCACATGACTATTATTTTTCCTACAAATGCAGCATTTTTTTTAAATTATTTTTTAGTTCTTTTGTACACATTTTATTTGGTAATTTGCTTTCTAGTTAGTAATTATAGATACTTATGTTTATCATTTAATACATGGAGTTATCATATTTATATATTTCATTAAAAAAATTGTTGACGGTCTTGGTGCAGAAGCATAGCATCTACCTGTAAATGGAAAGGTTTGTGGGTTCAATTCCCACTCGGGGAACACTCACCACTCAACAAGCGATGCCTCAAAAAAAAGTGGAAAGCAGGGACTAAGCAACAGAGTGTCTTAACACTAGATTCCCATGGTTCCTGCAGTTCCCTCTGCCTACCCTGCAATATGCGAGATAAAGTGTGAAGCTATAAAAAAATTAAAGAAATCAATAAAATATAATGTTTAAACAAAATTGTTATTAAATAAAGAAAAATATAGAAAATACTTGGCAAGCAATTAACATAAATTTTACTTACATGTTCTATATCAAAAATACTTAAAGAAAACATAAAAATTTGAACGCAGCGAGACTCGAACCCGCGCCCTCCTGCGAACCGTGCAGGCGCTCTCACCACTGAGCATGCGTTCATGTGCTCAGTGGTGAGAGCGCCTGCACGGTTCGCAGGAGGACGAGGGTTCGAGTCCCGCTGCGTTCAAATTTTTATATGTTTTCTTTAAGTATTTTTTCTATCCTCAGTGTGGATTAACACTTTAAAAATCATAAAAATATGTTGTATATCAATTGGAGAGTTTACATATTCAATTATTTCAACAACATTACAGAACATGTTTTTATTATCTATATGCTTTTAATGTATTGAATTGTAAGTAAAATTTTATTTTTAATCTCTTCAATTATGAAGGTTATTTTTTTTAAATTCAAATAAATTTTAGTTAAAAAAATGTTATAACTTTAATTTTTCTGATATCAAATACATTACCACCGGCTATAATTTAATACGTGGACTTGTAAGACCTTATCAATCAGTCTTACTAAGCATATCTTTTTTACCACGCTTTTGTCACTCATTCTTTCGACGTGCCCAAACCATCTGAGCGCATTCTTCGTCATACTTACAGTGCCATCATCGCTGGTACCTGCCAGCCTGTATATCTCTTCTTTTTTATGTCTTCACGCTTTATCCTGCGCATGGCAGGGTAGGCAGAGGGGGCCGCAGAAACCATAGAAACCTAGTGTTAAGACACTCTATTGCTTAATCCTGTTTATTGCAATGCCTCGAAAAAGGCGGAAAGCTGAGATGGAACTATAGGAACCTAGTGTTAAGACACTCCATTGCTTAATCTCTGTTTATTTCGATTCTGCGTTCCGCCTTTTTTCGAGGCATTGCGTGTTGAGTGGCCGAACTCCACGCCGCGCTTTGCCTAGTTTTCAGAGCGAAAAAAAAAAGTAAATAGAAACCGAACACAAACTGTCGCGTAAAGGTAGAGGCGCTATCTCTTTATTGCGGATATATATTAAAAAACATAAAAATATCAACATTGCACATGAACCTGTATCTCTTGACACCGCCCAAGCACTCTAAGCACTAAACCATATGGTCTTATCATTTCATATAAATATATTACTTATTTATGTTAAATGAATATGAATAAAACATACTTTGAGGACTGTTGTGATGCAAGGCGTAGCGTCTTACTGTAAGTGGGTTCGATTCCTGTAAGGGGAAGATGGATTTTTTTAATATCCATTTTCTTCGTTCTGGCAACTAGGCAAAGCTCGGCGTTGACTTTTGCTACTCAACACGCAATTTCTAAAAGCCGTTAAGTGTTAACACTATGTTCCCGCGATTCCTACATTTCCCACTCCCTAACCTGCTATGTGCGGGATAAAGCGTGAAGCTATAAAAAATAATAATGATACAAAGCCTTTGTGTTAAAGCATTCTTAGTAGAATTTTGATCAATGTTTACTTGAAGGCTTCAAATTGCATAAACACATAAATTAGCATTCAAGGAAAGGTTATATATAATTGTCCTTTTTATCTTTATGTAAATAAATGTGAACCACATTTTGTGTAATAATGTTATTTTTTAATGTTGTATATTTAGTATTTAGTTTCGGCAAAAACGAAGGACCGTTGGCGCAGAGGCTCAGCGTCTGAAAGTAAACGCGACAGTTTGTGGGTTCAATTCCCACTCCGGGAAGATGGATTTTTCATTTCCATTTTCTTCGCTCTGACATCTGCGTGATGGCTCTTTAAGGAAAGCGGTGAAGGGATTGTCTTAACACTAGGTTCCCACGGTTCCTGCAGTTCCCTCTGCCTGCTAAGTGCGGGATAAAGCGTGAAGCTAAAAAGATGTAGACAATTGTGGGTTCGATTTCCATTAATGAGATTCTCGTAAAATGCTACATATAGATATAGTAGTAAGAAAAATTAAAAAAAATTGTCAAGCACGAGTAACGCTCTCGCACTGGGGGTTCCGTATCAATTTCCAGTAGACATTTCATTATTCGTTGTAGGTATTTATTTCCGTAAAGAAAACACATGATAGACAAAGTTATATTTGCGATCGTATCCATTCATTTTCAATTAATAGAACTGCAAATATAATGTTGTAGTTGTTTCTTTCTGTATAACTTTTAAAAACTTTTAGTTCTTACTTTCCCTCAAATTTCTTATAGTCGACAAAGTTAATTCTTTCTGTCGTATGCGTAGGTTTTGTACGAAACGAACTACTTTATAAGTTTGTAATTACTTTTTTCTGGGGTAAATATATGAATTTCCAGTTCCGGTTTTTTCCATTTAGTTGTACTAAAAGTGCTATGTGTGCTCATATGTCTTTGTGAACGGGACTCGTAATTTGATTGATTGATTACGCGAAGACTTCATACAAAATGCTAAAAATAAAGCATAAATCCTCATATTTTTTTATTGTGTTGACTTAGAAGTTAGTTTTGTCCTAAGAGGTTATAGATTTTAGGTATTTGTTATAAATTTCAACACAATTCTTCACATGATTTGGAGGTTCAATGGTCTTAAGGGGCAGACAAATACGAATAACATGCATACATTCATCCATATCTTCACGCGTTAAACGCTGCGGTCTCTCATCTCTGCATACTTCTCCCGCCTCCTCCACTCTTCACCAACGCTCTCCGGGGAATCCTCATACTTTTTACCTGACCTTCCTAGAGTATCTTCGATACGTATTTTACATTTTGAGGTACGGATCCCTAAAAACGCTACCTATCTTTATTTTTACTACAGAACTCGTTGCTGCGTGACACACTTGTTGCCATAGTAACGTGTACGTCACTCCATACAGTAGTATAAACTGTGAAACGTATGACAGTGTACGTAAACGTTTTATTTATTGATTTAATGTACTTACTTAAGCGTTATTATTGATAAATATTAGCGTTCTGAATTTCTCCTACACTTAAACTTTGTGCTCTTTCTTCAGAAATGGTCCAAACTTTTCGCTTCACGGATTAATATATTGATGTTACTTGGTATTTCTTTTTTATAATGTCTTTTGAAATCATTTATCACAGCCACAATGTATAGGTTGGCTTAAAACTTGAAACGATTTATAAGAAAAAACAATAAAGTTTACATGACCCTTGTTATCCTTACTCGAAATCTCAACTCCATATTAGGCATAATAACCAACGAGTTTCTCCAAAACATTTTAAGAACTCCATCTAGAGTATCTAAAGAGACATTGCATCTTGAATGCACTGTGACGTCATTAACTTCATTTTTTTCGACCCCCAGGCAAAACCGAACCCCCCACCCCCTATCTAGCACTATACAGTCCAGGCGACACAGAGTACACGGACGTCTTGGTGAGACGAGCGTACGACAACTTGACGCTGGTGTGTGAAGTCAGAGGGGACGCCTCCTTGAGGGTGTACGTGTGGAACTACGTGAATAACAACGGAACTGATGGTGGAAGGTAAGGGATGGAGAGCCTTAAAATCAAAATCAAAAATCATTTATTCCTCGAGGACCGTAATGGCGCAGAGGCGTAGCGTCTACTTGTAAAGGTGACGGTTTGTGGGTTCGATTCCTAGTGAGGGGAAGATGGCTTTTTGCATTTCCATTTTCTTCGCTCTTTAAACTAGACGAAGCTTGGCGTTGAATTCCGCCAATCAACACGCAATGGCTCGAACAGGTGGAAAGCGGGAACGGACTATCTTAACATTAGGTTCGTATGGTTCCTGCATTTCCCTCTGCCTACCCTGCCATGTGCAGGATAAAACTAAAAAAAAATAGAATGACGAAACTGGTTGCAGAACTAATTAACTCCTTGCGTCTTTGTCATTAAAAGGATGTAAATATTTAAATTCGTGACGATTTGTGGGTTCAATTCACATTCTGGGACGAATCAATTTAATTCAATTGATTTGCTCTGGCAACACTCAATGCCGTGAAAGGCGGTGCACGGGGAATGGAATGTCTTAACGCAAGGTTTCCACGGTTCCTGTGGTTTCCTCTAAAGTTACATACAGTTCCATTGCCATGCATGGACCGGGCCCCGCCTATAATGTGCCCATCATATATTCTTTTTGTCCAGGCCATTCTCCCTAACCCCGGCGACGAGTCCGTCTTCAAACAGCACTCTTGAGAGGACTTTCCTCCAACCTTCGGACAGTGGACACTACATGTGCTCTGCGCCGCCCTTCAGCATCACCAAGTATATATTGGTTCAGCCGAGAGGTGGGTAGCGGGTTCATTGCCGATACTTATAATTGGAGTTTATAGTTTTTTTTGGTTTTTTTTGGAGTTGCAGTTAATGTTTAGAATATAATATATTTGTTTTTTTTTTTTCATTTTTCAAAAATTAATGAAGTATCTTTCTTTCCCTGAAAATAATTAATCATTTGTTATATAAACATTGTAAAGGACCAAGAATAGACCTCTGTGGTACTCCAATACTGATTAATGACTTATGAGATCACTTGCCATTGATATCAACCCTTTTAAACCTGTTGGATAAATAAGATGACTAAAGACAGAGTGCACGTCCTCTTATATAGTAATTATGTAGCTTCGTGACCAATGTTAGATGTTGAATGTAATCAAATGCCTCGGACAAGTCTCAGAACCTACGAAGAGCATTTTTTGTGCAATAATAATATTATTGTTATTATAAACATATTGAAGCTAAAGTATTCGACTTTATTTCGCGGAAGTCTTTCCTAACTAAGAAAGGAATTCATATGCAGCTACTTCCGCTATGCAGTAGTAGTTGTTCAATTAAGTGCAAGATAACTGCGCGTGCAGTGAGCAATGCGAGACTCAACTACCACCGTCACTGAACTCTCTACACGTGCTAAATACCGAGACCTAGTTACTTAAGTAACTAAAAGCTAACTTAAACTAAGAAAGTTTAGCACTTGTTAGTCTAACATCTTTTATTTTATTTTATTTTTATTTTATTTTATTTGGGAAACAAACAGTACAATTGGTCTTAACATTAGCAAATATAAATTAAATCACAAACCAATCAAGTTTCCACTTATAAGTTAATATACATTATTAGAGCAATAAAAAAAAAATTAAATTGAAGTTAGAATGTCAAAATATCACAAAATTTAAAGCTAGGTAACAATGAATAAAAATTAATAATTAAAAAAAAAAAAAAACAAGACTGAACTTAATTCTAAGAAAAATTATGTGAACAATAAATAAATTAAGAATAAATATAAACATTAAGTCAGTCATACTAGGTAAAAAAAATTAAAAAAGTTACAAAAATTAAATTAAATTGTAACAATTCAATTAAATTATAACAGATTATAATTGTAATGATATTATATACAATATTTAAATTATATATTATTATTGTCATTAAGCAATTGCAATATTTTTGTTTTTAATTTATTAGCATTATCTACGTCGAACAAAGCACTTGTTAGTCTAACATCTTTTAGCACTTGTTAGTCTAACATCTTTTGGCACTTGTTAGTCTAACATCTTTTAGCACTTGTTAGTCTAACATCTTTTAGCACTTGTTAGTCTAACTAACATCTTTTGGCACTTGTTAGTCTAACATCTTTTGGCACTTGTTAGTCTAACATCTTTTGGCACTTGTTAGTCTAACATCTTTTAGCACTTGTTAGTCTAACATCTTTTGGCACTTGTTAGTCTAACATCTTTTGGCACTTGTTAGTCTAACATCTTTTGGCACTTGTTAGTCTAACATCTTTTAGCACTTGTTAGTCTAACATCTTTTGGCACTTGTTAGTCTAACATCTTTTGGCACTTGTTAGTCTAACATCTTTTGGCACTTGTTAGTCTAACATCTTTTGGCACTTGTTAGTCTAACATCTTTTTGGCACTTGTTAGTCTAACATCTTTTAGCACTTGTTAGTCTAACATCTTTTGGCACTTGTTAGTCTAACATCTTTTGGCGCTTGTTAGTCTAACATCTCCTGAGGATGCCTCGTCGTAGTTGAGTTGAGGGTGGTAGTTGAGTCTCGCATTGCTCACTGCACGCGCAGTTATCTTGCACTTAATTGCATAACTACTACTACATAGCGGAAGTAGCTACATATAAAACGCGAAGAAGCTATTTTTTTGGAATATTCGATTCCCTACCTTTTTGTGGTAGGGCCGACGCACTGTGCGCGCGGCGCGTTCCGCTGCGGCGCGCGCTGCGTGCTGCCCGCGTACGTGTGCGACGGCCGACGCGACTGCGTGCGCGCGGAGGACGAGGCGCCGCCCATGTGTGCGCCCGCGCCTTGCGCAGGTTGTTACGCTTTTTGAACTTTTCTATGTCTTCACGCTTGTTTTTTATTATTTTATAAGTTGGTAGAAGCACTTGGTCACTTGATGTTAAGTGGACACCCTCGTCGATAGATATCGTCGATAGAGGATGTGGATGCGTTGGAAACTAAATACTCAGACCAACCCTTTCCTTATGGGCTTCCGCAACTCTCATGGTGAATGAAACACAGCAGCATTAATACGCTGCTGTGTCACGACGATGCTCTGTGAGAGCGTGGTAATTACCCGGTTCGAATCTGGCGTTTTTTAGTTACTGATTTTGGTGTGGCTCTACCACTTACAATATTTATCCCGCACATGGCAGGGTAGGCAGAGGGAACTGGATATAGGAACCTAGTGTTGAGACACTCCATTGCTTAATTCACTGCTCTCTCCGTCCCCGCTTTCTATCTTTTTCGAGGCATTGCGTGTTGAGTGGCGGAACTCAACGCTGTGAAAGTAAATAGAAGTGGAATATTCAATCTTTTCCGAGTGGGAATAGAACCCACAACCTGTCGCGTTCACAGGTAGACTCCCACTCCTCACCATAGATTTAATTATAACAAAAACGTCACGACCAGCCGCGGACAAGTTGAACTGCTCGTCGGGGCGCTGCATCCCGGAGGCGGCGTGCTGCCGCGGCGCGCCGCTGTGCCGCCAGCCCGCCTGCTGCGACGAGCACCCGCTGCACTCCACCGTCGAGGGTGAGGCGCACACACACACACACACACACACACACACACACACACACACACACACACACACACACACACACACACACACAGACATACATGCATAACCACACATTATTTTCATGCTAAATATAAAAATATAGAGGATTTTGTGAAATTACCAATTAAATGTAATTTAATTTTCAAGTCCTGATTTGAAATACTTTCTCTTCTGTATTTTTTTAACAGAATATGTTAAGATCTACCGAATTACTTAAATAATTAAAGTCTGACTTAACCTAGAAAAATAATTCTAATGTGCCTAATTTCCAAACATAGATTTTTATAAAGGCTTTTTATAAAAATAACTTTTTTATTTAATATAAGTGTATGAAATGTTTTTCCTTTATTAATAATTACGAGTTTTGACCTTATCTTAAACTACCGCATGTATATACATTTTTTAGTTTCACGCTTTTATCCTGCACATAGCAGAGTAGGCAGAGGGAACCGCAGGAATCGCGGGAACGTAGTGATAAGACACTCCGTTTCCCCGTACTTCTATATATAATGTTAATTACACCTCTCGTCTAAGGAGTAGACCATCAGCATTATTTAGATGCATTTTTTGCATCAATCTCCGCTCCAGAGCTTTTATTCCACATAATTGCATTCTATAGATATACTTCCTGAAGTTTTCCCTCATAAAGAATAGTTTTCAAGCAGATATCTTCTAGAACGTTAAAGTTGGCAACGCATCCACATCCTCTCAGGTTGTGGATGTCTATGGGCGAGGGTGTCCACTTAACATCAGGTGGCCGGCATGCTCGTTTGCCATCTTATAATATTAAAAAAGAACGTGATATACCTAAAAGGTTATGGAAATTGTGAATTTTGTGATGTGATGACTATAATATATATAGAGTTGGGAGGTATTAGTGAGAATGAAGAAAAACGTGCGGAGTTGGTTTCGGTGAAGACGAGAGAATGAGTGATGACAGAATGGTAAATGTATGGAGATGTAAGAAGTAAATGGTAATAGAGGTTTGAAAATACAGTAAGTGTCGATGATACTGGAGGAAGGTCACGTGAAAAGCATGAGGACTCCCGGAGAGTGTGTGTGGAGAGGTTAATGACAGTGGACGAGGTGAATACGGGAAGCGCAGCACTTGGTGCTTCGCTCTCTGACTATCCTGCTAGGGATAGAGCGTGAAGTATGTATATATGTAGGTATCACGTCATTAAGGCATAAGAGGGCGTGCACTCGATCTTCTGAAATCTTAAATATCTTAGTACAGTTTCAGAAGGTTGATGTCAATGGCAAGAATATGGCAATAGGAATATATGGGAGTTCCACAGGGGTCTATTCTTGGTCTTTTACTGTTTTTAATATATATATAAATGACTTGCCATATTCAGTTGAAAGGAGCCACGAGATAGTATTGTTTGCGGATGATATTGATACTTCATTAATTTTGAACATACAAAAAAATGTATTTGAAATGTATTTAAAAATATATTTTGAAAGTAGTATACTGGTTTAATGCTAACAACTTATTATTGAATAGTAAGAAAACCAACTATGTTATTTTTAGAACACCTCGCACGAATATTGTAAAAATTAATATACTCTTAAATGGTGAAGCCGTCGATCATGTTGATTCCACGGTACGGTATAGACTTAGCTCAGCAGTTTTTGCGGTTAAGAAAATTAGATCCTTAACTGACGTGGAAACTGCTCGTCTCGTTTACTTTACCTACTTTCATAGTATTACGTCATACGGCATTCACACCTCGTTGCAATACAACTCTTCTCGAATCATCGCATAAGAAGCTGGAAGCTTCAAGATCCACAATATCCATCCAAGATTCAGAGAGGAATATATAGAAAGGGTTTCCAAAAAGCTAGAATGTTGTGAAATAGGAAATAAAAATGTTGAAGTATGCTGGCAGAACCTTAGTAACTGCATGGTGGAAGCTGCGACAGAGGTATATGTACGGTAGGTATGGTACAAGGAAAAAAGGCTTTAGCAAAAAAGCGCGGTGAATGGTGGGATGATGAAGTGAAAGATGCTGTAGAAAGAAATAAGGCATGGCAGGATTATAAAGCCTAGAGTAAGAATAAAAGTATGAGAGAGATTAAAAAGAAAGAGAATAAGAACCAAACGAAAGCACTGATAAAGATGAAGCGTGAAATAACTGAGAGTAAAAGAAGTACTGAGAAGCTTTTCTGGCGAGAAGTTAGTGATTCAAGGAGTTGTTTGTCAAACTTTAGGATGAAAGGGGTGTTTTCGAAGGACAGTGAGACATTTACAAACAGACCACACGTTTTGCAGCGATGGGCGGAATTCTACAAGTAGATGTATGAATGTGATGACGCTTCTGTCTCAAGTAACAGCTGAGTCTTGATGTAGCAGATGGCGAAATCAATATAAAAGAAGTTGAGAGTGCAATAGGAAGCTTGAAATGTGGTAAGTCAGCGGGAGCAGATGGAGTTACTGCCTAGATAATCGAATATAGTGGACTTTGCATCTTGGATCTGTAATGGTTTCTGTGTAATTCATGCTGAAAATCAGGAGAGGTCGTTGTGATTGACCAAGTGCAGTCATCGTGCCTTGGTATGAAGGCAAAGGTTCACAGATGAAAAAGACTGTGCAAGCTATCAGTTTGATAAGCTTAGGTGGTAAAGTATATGCAAAAATTTAAGCGAGAAGATGCAAGAAAGATCCGAAAGACTATTGTGGGAGGCCCAAGGAGGTTTTTGACCTAGAAGAGGATGCATGGATCAGATCTTTTCCATCCGTACGATAACAGGAAAGTTTTTGGATGTAAACCAAAAGGTTTCCTGTGCTTTTGTGAACTTTTTTTTTTTTTTTTTTTTTTAGCTTCGCGTGAACTTGGACAAGGCATTTGACAGGGCTGTAAGAAAGAAGTTATGGGAGATACTACACCGGTACAATGTGAGCGGACCTTTGCTGCAGGCTGTAAAGTCTCTTTATAGACATCACTAAGCCTGTGTTCAAGTAGGTGCCGATATGTCGCCTCGGTTTGGCAACCAATTGGGTGTCAAACAGGGTTGTGCCATGTCGGCTTGGTTGTTCAATTTGTATTTGGATAGCTGTCTCCAAGGACTAAAAGAAAGTGACATGGGTGTAAAAGTGGGTGACCTGAAGGTAAATTGCTTGTTGTACGCAGATGATGCAGTGCTTATTGCATCATCAGAATGCGAGTTGCAGGCAATGGTCACCATTCTGAAAGACGGGTGTGAAAGTAATGGTCTAAGCCGGAATGCAAGTAAGACAAAGGTTCTGATATTTGAAAGAGACGAGGAAAAGACAGAATGCACGATTTTTGTGAATGGAAAATTATTAGAAGAAGTGAATGAAATAGTAAACTCGGGAAGTATGTTAAGTAAAGATGGTACCTACGAAAGGGATGTGGAACGACGTGTTGCTGCCGCTAAAAAAATGAACGGTGCTTTAGCTGTGTTGTTGAGGCGGCAGGACGTCAGCGTGCATAATACGGTATTACAGAAGAAGATGAAAGAAAGATAAATGCTGTGGAAATGGGATCTCTTCGAAGGATATGCGGACTGATCAAATTCGCAACGATGAGATACACAGGGTGGTAGGTAACCTTGGTTGACTTTCGAAAACACAGTATCGAAGATACTGGAGGAAGGTCACGTGAAAAGCATGAGGACTCCCGGAGAGTGTGTGTGGAGAGGTTAATGACAGTGGACGAGGTGAATACGGGAAGCGCAGCACTTGGTGCTTCGCTCTCTGACTATCCTGCTAGGGATAGAGCGTGAAGTATGTATATATGTAGGTATCACGTCATTAAGGCATAAGAGGGCGTGCACTCGATCTTCTGAAATCTTAAATATCTTAGTACAGTTTCAGAAGGTTGATGTCAATGGCAAGAATATGGCAATAGGAATATATGGGAGTTCCACAGGGGTCTATTCTTGGTCTTTTACTGTTTTTAATATATATATAAATGACTTGCCATATTCAGTTGAAAGGAGCCACGAGATAGTATTGTTTGCGGATGATATTGATACTTCATTAATTTTGAACATACAAAAAAATGTATTTGAAATGTATTTAAAAATATATTTTGAAAGTAGTATACTGGTTTAATGCTAACAACTTATTATTGAATAGTAAGAAAACCAACTATGTTATTTTTAGAACACCTCGCACGAATATTGTAAAAATTAATATACTCTTAAATGGTGAAGCCGTCGATCATGTTGATTCCACGGTACGGTATAGACTTAGCTCAGCAGTTTTTGCGGTTAAGAAAATTAGATCCTTAACTGACGTGGAAACTGCTCGTCTCGTTTACTTTACCTACTTTCATAGTATTACGTCATACGGCATTCACACCTCGTTGCAATACAACTCTTCTCGAATCATCGCATAAGAAGCTGGAAGCTTCAAGATCCACAATATCCATCCAAGATTCAGAGAGGAATATATAGAAAGGGTTTCCAAAAAGCTAGAATGTTGTGAAATAGGAAATAAAAATGTTGAAGTATGCTGGCAGAACCTTAGTAACTGCATGGTGGAAGCTGCGACAGAGGTATATGTACGGTAGGTATGGTACAAGGAAAAAAGGCTTTAGCAAAAAAGCGCGGTGAATGGTGGGATGATGAAGTGAAAGATGCTGTAGAAAGAAATAAGGCATGGCAGGATTATAAAGCCTAGAGTAAGAATAAAAGTATGAGAGAGATTAAAAAGAAAGAGAATAAGAACCAAACGAAAGCACTGATAAAGATGAAGCGTGAAATAACTGAGAGTAAAAGAAGTACTGAGAAGCTTTTCTGGCGAGAAGTTAGTGATTCAAGGAGTTGTTTGTCAAACTTTAGGATGAAAGGGGTGTTTTCGAAGGACAGTGAGACATTTACAAACAGACCACACGTTTTGCAGCGATGGGCGGAATTCTACAAGTAGATGTATGAATGTGATGACGCTTCTGTCTCAAGTAACAGCTGAGTCTTGATGTAGCAGATGGCGAAATCAATATAAAAGAAGTTGAGAGTGCAATAGGAAGCTTGAAATGTGGTAAGTCAGCGGGAGCAGATGGAGTTACTGCCTAGATAATCGAATATAGTGGACTTTGCATCTTGGATCTGTAATGGTTTCTGTGTAATTCATGCTGAAAATCAGGAGAGGTCGTTGTGATTGACCAAGTGCAGTCATCGTGCCTTGGTATGAAGGCAAAGGTTCACAGATGAAAAAGACTGTGCAAGCTATCAGTTTGATAAGCTTAGGTGGTAAAGTATATGCAAAAATTTAAGCGAGAAGATGCAAGAAAGATCCGAAAGACTATTGTGGGAGGCCCAAGGAGGTTTTTGACCTAGAAGAGGATGCATGGATCAGATCTTTTCCATCCGTACGATAACAGGAAAGTTTTTGGATGTAAACCAAAAGGTTTCCTGTGCTTTTGTGAACTTTTTTTTTTTTTTTTTTTTTTTTAGCTTCGCGTGAACTTGGACAAGGCATTTGACAGGGCTGTAAGAAAGAAGTTATGGGAGATACTACACCGGTACAATGTGAGCGGACCTTTGCTGCAGGCTGTAAAGTCTCTTTATAGACATCACTAAGCCTGTGTTCAAGTAGGTGCCGATATGTCGCCTCGGTTTGGCAACCAATTGGGTGTCAAACAGGGTTGTGCCATGTCGGCTTGGTTGTTCAATTTGTATTTGGATAGCTGTCTCCAAGGACTAAAAGAAAGTGACATGGGTGTAAAAGTGGGTGACCTGAAGGTAAATTGCTTGTTGTACGCAGATGATGCAGTGCTTATTGCATCATCAGAATGCGAGTTGCAGGCAATGGTCACCATTCTGAAAGACGGGTGTGAAAGTAATGGTCTAAGCCGGAATGCAAGTAAGACAAAGGTTCTGATATTTGAAAGAGACGAGGAAAAGACAGAATGCACGATTTTTGTGAATGGAAAATTATTAGAAGAAGTGAATGAAATAGTAAACTCGGGAAGTATGTTAAGTAAAGATGGTACCTACGAAAGGGATGTGGAACGACGTGTTGCTGCCGCTAAAAAATGAACGGTGCTTTAGCTGTGTTGTTGAGGCGGCAGGACGTCAGCGTGCATAATACGGTATTACAGAAGAAGATGAAAGAAAGATAAATGCTGTGGAGATGAGATCTCTTCGAAGGATATGCGGACTGATCAAATTCGCAACGATGAGATACACAGGGTGGTAGGTAACCTTGGTTGACTTTCGAAAACACAGTATCGAAGATACTGGAGGAAGGTCACCGTGAAAAGCATGAGGACTACCCGGAGACTTACGAAGAGCGCTACGTTCTCTCTGACTACCCCGCTACAGTCTGTCTGGTTGTGTGTGCTTGTGTGTATGCGCGTGTATGTGTGTGTCTGTGTATATATATATTGAGTTTATTGCGCTCAGGCTACGTAGAGGTGGAGTACCCGCCGCTGTTCTCGGACCGGCGCGCGTCCTCCGAGTACGGGCTGGTGCAGTCCACGGTGTACACGGTGACGGCGTGCGCGCTCATCTTCATGGTGGCGGCGCTGCTGCTGGTGTCGGCGCTCTGCAAGATGCACCTCAAGCGCGCCGCGCTGCGCGGGTACGCGGCCGCGCACCGCGCCACCGCGCACCACTACGCGGTGAGCACGCACAACAATACTAACACTAGCACTATCATTACCACCACTACCATCATCACCACCATTGACATTGATATCACCACGATCGTAACCACTATCATCATCTCCACCATAACCATTATCATTACAATAACCAACATTGTCACCGCCATAACAACGATCACCAGTACTAGCATCACCCCTATCACCATCATCACCACCGTCACTACTATCATCATCACTATTATGACCATTATCACCTCCACCATCACCATTATTGCCACCAATATCATCAACACTATTTATTATATACATTATCATGACCACTATCACCACCACATTACAGTTCAGTTTAACCCAAAAATATGTTCCTTTTATTTTTTTAACATGTCTTCCATTTACTTAAAGAATAAATAAAAAGTTTGAACGCAGCGGGACTCGAACCCACGCTCTCTTGCAAACCGTGCAAGCGCTTAAATTTTTAAGTTTTTTTTTAAGTATTTTTTCTATTCTCAGTGTGGATTAACAATTTAAAAATCCTAAAAATATGTCTTCCATTTTTGACAGTTTTTAGACGAAAACTGGAAGCCTCCCCTGTCTGTCTGTCTGTCTCCAGACTCTATCTCTTAAACTGTGACAACTAGAAAGCTGAAATTGTCACAAATTATATATTCCGTTGCCGCTATAACAAATACTAAAAATTAAAAAAAAGACAACAAATATTAAAAATATTAAGAGGACTCCCCGCAGTTTTAAAAACCCCTTGATGGACTCCATATGGAATTACAAAAAACAAGTACAAATCCCTCGCTATACGAGTACAACTGCCGTTGTACAATATAACTTCACAGAGTTATTCCATTAGATTTAGCATACGTATGGACTAGGTGTTCGACACTTGTCACACTCAGTCTAACATCTCCTGAGGATGCCTCGATGAGTGAAACACGTGTAAAGAGCTCAGTGACGGTGGTAGCTGAGTCTCGCATTGCTCACTGCACTGATTGCATAACCACTATTGCATAGCGGAAGTAGCTGCATATGAATTCCTTTTTTAGTTATATATATATATATATATATATATATATATATATATATATATATATATATATATATATATATATATATATATATATATATATATATATATATATATATATATATATATATATATATATATATATATATATATATATATATATATATATATATATATAATCCATTTCTACCCACAGGCACGTTACCCGCCCCGCTACGAGTCCACGCGCCTACTGAACGGCGCGCCAGCGAGCCCCGCCGGCCCTACTGCGGTGACTATCTTCCTTTTTTTTTATAAATATCTTCACGCTTTATCCCGCATTTAGCGTGAAGAGGCAGAGGGAACTGCAGGAACCATAGGAACCTAGTGTTAACACACTCCCTTGCTTAGTCCCTGCTTTCTCCGTTTTCGAGGCATTGCGTGTTGAGTGGCGGAACTCAATGCCGCGCTTTGTCTAGTTTCCAAAGCGTAGAAAATGGAAATAGAAAAAATCATCTTCTCCAAGTGGGAACCGAACACACATCCTTCGCGTTTACAGGTAGACGCTTACGCCTCTGCGCCACGACGGTCTTCAAAAGAAATATCTTAATATAAATATCAGCTTCACGCTCTATCCCGCTTCCGCACACGGTAGAGTAGGCAGAGGGCATAGTGTTGAGACACTCTGTCCTCTACTTTCCGCGAAGGTGGCACTAATCAACGCTTTTTTCTTGAGAAATTAATTTCCCCTAATATGAATCGAACCCACGACCGTCGTGTTTTCTTATTTTTAATATTTAATGAATTAATAATTGATAAAATTGTTTTTTTTTTTTTTAATATATGTATGAACGTAGCTGGACTTCAACCCGCACCTCTTGGGAACCGTTCTTACACGCTTGTTACAACTTGGTATATTAATATTTAAATATTTCTTATAAATATTTTTTTGGCGGGAATTTGTAAATTAATTAAATCCCACAGATTATAATATTTAAATTTTCTTTTATTATTTTATTTTGTTTTTTTTTTTTTAAATCCTTCATTTGGAAACAACGCCGCGCTTGTATATAAGAAGTTGTAACATATCGTATTAAGTATATGGGTTTGCTGGCGAAGAGTATACGAGGGGTGCGGGTTCCATTCTCGCTTAGATCAATATTTTTTTTAATAATATTTAATATATACCGTTTCCAGGAGCCCCCACAGTCCCCGCAGTCGCCGCAGTCGCGGCCGGAGTCCTCGGGCTCGCAGGGCTTCGGTCTCGGCAGGTTGTCGGCCATGTTTTGTTCAAGATATAGACAGGTGGGTTTTGCTATTAGAAATAAATAAATATTATAGAAATTAAACTACTTTTAAGAAGCCAAAGTAGTATCAAAAATGTTATACATACTTATAAATATAAAATTACCTATATATTTTAGTGACTACAATTAGGCTTAAAATAAATGTATACATATATATTATGTAATTAAGATGCGGTCATTGTTCTAGTGAAACGTTGTTTCATTTTTAATTTTTTTTTTCTGTATTGTAAATCATGATGGGTGTGGGTTCATTTCCATTTGAGGGATATTCTTTAATTTCAACATTTCAACTTAGTAGTGTAAGTTTAATATTTTTGTGTTAATTAAAGAATATAGCGTTTTATCACTACTTTCTCTCTGCCTTAACTAAGTGTAAAAAAAACAATAAATAAATAACATTCCAGGTGCCTACCCAGTGCTGCGAAGTGGAAATGACGGACGTCCGGTCGGCATCACTAAACAGTTCCCCGTCGCGGAATCGAACCGACGACCTCGACTACAGATCGCCGACGTACTGCGAGTCGGACATGTACTATACCAATCCTGATTTATCAGCTCGGGATTTGAACTACATGTCGACTCCAATAGAATTCTTCAGGAGACGGACCCTCAGAAGAAATACTTTGGACCGTGTTATAGACCAATTGACGGTCCAAAGACCACTAACGTTACACCTGGGCAGGTTCCAACTGAATATACCGAGGTTCGGAAGATCAGAACCACGCCCAGACACGCCAAATGTGGCGGAAATCAACATCGATGATCTGGATTTTGTAAGACTAAATTCAAATGACACGTACACGTTGAACGGACGCACTATTAGATTATTGGGGGCGAATTTCGAGAATTATCCACTAGTTAACGGGTCTAGACCCCCGCCGTACAATGAGGCGATGCGACAGAAATATGGACCCCCGCCGGAATATTTGAGCAGGGAGGGAATAAATGTGAGTAATGATAATGAGAATGAGGCCAGGTCTAATGTTGAGATGCCTCCCTGCTATGAAGACTTGGCTTCCGGTATAGACAGCAATGCTAATGATGTAACAGTTGACGTTGTTGATGTGACTGTTGGTAATAATGATGATAATGATAACGATTTGTTCGTTAATACGGTTAATTCGGTTAATAATGATGATAATGGAACGGTTAATTCGGTTAACTCCGTTAATTCTGTTAGTAATAATAATAATGAAACTGTTAATATGGTTAATAATAATGATAATGATTCGGTTAATCATACTAGTGATGTCCCTGAAAGTATAAGTTCGGTTATCGATAACTTGCCAGCTATTGATAGTGATGTGAACGCTAACGATACATATGATAATTCTATTAGTGTTCAATAGATATTGTCATTGTTTTTCTTTTTTTTTTTAACTATTTTTCATCTAACATCGAAAAAATTAGTAATAAGTTAATATCGATAAAGGAAATATTCATATTTTTTCATAATATTTCTATGTAAATTATTTAAATACAGACCATACCAGTGAAGTCATACGAGTTAATGTTTTGTAATAAATATTTACACGAATGCAAATTTGTCATAGATTAAAAATAATAATTCATTAATAGATTATAAAAGCAGCTGTATTTTTAATAATAGTTTTTAAGTGTGTAATTTTTATTTTCTCTTAGAATATTATAAATCATGACATTTAAAAAAAATCTAAACATAATAATGTTAAAAAGTGCCTTAAATCAATAAAATACTAGTCACAACGGCTTTTTGCTTTAGACACAGTAGGTATCGATAATAAAAAAAAATAGCAATTTAATTATTATCTGTGCGTGAAATGGTTTTATTCAATCTATTACACTGCAATCATAATATTTTAATTTAAAACCAAGGCATTAAATTATAGCATTCCTCTAGGTTTTTAGTTTTGCATATTTTTTTTAAATAATAATTACTGAGCAGGTTCTAGTGTTAAAAGAAATAGAAATAGTGATGTGTCGACTAGTGTTGTATATTTATTAGTATTCTACCTCCATGTAATACAATGACCAAATGTGTTTTGCAATTTATAATATCAATAAATTAATTATCTACCAAATGAGACTGGATCATTTCGTTTTAAAACTAAAAAAAATGTTATAATAAATACAGATAAAAAAGATTTTGAGCACCACTCTAATGTACTTATAAATCTAGTCGATTGAATATACTTCAGTATATTTTCTGTTTTTAATATGATCAAATGATATATATATATATATATATATATATATATATATATATATATATATATATATATATATATATATATATATATATATATTTGAATAATATTGAAATACTTTTGCCTATTTCTTTCCAAATATAACGAAATGATCCGACACATTTCTGCCATTTAGAATTAAGTACTAAATAAATATATTAGTGGAGTGCTGTAAGATTTATATATCAAAATTTCTATAAAAACCAGGACTAAATTGTTAAAATTTTAGAAAAATAAATACGTGATAATAATTTTAACAGTAATTTACTTATAAATGAAAGAATATTTAATAATAACTAGCGGAGAGCATGCTCATATTTACGTCTTATGGCAATCCACTAATAAATATATATGTATATATATATATATATATATATATATGTATATATATATATATATATATATATATATATATATATGTATATATATATATATATATGTATATATATATATATATATATATATATATATATATATATATATATATATATATATATATATATATATATATATATTATATTTATATTTATATTTATATTTATATTTATATATATATATATATATATATATATATATATATATATATATATATATATATATATATATATATATATATATATATGTATATAAAAAACATATATGCACAAAAGCAAGCTGCTATTACTAAAAATATATAGTTTTTTTTTCTTCCTTTTAACGATTTCTAAGTATTTATATATTTATAATATTGAAAATTTGTTTTGTAAAACTTAAATATTGTTAACAAATCTGTCCATTTTTACTTTTATAATAAGTGTTTTTTTTTTCTGTAAAAAAGACAATAAAATTGTGGAATTGATTTAAAATTATGCTTAAAAATTGATCTTATTTGTAAGACTTGGAACA
This sequence comes from Dione vanillae, assembly GCA_037178615.1. Classification (NCBI taxonomy): domain Eukaryota; kingdom Metazoa; phylum Arthropoda; class Insecta; order Lepidoptera; family Nymphalidae; genus Dione; species Dione vanillae. The sequence goes on along the minus strand of JAZFAU010000329.1, from coordinate 283,215 downwards.
TGTTAAATTGCTTGCCAGTTGATTTTTAAAATCACTTGCCATATCAATGTAAATTGTAATAATGATATTTTATAATATCCTAAGAAAAATGAATTAAATCTACAAGTTTTTTATCTTCGATATTTGGCAAATTTTTATGTATTATGAAATATCTATATACATTTTGAATAATTATTTCAAATCGCATTAGTTATCGATTATAAATAATCGATTTATTTCTATAATAGTTCTTTTATACATCGACAGACTGTAAATGTACTTAAACATTTGCAACATCACATTTTAGCTTAGAATTAAATAAAAAACTTAAATCTTTATTTTTTTTTTGTAAATATTTTGTCTTGTGATTAGGATCTGATAAGAATTTAATCGTCAATTCCACCGTTTGATAAGTTCTAGTAAATATTTGACATTTTATTTATATTGCTGTCCTCTTCGTATTAAAGTAAATAGAAAGAGATGGCAATATAGATATCTTTCAAGTAAGTTATCAGAAACTTATCAGGCAGTTGTGAATTGGTTATAATATTTGTGATAGTTAAATATATGTATGTATATATTTAAATAAGTTGTTATATATTACTTAAATATTGAAGTTGTTTATAAAAATTATGCTAAATGTGGGATACATTCACTTAATGTTGTGTAGCTTGTCAATATAAAGGGTGCGGGTTCGTATCCGTCTGTGTTTTAATTTTTATAAAGAAATTTAGTGTTAAATAGAATTATTAATTGTTTTATATATAGTTATTACTGTCGTTTGTCAGCTGACAGTGTAAAGTATGAATTTTATTATAATAATAAAACGAAAATCATTACTCTGTATAGATTATTATTATTCCATAATAATTATATGATATAATAATGTATGTGTAAAAACGATTGAAAACGTTTATTCTCAATACATTATATATATTTTGGATTTAAATGGCAGTACTAACTATATATGTATATTTATATATATATATATATATATATATATATATATATATATATATATATATATATATATATATATATATATATATATATATATATATATATATATATATATATATATATGTATATAATTATGAATAGTACGCACGAGAACAATAAGTAACATATCACTGACGCAGCTTCTCCATTTGTTGAGTAACATTAAATTGTTTGTGTAAATTAAATTTAAAATGGTGTGATTGTTGTATATAAAATAAATTGAATTAATTTTGTTTTTGTATAATTTTGAATATTTTAGTAAATAAATAGACTTAGTTGACTGGAAAATATAAAAAAGTCCAATCAAAAACCTAAAATTTCACTTAAAAAGAAAAAAAAGTCACACCATTCTAAAACACGTTGTTAGTTAATATTTAGTACATTACCTATAAATAGTATATATGTAGTGTTGTTCCGTTTAAATCGCTCAGTTTAAATAATCGATTAAACTTACTCTTTAAATCAATTTATATATCGATATTGTTATAGTACAAAGTCCAGCCTTGCAAATGCCTTACAGCTAATTAAGTATAAAAATAAATATGTTTTAGAAAATTTGTGTTTTATTTTAATATTATATATATATATATATATATATATATATATATATATATATATATATATATATATATATATATATATATATATATATATATATATATATATATATATATATATATATATATATATATATATATATATATATAATATATATATATATATATATATATATATATATATATATATATATATATATATATATATATATAATATATATATATATATATATATATATATATATATATATATATATTGATTTATACATAAAAAATACATATACATACATAAATACCTACTTTTAGAGGACCGTCGTGGCGCAGAGATGTAAGAGTCTAACTGTAAACGCGACGGTTTAAGGGTTCGATTCCCACTTGGAGGCATTCAACACGCAATGCCTCGAAAACGGCGGAAAGTGGGGACGGAGTAAGCAGGGACTAAGTAACGGAGTGTCTTAACACTAGGTTCTAACAGTTCCTGCAGTTCCCTCTGCCTACCCTGCTATGTGCGGGATAAAGCGTGAAGTTAAAATATATATATATATATATATATATATATATATATATATATATATATATATATATATATATATATATATATATATATATATATATATATATATATATATATATATATATATAATATATATATATATATATATATATATATATATATATATATATATATATATATATATATATATATATATATATATATATATATATATATATATATATATATATATATATATATATATATATATATATATATATATATATATATATATATATATATATATATATATATATATATATATTTTTTTTTTTTTTTTAACTTCACGCTTTATCCCGCACATAGCAGGGTAGGCAGAGGGAACTGCAGGAACTGTTAGAACCTAGTGTTAAGACACTCCGTTACTTAGTCCCTGCTTACTCCGTCCCCACTTTCCGCCGTTTTCGAGGCATTGCGTGTTGAATGCCTCCAAGTGGGAATCGAACCCTTAAACCGTCGCGTTTACAGTTAGACTCTTACATCTCTGCGCCACGACGGTCCTCTAAAAGTAGGTATTTATGTATGTATATGTATTTTTTATGTATAAATCAATATATATATATATATATATATATATATATATATATATATATATATATATATATATATATATATATATATATATATATATATATATATATATATATATATATATATATATATATATATATATATATATATATATATATCTACCTAAATAATATAATTCATAATATGGTATATATATATATATATATATATATATATATATATATATATATATATATATATATATATATATATATATATATATATTGATTTATACATAAAAAATACATATACATACATAAATACCTACTTTTAGAGGACCGTCGTGGCGCAGAGATGTAAGAGTCTAACTGTAAACGCGACGGTTTAAGGGTTCGATTCCCACTTGGAGGCATTCAACACGCAATGCCTCGAAAACGGCGGAAAGTGGGGACGGAGTAAGCAGGGACTAAGTAACGGAGTGTCTTAACACTAGGTTCTAACAGTTCCTGCAGTTCCCTCTGCCTACCCTGCTATGTGCGGGATAAAGCGTGAAGTTAAAATATATATATATATATATATATATTATATATATATATATATATATATATATATATATATATATATATATATATATATATATATATATATATATATATATATATATATATATATTTTAACTTCACGCTTTATCCCGCACATAGCAGGGTAGGCAGAGGGAACTGCAGGAACTGTTAGAACCTAGTGTTAAGACACTCCGTTACTTAGTCCCTGCTTACTCCGTCCCCACTTTCCGCCGTTTCGAGGCATTGCGTGTTGAATGCCTCCAAGTGGGAATCGAACCCTTAAACCGTCGCGTTTACAGTTAGACTCTTACGTCTCTGCGCCACGACGGTCCTCTAAAAGTAGGTATTTATGTATGTATATGTATTTTTTATGTATAAATCAATATATATATATATATATATATATATATATATATATATATATATATATATATATATATATATATATATATATATATATATATATATATATTGATTTATACATAAAAAATACATATACATACATAAATACCTACTTTTAGAGGACCGTCGTGGCGCAGAGATGTAAGAGTCTAACTGTAAACGCGACGGTTTAAGGGTTCGATTCCCACTTGGAGAAGATGGATTCTTCTATTTCCATTTTCTTCGCTGTGGAAAATAGGTAAAGCGCGGCGTTGAGTTCCGCCAACCCTGTTCCTGAACACGCAATGCCTCGAAAAAAGCGGAAAGCGGGGACGGAGAAAGCAGTAACTAAAAACCTACCTCTTTCACCTCGTCCACTGTCTTTAGCCTCTTTATACATGCTCTCTGGGGAGTTCTTATGCTTTTTACCTGGGACTTAAACCTTGGACCCTTATCATGTGTGTATGTATATATATATATATATATATATATATATATATATATATATATATATATATATATATATATATATATATATATATATATATATATATATATATATATATATATATATATATATATATATATATATATATATATATATATATATGTTTGTATATATGTATGTGTGTATGTATGTTAAGCTGCAAATATAAGCTGGTTTATGATATATATAAATAAATATATATCCTAAAATATTGTTGTCTTATTTCTTTTATGGGGAATTGGACAGGTGTTGGGTGTGAGTTTGATTCTCACTCGAGGTTTTTTTTTAGTCTTGTTCCTCCGATAACAGGGCGCAGCGTTGAGTTCAAATATAGTATGTTTGTGTCTGTAACATATTGTCTTAAATGTAGTTTATTTAGCATAGTGTCTTAACTGATTTTCCCTCTCCCTGTGACGCTATAAAATATTGTAATCATGAAAAAAAATTACTTTACTTAACATTTTCTTTGTGTTCCACATTTTTGAACACTTACAATACTTGGATACCGATGACGAGATGATTGTAACCATACTTATGGCGCTTTGAATGTAACGATCTATATGCCATTTTAAACGTTTCGACCTTTTTGAGCGATTTATGTTGTTAACAACGATAAGGAAACTTTGAATGTACCGATATTATTGACTTTTTGGTTGCGTAATATATATATATATATATATATATATATATATATATATATATATATATATATATATATATATATATATATATATATATATATATATATATATATATATATATATATATATATATATATATATATATATATATATATATATATATATATATATATATATATATATTAATACCCTGAGTGTCTCTAATTTTTTAATTTTTTGACGCTGACTGTAAACTAAAATTGATCTTTATTAAATTTTTAATAAGAATTTTGATTAATTAAATCAGCGCCATCTATCGATAACTAAACAGAAACTATTCTAAACAAATATTCACAAGATGTCGCTGTTTTCAATGAACGCACGAGATCAATACAGGATGCGACATCAATGAATGAAACATGAATTATATTATTTCGGTAGCCCATTCATATGTTTTGATAAATACATATATATGTATATATATTGCACTGTATGACATTACATTGACTGGAAGATATATCAATATATAGATAGATATATAAGTGTAGTTGTAGTGACGCAGAGAGATTAGTGTTCAAACACTTTATTCTCCTTTTGTTAGTCAATAGCTTATACTTACATTGTTATGAGAATTATAATTTTAATACTAAAATAAAAAAAAGATAGATTTGGTCATATATATATATAGTGGTTTATATTGAAAACGAAGGGGATGTACTTATAGGCTATGTTGCTCAAGCATTTGCAATATAGGCTGTAATAACAGCCTTGATACATGAACTACACAAAAAATAGTCTCAATTCTCATTATTATGACTTTGAGGACCGTCGTGGCGCAGAGGTATAGCGTCTGCCTGTAAACGCGACTGTTTGTGGGTTCGATTCCCATGAGGGGAAGATGGATTTTTCTATTTCCACTTTCTTCGCTCTGGAAACTAGGCAAAGTGCGGCGTTGAGTTCCACCACTCAACACGCATTGCCTCGATAACGGCGGAAAGCGGGGACGGAGAAAGCAGGGCCTAAGCAACGCAGTGTCTTAACACTAGGTTCGTATAGTTCCTGCTATTCCCTCTGCCTATCCTGCCATGTGCGGGATAAAGCGTAAAGCTAAAAAAAATATCTAGCTAGGAAATATATAGTATAGTTCAGTTAAATTACATTTACATATTATATATATTTAAATATATGTTTTTTATTCTTTTTTATTTTATATAGGTAAATGTTTTGTGACTTCACGCTTTATCCAGCACAGCAGGATCGATTTTAAAACACTATTCACAATTTCGTTGCTTTACGAAACGCTTTGTGTTACCAGAGTGGGACTAAAAAGAATTTAATGCCTCAAATAAGCCTCGAATTACCTACCATAAGCTATTGGTGACGAAGGTTTAAAATTCAATTCCAGTTAAAACTCTAGAAATATGAAAAAAGCCTAATGTTATGCTCCTAAAAGAATAATTATTACTTTTCAATCAACCAAATATATCATATTCAAGAAATCAATAGGCCACTGCTATTTCAATAAACGAGGAAGTGATCCTACACAATTTGTTTAGCAACTTAATATTTTATATCTGTGATATGTAAATACACACTGCAAAGTCACGCTTTTCGTCGCCATTACATGTTAATATTATTGTTTATGGCTTATTCATTTTAAATTAACTTAAATATATATTTTATAATGTTAAAATATAAAATACTTACGTTTTTGTTCATTGTGGCTCGCTAAAACTTGTTTCGGCGGGAAAAATCGATATTTTTGTCTGACGTATTTCTCTAACTCATTTGAAATTGCCGCGTATGACGTAAAACTCACCTCTGACGTCACGCGCCCTCTACACACATTCTATCTCGCTCGCGCCAATATAAAACAACAGTGTGTGAATGAAACGGCGCGATTCACGTAAAGCTTGTGAATCGAATTCTTTTTTATGGTGGGCGACGTTCAACTTGAACCTTACGAAACGATAAGAAATCACTGATAACATTATCTCGCGCTATCACACCTACGTTTCAGTAGTTTTTAAATTAAAACGATAACAAACGCATTGCAATAAAACGTTTTTTACTTTATGAATTTTCGCATTGCTTTAATTTTTGTTAATGAAATGTAGCGGGGTTGAGTTGTACGTCCTTCCCGAATGACGTCAGCACCAGCGCTGCCGCGGCCGAATCGCGAACTAGAATCAGTAAGTTAAAATCCGTCGGGGTGCGCGGGTCCCGGCCGAGTCGCTATGGCCACTATAAAACCGATGAAGAAACACTTCCCCATAGACCAGCTCGTGTGTGTAGGCAACTATGAGCTGGAGAAAACCATCGGCACAGGCAACTTCGCCGTCGTCAAACTCGCCACCCACAATATCACTAAGAGTAAGGTTGGTATCTTGTATTTATGTGATTTTTGTGTTTCACTAAACCCTGTGCTATACCAGTTGTTATCGGATTAAGTGTGCAGTGCTTGTGATGTGTTTTTCCACTACAACTCGATTCGGAAGTCGGGTTAGGCATCAAGAACTAGTTCCTTAGTCCAACTGATGGATGGAACGTGTTTTGTAAAAAAAATACGCAACCCAACCATTCGTGTAGTGCATTGTTTACTATACACGAGTACATGTCTCATGCACTCCGTAACTTGGTCGGTTTATATCATAACTTTAAAATTTTCTTTTGAAATTGCAAACTTTTTAGCATTAAATATTTTTCGTTGTTTTCCATTGCGCTCGAGTTACAACGGGGAAGGGATCTAGGACTTTAAATCTGTGGACTGTGACCTTCAAATATGTTTTTGCAACAATTGTGCTCAATTGCTAAGTTCATCGCTTGTCCTCTAATCAATTATGGTGTCTTGTTATTGCTCTGACGATACACAATAAGTAATTTAAATATACAACTGCTCATGGGAGTTAATTTCGTTTCTTATAAGAATCCAATTGTGCACGACTTTTCTCCAACTCTCACAGAGAAAGTTTTGCACATACTTACCAACTAGTTGTAAATATGTCGATTTACTTCGTTTATATGTTTTGTTGTTTTGTTTATACATTTCGAAGATATTTCATGTCAATTAGCTAATTGATAAATACATTTAAAATTGTATTATAACCTACAAAAATATCAAAGTTCTCAGTAGTTTTCCTAAAGTGTAATTTTCTATATAAATCTTATTTAACCTCAAATTAATAGTATTTAATGTAACAATTCATAAAAACACAATTTTTAATTATAATTGATAAAATTCATACGTTAAAAATTAATCCAATGTATATTTTCTTATCTAATTAACAGTTTTTAAGTTACTTTTTTCATTTTTTAGCATATTAACCATGAAAAAAATTCCTATGGCTGTATAAAAAGGTTTTATTTCAATGACATAAAATATTTATATACAAAATTACAAGATTTTTTGTAATCTGTGTTATCTAATACTTAATTTGTAGTTAAAATAGTGTGAAAAAAAAATAAACTTTAAGTCAAGTAAAATTAGGTCTTTTTAAAGTGACAATTTGAATGTATAGTTAATTCAAAACTTTTATAATAAATAGCTCAAAGTTTCAAAGGCTTAAAGCTTATATAGCCTTTGCTTAAATATAAAATTATATAAAAAAAAACAAATAGTAAATCATTGTCATTAAATAATGACATGAATTTATGTATAGGAATAATAACTTTCATTAATATTTTATGAATTAAACTTTAAAAAAGTAATAGTTATTTTTATTTTTAAATATTTAATCTATAGTTAATGCGCAAGACATTTTAATGTTCTTGAATAGATTCATTTTTAACTGAATTAAAAATTGTTTTTGTAATATATTTGAACATATGATTCTTTTTTGTTTACAATTCACTTGAAGTTACAAAAATTAAAAGCAATCTTAGTTAGAATCCACGAATTGGCAAAGTATTTATCTTGTTTATTTTTTTTAAGAAATTAAATTATAATATTTTGAAAATTATTATCTGCTTTATTAATATTGTTTTAAGCAATGCTTAATTTTATTATAATAAAAATTTTTGAATTTAGATATTTAAAAAGTTATATTGAAAGTGCAGTCCTTGACTTGGTTACAAGGTAGACCCTGGCAAACTTAGCCGAGACCAGGGTCTATCAAAAGAAGTATGTAGATTACATAGAAACAATATCTACTATATTATATAAGCTGTATTATATAATATTGATTTGTACATATCACTGTATTTCATATACATATATAGTCCATGTAATAATATATACAGGCTATAAGCTGTATTGCTTTATAAGCTAATTGCTTTAATTCAGTCCACAGATTTCCTTTTATTTTTTCTTTTGAGTTGTGTCCATGGTCCAACCAAAAAAAAGTAAATAAATAAATAAAAAAGTTAAATCTGCAGCATTAAGTTGTTGGTAACATAATATGTATATAACGTAATAATGTCATAATATAAATAAATAAATTAAATTGAATGATAATTGTTATTAAATTCATATACCTATATAAATATATATTATTTAGTAAATTGAAGCATTTTATATCTGTTTAATAGGATATATACTTGTAAAAATTTGCATTTCTTTTTTTACCTCAACTGGGAATCAAACCCAATACACTTTTGTACTCTATATACAATTAAAAGCTAATTAATTATTTACTTATTGCACAAAAAACAAATAGTTAATGATATAAAATAATAATATGTAAACATACTTGTGGTTTATATATCTATGTTATATGTATGTCTATGTCTATATATGTTGTATTATGGCTGTATATTTATGCAAATATATCCTCAATATATTATATTGGGGGGAAGAAGATCAAGTCTTTGCAACTTAATGGTACAGCTTCTGAATGTACACTAGATTATGGGTTCAATCCCTGCTTAAAATAATGATTATATTTATTTATATATAACTACTTGTTATTACTTGACCTATAAACTTAAATTCAAAAGTCAAAATATTTTTTATTAAAGTAGATTCGGAAGGCAGTTTTATTGAGTTAAGCCAGAAAGAAAGTTAACAGTTGCTCTTTTAAATATTCATCTTATATATATTGACGTGACAACGTCTTAAATTAAGTTGTGCGGCTCGGAGTCAAATATGAAAATGGTAACGTAACGATGTGTCAACTGTCACCGAACTATGATCGGTCCGCCGCGCGTATCACTTGACACATGTACAATGTTTTAGTAAACAAAATATATTTTCTATAGTTAAAATTTGTGCAATTTATACTATAATTATTATTCATATCAATAAATATTCTACCGAGAAAAAGACGTTGTCACGTAAAATTTTCGCCCGTAAAACCCACTTTACAGGCAACCATTTTTTTTAAATACAATACATACTAGCAATATGCTTCATAAACTTCAAATGACAATTCCATACATTTTTGTTATTTAAATATTCATGAAGGGTGTAATAAGGCGTTACTTAAGTACAGTGTACTCTGAACATTTTCGAAATTTTCATTAACTATTGGATTTTTTTTAGCCTTATGCTTCATCCTGCATGTGGCAGGGTAGGCAGAGGGAACCGCAGGAACTGTGGGTACCTAGTGTTCAGACACTCCGTTCCCGCGGTCCGACTTTTGAAGCATTGCGTATTTAGTGGCAGAACTCAACGCCGCGCTTGTAAAATTATAAACAAAAATATTGATGACGTCAAAAATATTTTTTTTCATTGGGTTAAATTTCGTGTTCTTTTTGAACAGGAACTTGCTATAAAGATCTAGTAGCGTAATAAAGGCATTATGGAGTTTTTACTATTTTTGTTGCTGCAATTTTTTGGTAGCATAGCAAAATAGTTTCAATATATACATATAAGGAGATCCTTTGAGGCCATTTTCGCTTGCATCGCTACATAGCCGTTGAGTCCGCCGACTATCGATTAGTCTCTCTCTCTCTCATTTCTCTCGTCTCTCCTCTCCACAACTGACTAGTCGGCTAAAGTTATAGTCAACACACCATTTTTAATTTTTTTAATCTCTGGTAATACGAATATGGAATTGACTTCCTATATTCAGTAATTTCACTTCTATATCTATATTGTATATAAATTTATAAAGTAACAACTTTATTTATATACCTCAGAAGTTTGTTTGTCCAAAATGCATCATCTCCGAAACTACTCGTCCAAATTAAAAATCAAATCTTACGCTTTATAGTCTACCTTTATCTAATAATCCAACAGTCAAATAGTCAATAGACTAATGGCCTACTAATACATAGTTTATCTAGGAAGGCTATGTGAAATTTTAGATTTTTATGATTTAAAAGATTATTACTAAAATATTTGTTTAATTGTTATTTAAATATATTTAATAAAATACATAATTAACCTATTTATTATGATAATTCTTTATATATATATATATATATATATATATATATATATATATATATATATATATATATATATATATATATATATATATATATATATATATATATATATATATATATATATATATATATATATATATATATATATATATATATATATATATATATATATATAATTTTTTTGTGTATGTTTATGTGTGTGTGTGCGAGTGAATGAGTGTGTGTGTGTGTGTGTACGAGTAATTTTTAGTATTTTTGTATTTTAGTATAGTATAAATTTTTAAATTGCTTAATTTATAAATTCTTAGTATTTTAGACAAAATCGCGGTGTTGATTTCCACCACTTAACACACAATGTCTCTGAATGAAGGAATGACAAAAATTGTCATTAGTGATTTTAACTAATAACTTTCCACTATTGTGAAACTAAAAAAATATATATATTTTTAATTTAAAATGATTTATTACTTTATTTTAAATCATAAATAGTGAATTTTTGACAATGGTTTTTTATAGGTTCAAGTTATATTTCACATAGTGTAACGAAAACCTAGTGCTAAACCTCTCCGTCCCTATTTTTAGTGACTTTGCTTATAGTATGTTTAGTAATAGTATTTAAAACTATATATTTTTTAACATAAGAATTAAAATAGAGGAACATAGACATGGACCGAACGTTTGTAATCTAAATATTAAGAGCAATATCTTAACGGGGCAGATTTTAATTTTGAAACAAATTCATGTATTTTTTTCTAAGTATATTTTATAAATCGAACCTACGATCTACTAGCATGATAAGTAACTTAAGTAGTTAAATGAGGACTGTAAGAGCGCAGAAGCGCAACATCTACCTGCAAACGCAATGGCTTGTGAGTTCAATTCTCACTCGGGGAAGATTAATTATTTCATTTCTATTTTTTTTTCGCACTGGCAACTAGGCAAGCGCGGCGTTGAGTTCCAACACTGAACACGAAATGCCTCGAAAGAAGGCGTAAAGCAGGGAACGGAGTGTCTTAACACTAGGTTCCCACGTTTCCCACTACTACTATTGCTATATGCGGGATGAAGCGTGAATGTACAAAAAAGTAGATAAAATTGCTCGCACAAATCATCGGCGCACTTAATCACCCGTGAAACCGCGACGTGAAAGTTTTATTGAAGATTTACAATAATTGTTATTACGACGACGTGACTATTTTTTTTTAGCTTCACGCTTTATCTCGCACATGGCAAGGTAGGCAGAGGGAACTGCAGGGACCGTGGTAACCTAGTATTAAGACACTCCGTTTCTTAGTCCCTGCTTTCTCCGTCCCCGCTTTCCGCTTTTTTCAAGGCATTGCGTGTTGAGTGGCGGAACTCAACGCCGCGCTTTACCTAATTTCCAGAGCGAAGAAAATGGAAATAGAAAAATCCATCTTCCTCGACTGGGGATCGAACCCAGAAACCTCCGCGTTACAGGCAGACGTTGCGCCTCTGCGCCACGACGTTCCTAAAACGTGACTATTTGTAACCATATAAACTATTTTAGAGTTCCGTTAACGAAAACTGCAATTCATTTGCAATTTTCTCAGTAACCCTATATAAATAGATATAAATTATGAAATTGTTACGGAACCCCTCGGTGTGTGAATTTAACTCGCACATGACTCTACTTCACTTTACGTTTTGATTATTTTGGTGTTAACCTCATAAAATTCAAATTGTTATCTTTAGGTTATATAGGCCGTGGGTCGTGGGTTTCTTTTCTTCTCAACTAAAATCTAGCAACGAATTGGTCACTACCACTCAAAGTGCAGGTAGTGTCTAATCACTACTTTGAGCAGCAATAAAATATATGAAAACCGTTTATAATCATTATAAAATTTATTTTGGATATAAGCCCAAATAAACACTTTACTTTATGAATTTCGTTTGAAGAAAATTGGACATGCAAGCTGAAGCTTCCAAAATAAATAAAATTATTTATTATATACTTTTTTAGTTCAAACAAATATTATTCGGCGGTCACAGGTTCGGTGCATGGTTGAGCAATTATTATTTTTGGCTTTTCTGGAGTCTAATATTGTCCAGATATTGTATCTTTTGGTGTATGTGTAACTTTATGCACACCCATCGTCTTACGGCTAAGGTTAGAGTTGCTTAACCTATTATAATTCCTTAAATATAGTAAATGACATGATTGTTAGTTATTTTTTAATTATAAAAATATTTGTTATCTATTTTAAATTAAAATGTGCATTTTTGACGTATCACAAACCGTCGTGGCGCAGAGGCGCAACGTCTGCCTGTAACGCGACGGTTACTGGGTTCGATCCCCAGTCGGAGAAGATGGATTTTTCTATTTCCATTTTCTTCGCTCTGGCAAACTAGGCAAAGCGCGGCGTTGAGTTCCGCCACTCAACACGCAATGCCTCGAAAACGGCGGAAAGCGGGGACGGAGAAAGCAGGGACTAAGCAACGGAGTGTCTTAACACTAGGTTCCCATGGTCCCTGCAGTTCCCTCTGCCTACCCTGCCTTGTGCGGGATAAAGCGTGAAGGTAAAAAAAAAAAAACAAAAGTATATTTTTTATAGTCCTTTTATTTTTTTAACTTCACGCTTTATACCACTTGAAGGAGGATAGGCAGAGGGAACGGCAGGTATCGTGTGCTTAGTGGTGGAACTCAACGCCGCGATTTAACTAGTTGCCAGAGCGAACAAAATCGAACCCACAACCGTCACGTTTACAGGCAGACGTTGTGCCTCTGCTAGTGCAGAAGTACTCTTTATAGCTTCATAATGTATCAAATATTGCCTTTCGATGGACCAAGATACTTGGTGCTCTATGAATGATGTCTATGCGTAGACCTTCAGGAGTAGACTGTCTTATGACAGCACGAAATCATCTATATGACAATATAATATTTTCATTATTAATATCTGATCCTTGAAAGGAAATGAAAATTTTAAGTTAAATTTACTATTATAATACAGGGACTAAGCAACGGAGTATCTTAACACTATGTTCATATGGTTCCTGAAGTTCCCTCTGCCTACCCTGCAATATGCGGAATAAAGCGTGAAGCTAAATTTACTATCTCTTTTATTTCTATAGAAATTTTACCTGTTATTGTTTATGTTAATTTTGTTTTCCTGTTATTCCTCTGTCTGACAGAATATTTTCTGTCTACATATTTCTGTAATAATAATAACGATACTTTAACTAGATTTGGAATGGCATAGAAAAAAATATAATTTCTTTTTGTTCCAAAATAAGAGTTGCATATATTTTTTTAGTAGTTCAAAATTTAATTATCATAGAAGGTTTAAGAAGCACCCCTCTTTTAATATATTTCGCTTAGCATTATCAGCGATTTTTGTTGAAATACGGACAAAGAAACAAAAACTTATTATAAAACGTCATAACTTTTTTATTGTCGGTAAGTACTTACAATAAATCTACCTAGCTAGGTACTCACCTACCTACCTAGGTAAGTTTTGGTAGAACAATAAACATCTTTGTGTAGATGGAAACCCTTTAAAGGTAGAACTATTCTCTTTTTTGAACTAATAAAGAAGCCATTGAAACAAAATGGCACAAGTTAGGTCTTTAGATTGTTTTCGTTTTTCCTTTCTTGCTTATTTATGATTGTTATATAGGTGACTAGTGTCACATTCACGGGTTTACCCGTTTCTTTTTTTTTTAGCTTCACGCTTTATCCCGCACATGGCAGGGTAGGCAGTGGGAACTGCAGGAACCATGCGAACCTAGTGTTAAGACACTCCGTTACTTAGTCCCTGCTTACTCCGTCCCCGCTTTTTGCCGCTTCTTATATTAGATTATATTTTTAATTTTTTTTTGGTTTCATATTAAAACTATTACTATATAGCCTGTAAACGCGACGGTTTGTGTGTTCGATTCCCTTGAGTGGAGGATGGATTTCATTTCCATTTTCTTCACTCTGACAACTATGTAAACGAGGCGTTGAGTTCCGCACTCAATACATGTCTCGAAAACAGTCGGAATGCGGAGAACGGAGTGTCTTAACACTAGGTTCCCACGGTACTTGCGCTTCCCTCTACTTTCCTTGCAATGTCCGGGATAAAGTGTGAAGCAAAAAAAATATTACTCTACTTAGTTTTAAATAACGGATTTTTGAAAAAAATGACTAAATAAGTTTTATATATGATTCACGTGATGATATAGCCTAAAAAAATGATTTGAACCAATAGGTCCCGAGATATATGTGTATATATATATGTATGTATGTATGTTTATTTCGACGTGTGAAGGTATCCTATTATGCAATGTCTAGGATTTGGACGAAAGCGGAGAGTTAGCACTTGAGTCTCTGTTTACTCCTGCTTTATGCGGGATAAAGCGTGAAACTAAAAATTTATAAAAAAAAAATATTTTTGTTATTATTTTTTTTGTTATCGATCAGATATAGATTACCTTTATCAAAAACTTTTTCAAATAAGTATGGCTTAACTTAGCAATGTCTTTAAGGGTCACGGGTTCGATTCGATTCACAATAGTTGTATAACGATTTGGTAATTTGCTTTTGTATTTTGTGTCTTGTAACTTTCAAGATTACTAGTTAAGGCGGTGCGTTGGAAAAAAGACTTGGTATAAAAAACAATTCGTTTGTATGGTCTGCAAAATAAATTAAATGTATTTTTTTATATTTCTTTTTGAATTTTTTTTTGGTTGCTGCTTCTTTTTTTATAGGAGAATTCTATAGAATAAGCAAATTT
>JAZFAU010000329.1:260000-262500 GCA_037178615.1 Dione vanillae | reverse complement strand
TTTAAAATATTATAAAAGTATTCACGAATCTTACTAATCTCGTGATTTTGCAGGTATTTGCCGAAAGGATAAATACACATGATTTATTAGTAAACCCTCTATTCATATCTATTTGTGAGAGCTTCCTCACTGCCCTTACTCAGGCCTTTTGATTCCCGTGAATAATTGACAGCACGTAAGGCTCCCGGAATTCCCTATGCGGGATAACGCGTGAAGCTGAAATAAATAACTTTTTAACTTTACTTTATTTTTTTTATAGCTTAACGCTTTATCCCGCACATAGCAGAGGGAACTGCAGGAACTATACGAACCTAATGTTAAGACACTCCGTTACTTAGTTTCGACGTGTTGAGTGGCGGAACTCAACGCCACGCTTTGCCTAGTTGCCCGAGCGAAGCAAATGGAAATAGAAAAATCCATCTTCCTCGAGTGGGAATCGAAGCCAGAAATCGTCGCGTTTACAGACATACGCTTACGCCTCTGCGCCACGACGGTCCATTTTACGGTCCAGTCTTACTTTACACTCAATTAAAATATTTTTCATGTTATAAACTAACCACAGATTGAAATAAATTATTATTTTAGTTATTACGGAAAACCGCATAGACAATACTAATTGCAAACATTTTATTTCATTTGAGATGTTCGTTTTATTTTTTTTACGTTTCACGTTTTATTCCGTATAATAAGGTAGGGGGAGAAAAAGAAAGAGAGTTACTGACAAAGAGAGAGATGCTATGTAATATGTATATATAAATATGGAAAGACAATTTATTGAGATCATCGTGTCTCAGTGGAACAATGTTTGCTTGAACGGTGTCGTTTTCGATTCGAATTTAATATCGCTGGTTCCGTTACTTAACACGTATACGGGTGTAAAGTGGAAAACGTAAGTGTCTTAACACTAAGTTCCATTGGCCTAACTATATGATGTCATAATTGAACCTGGTACTACCGTATATATGTACTTGCTACTTAATTTTATACGTAATTTAAAGATGAAATTTTAAAATAGCCCAGTGGGTGTATATCTAAAGAAATCGAAGCCTAGGCTTCTCGCTCAGTACTCAATATGTCAATCTATTTGTGCCATACTTTTTAAGGTGAATCCCTTAAACACAATATCACCTGTAGGTTTAGAGCTTTTTCTATTATATTCTAGACTATTTTACGTGATAGATTTAAATTAAGTCAAGTGCCTGTAAATCGATGGTTAGTGGATTCAGTTCCCACTAGGGGAAAATTGATGTTTTTCATTTCAACTAAGTAATGTGGCGATAACTTCCGTCACTCAACACGCAATGCCTTGTAAAAATGGAAAGCGAGGAACGGAGTGCTTTAACACTAGGTGTCTGCGATTCCCTTTGTCTACTCTGTAATAAGCGGGATAAAGCGAGAAGATAAAAAGTTTAATATAATTATTTTGTGATATTTAAGATTGCTATATTATAAATTAATTGACAGCTCTACTGGTCTTTTAAGATGGTTTTAAGTGACGCCAAAGAAAAAAACATTTTTTTCTTTCTCTACATCTTATATAAGAAATAATCCTTTAAAAGTTGATGATAATGTAGTGATACAAAAAGATATACTAAGAAAGTAGGCAAAGCCCGGCGTTGAGTTCCGCCACTCAACACGCAATGCCTCAAAAACGCCGACTTAACGCTACGCAATGCCTAGTTTCCAGAGCGAAGAAAATGGAAATAGAAAAATCCATTTTCCCCGAGTGTGAATCGAACCCACTAACCGTCGTGTTACAGGCAGACGTTGCGCCTCTGCGCTACGATAGTCCTCGATATGCAATTATCGTTTTAAATATTATTCGTTAACGGAGAAATCGCGGAAAGCGACTTTCCTAGTTTCTTCAAAGTCCTTGAGACGTTCTTCCTTGAAGGCTTTAAAGACCTTCAATTTTCTGCATCAGATAGTGACTTACCTGCCTTCTTTTCAACTATTTACCCTGTTACACTATTCGTCTATCGGTTTGTTACGCTTTTAGGTCATAACTGATGAATCGTTCATAATGTTCTTTTCATACAAGAAAATTTATTATAATTAAAGACTCAACACTATCCGCCATATTTGAAATCACTGCCACCGTACCATATAGTGATAATTGTCCGAAATTTCATTTGGCTTGAATACGAAAGTAGAAGACGTACACGTGACGAGAACTTTATTGTGTCGAGGTCGCGTCCTTCAGGCTAGCTGGGTCGAATGGAGACACCATGATGTTTTGGCGTTTATGGGATACTCCTTTATTTTTGTTTAGATTATTTTATAAACGTATTTTTGGACAATCGTGGTGCATAAGCGTAGCGTTTGCCTGTAAACGCAACGGCTTGGGAGTTCGATTCCCATGAGAGGAAGATACAATTTTCCATTTATTTTCCATTAGAAAAAGCGGAAAGCAGCAAATTTAGTGTTTTAACACTATTTCCCGCAGTTTTTTCACGGTTCCTACGGTTCCCTATGCCTACCGTGTTATGTGCGGTATAAA
>JAZFAU010000329.1:240000-255000 GCA_037178615.1 Dione vanillae | reverse complement strand
TTTTCTTTGGTGTAGTAGCAACACATAGCGCGGCGTTGAGTTACGCTACTCAACATGCAATTCCACGAAATGTGGAAAATGGGGAACGGAGTGTCTTAACATTAGGTTTTTTGAGCCTACGATTCTCTGTACCTACCCATCTCTACCTATCTCCATTGATTCTGTATTTTCTACCCCATTATTATGTCTTCTATACCTTTCTCTCTTCAGATCATCTAGTCTCAAAAGGTCGTATGCCGGAATCGGAAGCTGCAAGAGCGTTTGCCCAAATGGTGGCAGCAGTGGGGTACTGTCACGCGAACGGCGTAGTACATAGAGATTTAAAGGCGGAGAACTTGTTGCTGGATAAGGATATGAATATTAAGGTGAGGTGGCAACGTTAAATTAGGTGAAGTAGAAGCAGGTTCGAATCCTGTTATATGTTCCAAAATTATTTTTAATAAGATGGTGGTAGAGCTAAACTACACTTGTAATAGCTCCAAAGGGCCAGCTCGACCCGGGTAATTACCACGCTCTCACAGAACACCGTCGTGACACAGCAGAGTATTAATGCTGCTGTTTCGTCAGGAGAGAGTTCCGGAAGCCATAAAGGGGGGTTGGTCTTGATATTTGGTTGGCAACGCATCCCTTCAGGTTGTACTGTCTATGGGCGAGGGTGTCCACTTAACATCAGGTGACCGGCTTGCTCCGTTGCCATCTTATAATATAAAAAGATTTTTTAGTATATGGTAACATTTGTTTCTCCTTATCATTTTTATTTTTTTTTTATTTTGTGATGAGATCGCTCATTAAGCGATAAGGCCGCCTTTTCGTACCTGTTCCTTTATATAATTATATTATAAACTTATGTAACTTGAGGTATGTCGGCGCTAGGCCAGTTTTTCGTAGTTAGGAACCCATTTTTCACAATAAAATAACAGAGTAATATCAATTGGTTTGTTCTCATACGATAATTAATATAGAAGAGTTTTCAACTTTTCATGGTTAGGTCCTATTTTAATTAAAATCTGACATTTCTGTTCAATATTCGAAAATAATATCGCAAAGAACTTTATATTGCGATTAGGTTTTACTAAAAACTTTCTAATAATAAAATTTCAAAATATATATTAATATGTGCAATAAAGAATATTGATAATTAATTGTTTTTAACATTTATATTTAATTTTTCTATGTCTTCACGCTTTATCCCGCATTAATAGGGTAGGCAGAGGGAACTGCAGGAACCTAGTGTTAAGACATTCCGTTGCTTAGCCCCTGTTTTCTCCGTACCTGCTTTCCGCCTTTTCGAGGCATTGCGTATTGAGTGGTGAAATTCAACACGTAACACGTTTCCAGGGCGAAAAAAATTTAACTAGAAAAATCCAACTTCCCCTCATGCGAATCGAACCCACAAACCGTCGCGTTTACAGGCATACGTTACGCCTCTACGCCTCGACGGTCATCTAATATATATCTTTTATGGTTATATGTATATTTTTTATATATTTTGTCTCCAGTTAGCAGATTTCGGCTTTAGCAACGAGTATACAGCGGGTGCGGCGTTGTCTACGTGGTGCGGGAGTCCGCCCTACGCCGCCCCCGAACTGTTTGAAGGGCGGCGATACGACGGACCTAAAGCTGATATATGGGTAAGTTGATTTAGCGTTAATATATATATATATATATATATATATATATATATATATATATATATATATATATATATATATATATATATATATATATATATATATATATATATATATATGTATATATATATATATATATATATATATATATATATATATATATATATATATATATATATATATATATATATATATATATATATATATATATATATATATATATATATATATATATATATATATATATATATATATATATATATATATATATATATATATATATATATATATATATATATATATATATATATAACACGTTTGTGAAGTGATCACAAGAGATTTAGGGAAACCTAGTTGAGTTTGTTGTGGGCTCTTCTCACCAGGCCGCGCTTGGAACTCTCGTAACTTTAGTTTTAAGTCGTAGAGTGTGTAGGTTTTAGAGGGGCTCAATTCGATATTTATTATCGAATTGGGCTCCTCTGAAACTCCTCCGGACGTATCGGACGTACACATGTTTTGCTAAGTAGTTATATATAAATAGTAAGATAGAAGTAGGGATGAAGTGCAAGTTTTAAGTAGTGTACAAATATATTTATATGTATATGTCGTGGCGCAGAGACAAAGCCTTTACCTGCAAACACGACGGATTGTGTGTTCGATTCCCATGAGAGGAAGTTGTGGTTTTTCTATTTCCATTTCCCTCGCTTTGGCAACTAGGCAAAACGCGGCGTTGAGTTCCGCCACTCAACACGCAATGCCTCGAAACGGCAACAAGCAAGAAACAGAGTGTCTTAACACTAGGTTCTTATGGTTCCTGCAGTTCCCTCTGCGTACCCTGCTATAAGCGGGATAAAGCGTGAAGCTAAAAAACATTAATATTAATCGTTACTATTATTTTCCTATATTTCCAGTCACTAGGAGTGGTTCTGTACGTTCTTGTGTGTGGGGCTCTGCCGTTTGACGGCGGAACCCTAAGCGAGCTGCGCAGCGTAGTGCTTAGTGGAAAGTTTAGGATACCGTACTTTATGTCGCAAGGTCAGTGGGTTCAGTGTTCTTTTTATTTTTTGTAGCGGATTTAGTTATTTTTTGTATATTTACATTGATATGAAATTACAAAGTGCTTACGAAAGAAACTCGATGTTGTAAGTTTGCAACCGCCAACGAAATTTCTAAATAAACATTGATTTTCTTTATCATATACTAGTTGTTGTTAATAAACATATAATACATTATTATTATATACTTACATATGTTTGACCAAAACCCAATAACCCGTTTGTTTGTTTTTTATTTAAATGTATGTATTTTCGGTTATCTATTTATATTTCACTTATATACACATATATACATATATACACACACATATATATATATATATATATATATATATATATATATATATATATATATATATATATATATATATATATATATATATATATATATATATATATATATATATATATATATATATATATATATATATATATATTTAATTTATGTTGTTTAATTCAAAAAAACATGCAAACATATTGTCAGACTTCATTATTAAACAATTTTTAATGCAAACCAAAGAAACAGAAATCTATCCTCTTTACCTTCTAAAAAAGTTTTATCAGCTCAGGTTATTATCCAAAGTGCTATCTTGCTTGCCGTAAGCATATGGCGCCAATTTTACAAGAATTACTGAATTCAATGACAGTTACAAATTCGAATAGAATTCATAATGTAAAAAAATGACATTCGTTACATCACTAATACTCGTACATACATATATAAATATCCCCCAGAATGTGAGCAACTAATTCGCCACATGCTGGTGGTGGAGCCGGAGCGGCGCCTGTCGCTGCGCGGCGTGGCGCGGCACCGCTGGCTGCAGGCGCACCAGCCCGGGCCCGGCCCTGGACACTATGGTGACTTGGTTTACACTATCACACTTTATCCCGCTTTTTTGCACGCTCTATCCCGCATTGTTTCTTTTTACAGCGGCGATGGAGAAAGGGATTAAGCAACGGAATGTCTTAACGCTAGGTTGCTATGGTTACTGTAGTTCCCTGTTCCTACCTTGGCAAGTACCACATAGGGTAGGCGGAAAGGATCTGGTGTAAGTGATGTTCTACGAATGTGTTCTATAATAAATCGTGTCGCTGAGTTAAGAATTGAACCCAGAACTATCATCATAAAAGAATGGCCTTAATTTTTGGGTTCCGTATTTCAAAAGGAAAGAATACCATTTTAGTCAATATTAGGTCAACATCTTGTATAAAATTCGCCGTGTAATATAGATTTACGTAATTTAAACGAAAGTGAGACCTCACAGTATTAAAAATATATTAGTAGACATTCAAAACGAGTGTAAATTTTATACTTTGTAAATTTTTTTTATAAATTTTACTGTCCCGTGCTTATAATCATGAAATTAGCATAGAAACCTCAGTGAGACCGTCATGGCGCTGTATGTGGGTTCGATTATTACCCGGGGAAGATGGAGTTTTGGCGTTGAGTTCCGCCACTCTATACTCAATACCAGGAAAAGGTTGTGCGCGGGGAACAGACTGTCTTAACACTAGGTTCCCTCTGCCTACCCTGCTATGTGCGGGATAAAGCGTGAAGCCACCTCGTTGAAAAGATTTTCTAAACTAATATTTAACAATATCGCTAATATGTTACCACCAGACGTCGTATATCTATGCTACCATTCATTTATTATTTATCCTTTTTTAATAATATGTATATTTTATTAGCTTCACGCTTTAATTTTTTTTTTTATTTTTTATTTTTTTTTTTTAGCTTCACGCTTTATCCCGCACATGGCAGGGTAGGCAGAGGGCACTGCAGGAACTATTAGAACCTAGTGTTAAGACACTCCGTTACTTAGTCCCTGCTTACTCCGTCCCCACTTATATATATATTATATTCATAACACATCCCCCCGCACCGCAGACGCGTCCACGGGCGCGTGCGCGTGCCACTCCCCGGAGGCGTCGCCGGCGCGCGCGGAGCCGCACGGCGCCGTGCTGGCGCGCATGCTGGCGCTGCCCGGCCTCTCCGCTGACGTCATACAGCAGGTGCGTGCGCGTGCGCGTGACGTCATCGTTGGTTGATCTTAATGTTGTTAGGAGTTAGTTGTATTCATACACACATACACCTATTTGTATATAATACACAATTTCGCCTATTGTAAAAATTTGCAACAAATAAAATTGATGCATTGTGATAGCCCATAGGCTATAGCCTAGCGGACTATTAATAAACTAAAAACTGAAATAGACATATTCAATTCACACAAATAGTTCCCGAGATTAGTTTAGCCAACCGAACAAACACTTTAGCTTTACAATGTTAATATTAATAATATAAAATAATAAAATAAATGTCTTTTTCCAGTCAGTAGAGGAGCAACGCTTCGACCACATATCCGCGATATACCACTTACTAATGGACAAGATGAAGATTAAAGACTCGGAAATGGATAATGGTTCGTATTTTTCTATTGGCTAAAGGTGCGGCGTTAAACTCCGCCAATATCTATGGAAGCTATATTGATTTCTATATATATTAAAAAAGTATAGAAAATTTTATATTTAATTCATATATTTTTAAATACAATACATTGCAGATATTATGGCGGATTTAAACGACGCTTTTTGGCAACACTATGATTTCTTTTTTTTTTTTATTATAGCTTCACGCTTTATCCCGCACATGGCAGGGTAGGCAGAGGGAACTGCAGGGACTGTGGGAACCTAGTGTTAAGACACTCCGTTGCTTTGTCCCTGCTTTCTCCGTCCCCGCTTTCCGCCTCTTTCGAGGCATTGCGTGTTGAGTGGCGGAACTCAACGCCGCGCTTTGCCTAGTTGCCAGAGCGAAAAAAATGGTAATAGAAAAATCCATCTTCTCCGACTGGCGATCGAACCCAGAAACCGTCGCGTTACAGGCAGACGTTGCGCCTCTGCGCCACGACGATGATTTTATTGATATTTTTATATATATATATATATATATATATATATATATATATATATATATATATATATATATATATATATATATATATATATATATATATATATATATATATATATATATATATATATATATATATATATATATATATATATATATATATATATATATATATATATATATATATATATATTTATTTATTTTTATTTTTATTTAAAAAAAAAATATTTTGTCTCGGTTTACAGATTCACTTGATTCCACGACGGGACTTCCCCTAGATCTCACTAGTTGTAAGGTATGTATATATTATATACAAATAGTTATATATTAATATGATTTTAAACTTTTTTATTTGATTTCTACAAGCTTTTATTACGTAATGACAATATATAGAATTTTTAACTCAACAGGATTTGAACCCGCGTCTCTTAGAAATCGTTCGAATAAAATTGTGTTTCTTATTTTTTTTAAAGTATTTTCTATGCTTTAAAACCTCAACAAAATAGATTAATGTATTTACTCGGACTTCTCGGACTATAATAAATATATATTTTTTACAAATTTCTTTACTTTTTTCATTCTCTTAAAATATTAACTAATTAAGGCTTTTTTTTTCTTGAAATTCATATATATATATATATATATATATATATATATATATATATATATATATATATATATATATATATATATATATATATATATATATATATATATATATATATATATATATATAAACATTAATATCTCTTGCTTTTATAAAACCGGTCACCCATCCAAATTAATACCTAACTAAAAGCAGCTTAACCAATTACAGAGTGAAGAAGAGCAGATGGAAGCGGAGGACAGCAGTCCGTTGGAGATGTTACACACACCTGAGTACTTGACTTCCGGACAAGGAGATAGCTTTGAAAAGGTAAAATGCTTTAAAAATAAAAAAATAAGTTATTTAACGGAGTTCAACGCCGGGGTTTGTCTTTATAAGAGCAAAAAATGAAATTTGCTTATTTTAAGCAACGGGAATCGAACCCACGATGTCCTATAATGGCTCAATACTTTTGTTTTTATTCACACTGTATGTAGGCATAGGGAACTGTAAGTTGAATTACCTCAGTGTTAACACACTCCGTTCTCCGTTTTTCTACTTTTTAGGTTTTGCATGTTGAGTGGTGGAACATGGGAATCGAACTCACGAACCGTCACGTTTACAATTAAAAAAGGTTCTTAAGGAAAATTATATTAATAGCCGAAGCTATACAATTGTATACAAGCCTCCCACATGGGAATCGAACCCACAACTGTCACACGCACAAGCTTTTATAATCGATAAGATATATATATATTAATAGCTTTACAATATTTATTTATAGTTCGGCGCAGCGTCCCCAGCGGAAGCGGCAGCGGGGGCGGGAGCGGAAGCGGGGGCGGGCGGGACGCGCTCCCGGGACGCGCCCGCCGCCCGCCGCCACACCGTGGGCCCCGGGGATTGTAGACACGCCCAGGTACGGTGTTTACAGGTTCAAATTCTTTTCCAGGACATCTCTATTTCCTTAAGCCTCTACTAAGAAGTATATGTGATTTTTTTTTCTTTTAATATATTTAAATTAAATCAAATATATATTTATATAGGTGGTAATATTTGTAAGTTTTATATAATTGTAGTTATCATCGTTGTCATCTATGTTTGTTAACAGAGAAGCTTAAAAATATTTATATAATATATAAAATATTATTATTCATTCAAAAAATATTAAATTTAGCTATTTTTTGATAGAAAAGTTTGGCAGATTGGCAATGTTTATTAGTATTTTGGTAGTATATAATAAATATTATATAAACACGCATATATATATATATTATATATATATTATATATATATATATATATATATATATATATATATATATATATATATATATATATATATATATATATATATATATATATATATATATATATATATATATATATATATATATATATATATATATATATATATATATATATATATATATATATATATATATATATATATATATATATATATATATATATATATATATATATATATATATATATATATATATATATATATATATATATATATATATATATATATATATATATATATATATATATATATATATATATATATATATATATATATATATATATATATATATATATATATATATATATATATATATATATATATATATATATATATATATATATATATATATATATATATATATATATATATATATATATATATATATATATATATATATATATATATATATATATATATATATATATATATATATATATATATATATATATATATATATATATATATATATATATATATATATTATATATATATATATATATATATATATATATATATATATATATATATATATATATATATATATATATATATATATATATATATATATATATATATATATATATATATATATATATATACGTTATAGGCGGGAGATCTGTCGGTACGTCCTGCGACGTTGTGCGTCTCCGCGCACTTTAGTGTGAGTAGTGTAACAGTTAGACAGATGTCATGTGAATCGATGTTGGCTTATCGATGTTTTCGCATGAGAATCGATTAGAAAATCGATTCTTTTTTTGTTACTGGCTGATTTTTTTGTTTAATATCGTATTTCTTTTTTTAATTTGTTTATAGCTTAAGGCGTTTTTTTTTTTGTTTAAAATAATTTTCATTTTTTTATTATTTACTTATTAATATTGAACTGCAAACTGCAATACATCATCTTTTTCATTTCTAAAATATTATTTTTAATAATTTCAAAGGCATATTAGCTTATGCTTATATTATTTCACAATATACAATTAAAAAATCATCTACTAAATATAAGACCCAAAAAAATATTTCTTCCACAGCAACCGACCCAAGCCCAGGCTATGGTGATGGGAGTGGGCGTGGGAGTGGGAGTGGGAGAAGCAGAAGTATCTCTTCTTCCCAACACTAATCTTGCTGCCAACCTTCCTGCTGTGCAGCATCAGCCTCCTCGATACTGCAGTGTCAAAGACCATCATCTATTGAAGCCTCCTGTTGCTATGCAGACGCAGGGTAATTTTTTTTTGTATATTATTTTAGTTTTTATTAATTGCATTTGGATTTTGTTTTGTTTATTTAAGGTTTTTTTATAATTTCAATTATTATTAATCTTTTTTGTTATTATATTAATAGAAATTATAATATAAATTTGAACCCGCACTCTCTTGCAAACCGTCCTAGCGTTCTGATCACTGAGCCATACGTTCTTCATCACGCTGCGTCGATATTCTTATACGCTTTATACAACTTATATCGTTGTTATCATCTCTGTGGGGAGATTTTTACAAATTTCCGCTACCCAAAGACCATTACAAAGAACAATCGTTTGGAGAGAGACGATGCTATTTTTATTAAATATTATTATGATTTTTGTTTCGATTGCTGTATGTAATAATCTTTGGGTAGCGGAAATTAGTGAAAATTTCCATTTTCAAATTTTTATGTGTTTCCTTTAAGTATTCTTTCGATCCTCAGTATAGATGAATTCTTTAAAAAATTAATAAAAAAAAATGGTTGCCTGTAAAGTGGGTATTACAGGCGAAAATTTTACGTGACAACGTCTTTTTCTCGGTAGAATATTTATTGATATGATTAATAATTATAATATAAATTGCACAAATTTTAACTATAGAAAATATATGTTGTTTACTAAAACATTGTACATGTGTCAAGTGATACGCGCGGCGGACCGATCATAGTTCGGTGACAGTTGACACATCGTTACGTTACCTTTTTCATATGTGACTCCGAGCCGCAACCTAATTTAAGACGTTGTCACGTCAAAAACTATTAATATGTTTAAATACAGCCTATAAATATGCATGGGTTCATCCATACATTAACACAATTTCATTGTACGTACACATTCATAAGCATATATAAATTGTAAGCATTGTTATAATTGAGTCAGTATCAATAAAGCGTTCAAACGAATAGGTCGTTCTCATTACCTAAGGGCGCATTTTCATTGGTCGATAAGTCGGTAGTTAGCCCGAATGCGGGGAGTACCCGCATGTGAGCTAACAACCAATTAAATCCACTGGTCGATAACTCGGTCGATTAAACGTGTGCAGATGATATCCACATTCGGGATAACGACCTTATTGCATGCGTTATAGGAATCACCCGCACCCCGTATGCGGGCCCTGACGACCAGTGAAAACGATAAACACTTTGCGTGCCCTATGGCATGCGTCACAGAAATCACCCGCACCCCGAATGCGGGCCCTATCGACCAATGAAAATGCGCCCTAAACGCGATACTCACAAACTAGCTGGCCTCCATAAAACTATCCATAACCCATACAAAATAAATAAACTAACAGTATATGTCTGGTTCCACAGCGTCGTCGTTCGGGAGGCGCGCGTCAGACGGCGGCGCGCACGTGCGGAGAGCGGACGCGCCCGCACACTCGCCCGCACACGCGCCTGCGCACCATGTACGTATATTTATAACTTTTCCACTTACAATCAATAAGATGATCACATATGTACGTTAGATAGAGAGAACGGAGGAGTGTCAGAGGAGACCAATTTGATAATAAACAAAAACTAAAGCTACAAAGGTGCCAAGCGCTGGTTCCTGGTTCCTGGTTCCTGGTGAGAAGAGCCCACAACAAACTTGTAGCTCTGGGTAGGTGTAGCTAACTAGATACGTGTATAGGTCAAAACAAGCACTTCAGTAACATAAAAGTTTATTGTGAAATAACACGGAAACTAATAGCAGTCAAGAAGTAAAGCTAGTCACAAATACACAGTAGATTACAGAAGGAGAAACCGAAGAGAAAGTACAGTAAAAGAAATACGAAATATAAGCAAAACTTAGAATTTACGTGTGCGCTAAGCAAGGCGGTGCGACAGAAAAAGTCATGCGCTTCGCGTCAGAGCTGTGGTCAGACTGGCGCGCGGCGGCGGCTGCGCAAGCGAACAAACAAAAGAAGTACAGCCCCCGCGGGGCGCGCGGGCGCGGTAGTAACTTGTTCGCCGCCGTGCGCTGGCTGGTAAATATCGTAAACAATTATATAAAAGAAATCACAATTACTTTGGTTGTAACAATACGTACATTTAAATATTATAATAATAATTTTACAATATAGTTTTAATCTGTAAATACTGTAGATAAATACTTTGTAAATCTATAATAAAACAAAACATACATAATCAAGTTAAAATAAAATTTTTGAGGTTTAAACATTAGAGTAAGTAGTAGTAAGTACGCTACATCACCCCCCTCCAGAGACCGTCAAGGGCGATAATAGTTTGGAAATTTAACATGTCGTCCTGAACGCATTATCCTATTTTTTTCTTCTGTTTTAGGTAAGTTACGGTCCTTGTTTGATGTATGGTTGTGTGATTGATGTATGTGTGAAGGATGTTTGTGTGTTGATGATGGATGTTTGTGTGTTGGCGATGGATGTCTGTTTGACGTCAGTGTGGGTGTCATCGTGGTGTATGGGTCATGCATTACATAGGCTGGTTTTAAGCGGTCTATTGTAACTGTGACCTTGTCACCTTTGACAAGTAGTTTAAATACTTTATCGCCACGTTCAAGAACTTCATGTGGGCCGGAATAAGCTGGCTTTAAAGCGCCACCTGTAGTGTCGTCTCTCAAAAATACATGAGACGATGAAGCCAAGTCCTTGAAAATGAAACACGAACGTTTTCCAGAATGCCGAGAAGCTGACGGAGGCTGTAAATCTTTGACTAATTGACGAAGACGTGACAAATAATCAGAAATGTCTACGGCGCCTTCAGTCAGTGGCTCGAAAAATTCTCCTGGAAGACGCAATGGCTCTCCGTAAAGTAATTCGGCTGAGGACGCTCCGAGGTCGTCCTTTAAAGCTGTACGAACACCTAACATCACTAGTGGTAGTGATTCTACCCAGTTACTATTGGCGTGGCAGGTTAGCAGGAACCGCTCCACGAGTCCGTTACAGGCCGGGTGGTAGGCTGTCGTCCGTCTGTGCTGAAAACCTACTAAGTTTGAAAGGTTTTTAAATAGGGCGGAATCAAATTGTCTTCCACGGTCGGTAACAACATCAACCGGGCAGCCAAAACGGGATATCCATCCACTCAACAAAGCTTGGGCGACCGTTTCGGCGGTAATATCTGAAAGAGGTATTGCCTCAGGCCAACGTGTAAATCGGTCGACGGCAGTGAGGCAGTACCTGAAACCTTGACATGATGGTAAAGGCCCAATAAGGTCAATGTGAATGAAAGAGAACCTAGCTTGAGGCGGTTTGAAGGATCCCAGCGGTGATGTTACATGTCGAGTAACCTTCGATCGTTGGCAAGCTTGACAGTTACGAACCCACTCTCTGCAGTCTTTTCTGACTCCTGGCCAAACAAATCTATCCGAGACCAATTTCGCAGTCGCGTTCGCTCCTGGGTGGCTCAGAGAATGCATACTATCAAAGACTTGACGGCGCAAACCTTTCGTGACGAATGGTCTCATAGTGTCCGTACTAACGTCACAGAACAATTCCGCTGAACTATTTGCTATTTTCATCGGCCTGAGATGAAGTGAGGTGTCACTCTTAAGAAGCAACTGAAGTTCATCGTCAGACTTCTGAGAAGTTGCCAAAGTCTTCAAACTCACCGGTTGAGCAATTTCGTTGATTCGAGACAGTGTATCCGCGACAATATTATCCTTACCGGAAATGTACCTTATATCAGTTGTAAACTGAGCTATTAGGTCTAAGTGACGGAATTGTCTAGGCGAGCAGTTTGCTTTATGCGAGTTGAACGCGAACGTCAAGGGCTTGTGGTCGGTGTAGATCACGAAGTTCCTAGCCTCTAACATGTGACGAAAGTACTTGACGCTCTCGTAAATTGCGAGTAACTCGCGGTCATAGGGAGAGTACTTGGTTTGTGATGGGCTCAACTTACGTGAAAAGAACGCCAAAGGTTGCCAAGAACTTCCCTTGAGCTGCTGCAAGACTGCGCCAATGGCAATATCAGACGCGTCTGTAACCATTGCCAACTTGGCGTCAGTCTCTGGATGTGCCAGCATAGCGGCGTGGCTGAGTCCGTCCTTGCAAGCTTCGAAAGCGACCATCTCAGTCTCGGTGAAGTGGACTGGATGCGACCCCTTGACAGATCCTGTTAAAAGAACATTGAGACGTGCCTGCTGTTCGGCAGCGCCGGGGATAAAACGGCGATAAAAGTTGACCATCCCTAAGAAGCGACGAAGTTCTCTTACCGTCCGTGGAATGGGAAAGTTCCTGATGGCCTCGACTTTTTCAGCCAAAGGTTTCGTGCCATGTGCGGTAATGGTGTACCCTAAAAAAGTTACCTCTGGGACACCAAATACGCATTTGGCCGTGTTGATGACCATCCCGTAATCCCGAAGCCTTGTGAACAGCTGTTTCAGGTGTTCCTTGTGTGTCGACTGGTCTTTTGAGAACACTAAAAAATCGTCTAAGTAGGCGTAGGTAAAATCCAAACCCCTTAACATTTCATCCACGAAGCGCTGAAAAGACTGTCCGGCATTTCGAAGCCCAAATGTCATATAAGGGAATTCGAATAAGCCGAATGGAGTCGTGATTGCGGTTTTCGGGACGTCATCTTTGTGTACCGGGATCTGGTTATACGCTTTAACTAAGTCTATGGTGGAAAAGACTGTACAACCTGCAAGGCTGTGGGCGAAGTCCTGAATATGACGAATAGGGTACTTGTCTGGCACGGTCCGAGCATTCAGCATCCTATAATCCCCACAAGGACGCCAGCCGTTGTCTTTTTGGGCGCAAGGTGAAGGGGTGCTGACCATGGCGACTCTGAAGGCCTGCAAGTACCATTCTGCAACATTACCTGAAATTCAGCCTTTGCTATTTTTAATTTGTCAGGCGCCAACCTACGAGGCTTACAAAAAACTGGAGGGCCTGGTGTAGTTCGGATGTGATGTTCTGTGTTGTGTTTGGGTGTTCGAATAATACCAGGTGGGCGAGTGATCTCGGGAAAGTTGTCCAGTATACGGTGGTACTCTGTATTACCAGTAATTACCTTAACAGAAGAAATATTTTCTGATGGGCGAGCAAGTAAAGCCGCGGTGTAGAGCGTTGTATTACCGTCTTTTAAACGCTGCCTCCTAACATCGACTATTAAATTATAATAGGATAAAAAATCGACACCTATGATCGCCTTTGTAACGTCCGCAACAATAAATTGCCAAGCAAAGTCGCGGCGTAAACCTAGGTTTAATACAAAGTTAGAGTAACCGTACGTATTTATCACAGTCCCGTTAGCGGCACATAACTCAAATTTTGTCTTTAGTCTTTGTTCACGTAATGCAGATATAGGGAATACACTCACGTCACTACCAGTGTCCACCAGGAATTGAGTCTTCGTACGCTGATCGGTAACAAATAAGCGGCCGGTACTAGGGCAACCGTCGGCCGCCATCACGGATTGCCCTTTGCGTTTTCCGAATAATCGCATGGTTTCACGCACTTTGCCGCGTTGCTGCCAAACTTGCCGTGGTACCAGCAGACAGGATACTTCCGGTACATGGACTGGGAACGAGTAGATGAACGTCCACGTCGGTCGTTGCTGGATGCCCTGGATCTCGATCTCGACGACCGCGGACGCGACATTCGATCCATCTTTGAAGATAATGCATGTACCTGCCGTGTCAACTCAGCTATTTGGTCAGCCATCGTGCCCGACGATTCGCTTGAATGTTGGTGGGTGGTTGCTGCTACGTTGGGACTGAGCGATACAACGTCGTGTATTTGATCAGCCAACTCCGCCACTTCCTCCAACGGTTGTTTAGCTTGGGATGCTATAATAGTCTGCGTACTACTAGGGAGGCGGCTACTCCATATAGATCGAAGGAAGTCATCTGGTATGCCAGGTCCCGCCAACTGCTTCAGATGTCGCAAGAACTGGGATGGCTTGCGATCTCCTAACTCCTCTCGTGTAAGTAATTGGTTTACCTTCCTCTCGCGCGATGCAGATAGCCTTTTTACTAGCTCCGTTTTAAGCTGCTCATATTTATTCGTCGAATTGGTAAACGATGGGCTAGTGACGATGTCTTCTACCTCCGCTGCGTAAGATGGGTCTAATTGTCCAAAAGCATAATGGAACTTAGTTGTGTCTGCCGTTATATTGGCCAGTACAAATTGACTTTCTAATTGAGAAAACCATAGCGCAGGTTTTTGTGGGTAGAAAGGCGGTACCCGCACTCCGACTCTGTGCACATCTTGAGGTTGTCCCTCGCTAGAATTTTCGCCCGAACCTCCCCTGCTGCCTGCTCCAGTATCTTCAGCACTCTTCGGCATTGTTACGTGCACTAGATAAGGT